>OZ030378.1:17042830-17398912 GCA_964023945.1 Ectemnius cavifrons
TTGGATGAAGCCTGATTGTAGTTGATGTTCCACCTAGGAAGGAAAGCCTGGTCCCTGATCCCTGATCTCTGGCGAATTCGGCGGCGGCGCGCCTCTGCGGCATTACAAGTTACGACTGGCGAAGGTAGGCCAATCTTATCGAAATCTTGTTCAAACTCGAGAGATATGTCTAAGGCTCTGCCTTTCACTGATTAAATAGAGCGCGCACGAGGCGGCCAGGCGAATGTTGCGCACGTCCGCATATTTGCCTTGGTTCAGCGCAGCGCTCTATCAAGGTGCAAGTAATATTTTTGGAGCCGAGCGGATTTCTTTTCGCCAAGAGTCTCGAGCATATATGTGTACAGTTGACCAGTGCACGACTCGCGGAGAACGCAAAACAGTTTTCAGAACTTTCGCCGGAGTATCCTGGCATTGTGTTACTGCACATAGCTCGCTGCTTGTATACGTAAATAAACGAGCGTGTTTCGCTGCGGAGACGTTGAGATTTCCTTTGAAGCGAACGCACACAATAGGCTCCGATGTTTCCTACGTTTGGTTAATCCATACATCGCTTTCATTTTATATGTGTGCAGTGTAGAGTGCAACTCCGCACTGCGGTGACCCAAAAATGAGAGTTACTCGATTCGGGGTTGATCTCCTGCCAATTCCGCTTTCGTTTCTCCTGGCTGTGCGCCTCGCATCGTTCACTTTGGGATCGGCAACCCCCTCACCCGATACTTTAAGCAGAGGCAACTTCACCATTTTATTCTCACGTTCCTTCCCTACGCTTGGAGATCCACAACGGTTTTCGGTGCTTGTTACAGGAAGCGTACAAAGTTGTTACTTGGACGAACTTAGCAAGTGATTGTGCTGGCTTTGCTCATTTTGCAGTACATAGTCGAATCATTAGAGCCTTTAAACGACGTTTTTCGGTGACACCCATGGCAAAGTTTGTCGATGAGCATCGAGGCGCACGCATGTTCGCATATGCGGCTGCTAAATGAGTCACGAAATCATACATGCGCGCTCGCGCTTCCCTTTGCCGACGGCACGTCGCCGCCTTTCACGCGCTGCATTGTTGAGAAGGAGTGCACGGCAAGTAGCGGAGGGGTGAGAAGAGGAGAGGGGCGGCACGGCATGACGCGTCGATCCTTTTCTTTCCGAGTAATCCTGACTCACCTACACCGGACCTTGCGCCGGAAGTTTCTTAACGGTCGTTACACGCCGCGCGCGCTCGTCTCACACGAGACGAGATTGCCACTTACCCTCTGACGTCTGCGCGCATACGTGCTGTCGCTGCAAACTTCCGGTAAGAGATCTTTCGTTCGATTGCCTCTTCTTTGCGATATTGGAGTAGGAACAATTATCAAAACTTGCACTACTCGAGAAAGCTACACTGACAGCGCACCATGTAGGATTTCCCACTATTTTTATCAGGTTTTATCGGACAGCTCGTCCAAGGACCTGCTATTATTGCTTTCCGCCAAGTGGCCGGAAGTTCTGATGTATAGCGAGGACGAGCGTTTTTAGTCGTGCAAACGTGTGAACGCAGTGCTCTCAGAAATCTGGGTGTGGTTGGATAAAGATTAATCCAAGTTGTAAGGATTCGCATTCAGCTCGAGTAGCTCGGGCATGTCATCCTCGGTATTCCCGTGAAAGAACATTTCGAGCAGTACAGTAGGGATGAGCAGAGGATCGACAGGGTCAACGAAAGCGTATGTACGTGCTAAAAATGTGACCTTAGCTCAACAGCTTTTGTCCGACTGCGTGACCTCACCTCACTCTCCTCAAGGGCACTTTGGAATTTTAAAATATCTATCTCAACACTCCAGTGTTGTTCACTCTCTTGCAGTTAAAATTCATGCTGGCGCATGACCAACTAGCAACCGGGTGGCTCTAAATTCATTTATGATATTGCTCATGAGCAGTTATGAGCCATACCGGATTTCGCTGTAAATTAGCTATGGGTGGTTGGTACAATGATGATTTTCACCCGTCCTTTCAATGGGTGTTCGACGAGATATTAATGCAGCGTGAATCGGGCTATTATGCCGGCAGGCTAATGCCCGCTGTTATTTTCACCCTGATTACCCGTATCCCGTGTCGACAGATATTTCCCAAATTAAGTCGCCCGTATACCGCGCACCATCTTGCGCTCTTCATAAGTCCCTCTGTGCTTAATAGGCTCTATTCAGTCTCATGTGCGAGCCACAATAGCAGCGAATGCTTGGCATCCATTTTTCTATGTCACAGGTCGTTTAATGAACAGTGGGTGGACTGGTGAAGCTTGCCAGTTCCTGTCGTATATCCAATTCTTTTTTAACCGACTTTAATGAGAAGGATGTTATTAATTCATGGCGTAATCTTTTTTGTAGCTCATTTCAATCCACCGGTATAATACGGAAAGTTTTAATTAGATCCTCGAATAGTACCATATCCCCTACAACTATGTCTGGAATGGAAAAAGTAGCGATATTGAATTGCCGAGAGTGTACGAGCGAGGGAAAGAAAGTGCGCACGAGGTATTTATTCTCAGGCTGGAGCAGCAAGCTCTCTATGTAGTACTTTTGCACCCTGATATACCCTCGGCCGTTATCGAGGCGAGTCGACATGACCGCGAAGGCGATATAGTGGCGGTAGATGGGCAGAGGGGCAGAGAGGCAGAGGAGCAAGTGAGAGGGAGAAAGAGACAGAGAATGGCGACGCCATCAGCCGTCGACCGCCAGCCGCCAGCCGCCAGCCGCCAGATCGTCGGGTGTGCGAAGCTGTTGGAGAAGGGGCTGTCTGTCGGGCGCAAGGGCGGGAGGGGAGACTTTCCTTTACCTCGATCAGAGCCCGGAGGCACGTCGCGTAGTCTCAATGTCACGATGCGTTGCCCACCACGAAGCGAAGGAACGGCCGGACTCTCTCCTGCCGCTCCTCTCTTTCTCAGTCTCTCTCCCTCTCCCCCTCCCTCTCTGCCACCGCCTCTACCCTTCTTTCTCCTCGGCTCTTTTGCCGCTTGCTCCGTGTGTTATTTCCGTTCAAGCGGTCCTCACTTTTGCATTTGCCTCTCGCCCGCTGCAGCCTTTTCCTTTCCCACGCAGAATACTCTCGTTTTCGGTAGACGAATACTTGGAAGATTCTCCTGCCCTCCTCTCTCCTCTCACTCACTATCCGCCTGCCACCGACTCACTCCTTTCCTCGCCGCAAGAACGATCGATTGCCCTTCGCTCGCGCCTGCATACGCTTCGCTAATTTACCCGGTTCTGCTCTTCTCTCTATGCGCTTCGTGTCGTGCGAGCCGGTTTATCGAGCGCCACATTGCTACGCTAGATTTGTCGCGATGAGTCTCGGCTGCCAATTAGTGCCGCAATTGGTGGAAGAGTGACACGGCAGAGGTGTTCGGGATTCCGCCGGTCGGTCGGTCGGTCGGTCGGTCGGCCGGCCGGCCGGCCGGCTTGAAATCAGCGTCGGGATCGCCGGTACACTAATCGACCAGAAGAGTGTGAGTGCTGGGCGTTGCGCAACGCTGGGCGAACCTCTATCATCGAGACTTGGTGCGCGCAATGAAAAATCGCCCGATTATTCTGTGCGCGTGTGCATCGCCTATATGTACAGCATTGGATAAATGTTACTATCGCAGGCGTTAATTACACGGGTTCTTCGAGAGATAAGATTCCCCCTTCGCCGAAAATTTTTCTCTGTCTCTCTCTCCCTCTCCCGCCTGCTATCGACACGTCGTCGAAATCTTGCTGGTGGCTTTCATCCTTGATCACGTTACCACTTCGATAGAATTAGTGACAGCCACCTTCTTCTTTGAAAATGTACAAATGGAATATTCGCCAGGAATTGTAGAGAATGGAGCTAGGAAAGATAGAGAGGAGTTGTATTAGCTTCTGAGAGTGAGACGGCTGGCCCTATCGGGTATCTTCGACTCATTATTCTCGCTTCGCATTCGCACTCGCGTAATCGCTATTTCGCCTGCTGGCGCGCAAGTGCTCCTCACCGCCTGTGCGGTGTCTTATCAAGTGCGGTATCGAGTTACGGCTCTCCCTATCACAACTCGCTGGCGAGAGGAAAGACAGCCGCATAACGAAATCCTCCTCGTGAAACGCTGACGGTAGAGTGGTGGTTGCGGTGTGGTGGTGGTGGTGGTTTTTGGCTGTGCACACCGACGACGGTACCGTCCAGTTGCTTCCAGTGCGCCAAGACGCTCGAAGCATGATTTATTCGCCGCCTGACGGAGACGTTCTCTCCGAGACGAGCTCCGCCGCTTGCGCAATGTGACGCCGGCCAGAATCAACAATAAATATAACTCCGTTAGTACCCTCGCTTATTTATCTAGTAGGCGACGCTGTAATTTTAGCGTATTGTTCCGCATTTTATTGCATTTGTGCCACGAACGTGCCGCCGCCTGTTCTGTGCTTTTCTCCTCCTGAAACGGGGGAGGGATGGGATTATCTACTGTGCTGCTAGTGGAAAGCTTCTTGGTTACATGCAGGAATGATGTTCGGGAATTTGTGCGGGAAGCGGAAATCGTATTGGGTTTGCTTTGAAGGATTTCTGGTGAACGAACGGAGAACCAGTGAAGAAGTATCGACAGATATTGCAACCACCTGCCACCTGCCTGATGGCAGGTTCCCCCGACCCTTCTCCCTCTACTTTCTTCTCTTCGGCAAATCTGCCAACTGGCTTTTATCCCTGGCGATGCCGGTTGCCGGTTGCTGGTTACCAGCACGTTGTGCCCTGTAAACGGTGCTTTCTTTCTTCCACGGACTGCCAGCTGTTACGCTAGCCCGAGTCCGTATCTTGCCATAGAATGCTTTTGCTCTACGCTTTAATGCTGATTAGCTACAAAAGTCTTCCTCGCCCCTCTAACCTTCCACAAACCATTTGCTGCTTCGAACTTGTCGGCATAACTTTTTTAGGATGATTCACTTGTTTTTCTTAACTATATCCTAATGTCAATCATACATAAATGTTTGTTGATGACTCTTCCCTGCATCTTCTGTAGTGTATATTACTATATTGTAGATGTAATGCATATATATCTGACAAAAACTGAGACATGGCGGTGTGAATTGAAAGCGAATCACTCTGTACATGGGCAAAGTAACGTGTATATACACGAGTGAGTTATGTCGATGCCGTCTCTTAGAAAAACATGTTTTCCATGGACTCTGCATTCTTCATTAATTGGATTTGCTAGTGTGCTCCAAGTTTGTTTCTTGTACGGAGCGAAACGCGCTACAGGTCATATCTCGCGGTGGCAAAGAATTGTATGTACAGGCGGAGGGCACGGGTGACTAATATGTATGTGTTCGTATCATGTTGTACAATTCCCATTGGCAATTTTGTTCGACTGATTTTTCTAGAGTTCGCCTCGCTTCGCCTCGCTTCGCCTCGGCCGTGTCTCCCCCGTGAGAAGCAGACGCTGACCAAAGACGATGCAGAGGAAGAGAGAGAGAGAGAGAGAATGAGGAGAGCGATAGAAAGAGGGGGAGGGTGTGTGTGTGAAGGGATAGAGAGTGTGAGAGAGTCTGAAGGTCAGGGAGAAGAGCGAGGAGAGGAGTGGTTTCCACGTGTCGTTCGCAACACGCGTTACTCGGGTACTTCAGGCTGTGCCAATTAAAAGTCAGTCAGGTACCTGAAGTAGCGCGCGCTGCGGAGGAACAGGCATCGTGCCCCGATTAACATTCTGCAAGACGTGGGGAAGGTGGATCGTTGACGCAAGAACAAGTGTCCGATGATCGAAATCCAAAGGGGGATTAAGTGACCGCACGAACTGTGGAGGCTGCATGTTAATTGTACTTCATCAGGTGCTCTGGTGAACTCGATACCCGGCACCTGTTGGAGCGCAATTCATATGACTGTGCCCTACTGCCTTATTCAATCACGACAGACAGGCGACGACGTGTTTCGATCGTAAGTCGAGCTGTTAAGAAAGTGAAGCCCCAAGGAATTAGATAATAAAAGCTTCGCATATCCAATATAGTGATCGCAATGATCTCATTATACGAGCTCGATCAACATCCACTATCAAACTTACTTCAACCCATTAGTCAATGGCTATTATGTGTAAAAGTTAAGGCATGTCAATGGTTATTTTGAAAGTCGATTGAAAGAATACCGGGGTCCAAATAAAATTTATTAACAGCGTTATAATAACACACAATTGGCACTTTAACGGCTGTGCAGCTTTTTATCCCGTATGCCGCACCCATCCCCTTTTTATCTCAGTCGACCTGGAAGAGTGTGCTGCTGGCTCCTTCGCGGCGAACCAACAACGCGCTAATTGATAGCGTGTTCGATCCAAGGTCTCAATGTGCCGGAGGCCGAAATCAACAGCAGCAGTGGTATTCTGGTACAGCAAGCAACAGGAGTCGGAGCGGCGAACGAGGGAGAACGCGTGCGCGCGTGATGCCGGTGAAAATATTTGCTGAGGAAACAGATAGGTGCAGAAGGAAAACAGTTGTGTTGCACACTTAGGAGCAGGGGAGCAAGGTGTTGGATAAATATAATATCAGTGTCGGCAGTCGACTGTTCGCCACGATGTTCGCGCTCGCCGGTCGATGACTCCTTACAAATTGGCCGATCGCCTCCACACAGCAGCAACAGCAGTACTGGGCAGCTCGTTGTAATCGAGAAATAAAATTAAGCGGCGCTCTGTTGCTACGTGAAGGAAACGTCGTTACGCGCGAGGCATCGTACCCCGTATCACTAGCCTTCTCCATGACCTAAGGCGAGACAGAGAGAGAGATTGTGCGCTAGTGGGAAGGGGCGAGAGAAGCAGTAGTCTCGTAATGTCGCGGACTAATGGGATAATGACGTTATGTGGGGTCGCGTGGCACTACCTACGGTGGGAGACGAGATATTGTACGCTGAAGAGTGAGAGAGAGAGCGAGGGGCGGGGGGGTTGGGGGTCTCATAAAGGGTAAGAGGGAGCGAGCAGCCTCGTATAACGCAATTACTCGCCTCTTCGCTTCGTTCCAGTAGAAGCCTCAGAGCGACGAAAGTGCCTATTTGAGACGGCTCGTCTCCTTTTATTTCGGTCACTGGACTCCAGCGATAGAATGCTAAAGTGTTGTTGCCTCGCCCGTAAGAATATCCGATTCCATTCTTCCAACTTTTCTCACCAACCTCTCTCTCCCATGAATGCTACCCTAGCGAACCAACTTAGTACCTAGATACTAATGCACGATCGAAGCTTCGATCCTCCAGCGTAATAAGAAAGCTTACTGAGGTTTCCATTTGATCATAATGTATTTACACTTTCCCCGAATTGCAGCCACTTTTTACGATTATTGTAAATTAATGTAATAACCATATTTGTATAAACCAATAAAGTTTCAAGTGAAAGTTATGATCTGGTGTGTTCTCTCTATATGGTTACGACCACTTCGCCGAGATCTAAACGTGTCGGCGATTGGGCCGCAAGGGAGCGGAAGCGGGAGAAGGCAAGAATCTCGAGGAGAGCAGAGCTTCGTAAAAGCATTTTATTCTATACTTTCGTCGTATTAACTTAAGACAGTACATAAAGTAATGTTACAAATACGTAATAATCTTATATGATATCATAATTTAACCCCTAAAAATGTGTTTGTACTCGCAGTAAAATGTATCGTCGCCCGCCGGGCATATGGTGCTCCGCTTCCCCAGCCCGGGTGTGAAATGTCATTAGATTTAAAATCAAGGCCCCGTCGCCGCACGAGCACACTCACCTCCACGAAACCATATTTCATTCCTCTAATTACAGTACGCCGATTCAATCGACTGCGCGTGAAAGCGGCTTCCCGGCGGCGACGGCACCCTCGTGCACAATGATCGCGTCAGTGAACAATGTCGAATGAAAAGGGTTACTAAGAAAACCGAGTGTGTGCACGCAGTGACCGCCTTATTGCTTCAAATAAATTATTGCACTAGCTCTGGAGTGAGCCGTACCTTTCTTTCTCCAGGTATCCCACTTATCGCGCGTTATTCGATCATGCGCTCTCATCTTTACTTGGGATCGAGCGCGAGATAACTAGGGAAAAGACAGGCTCGCCTCACGTCGCATCTATGATTCTTGCAACCGATCGGAAGAATATGCACGAAATACTTCTCAGCCATTTCCTCCTCGTTCTCGCAACTCTCGCCTGTTGCGCGTATTAAAAGTCATGCATTCGTATCTATATATATATATATATATATATATTTTTTATAAAAAAAGAAAGAGGGATGTGGGGGGGGGGGGGCAGTATCTTACAAAGTGGAAACATATACAAGTGGAGGAAAATCGCTAAGCCGAGAGAGAAGAGCTATTCTACAATCGTGTCGCGCTTGACGATAAAATATAAACGTATGACGACAAAGCACGGGTGTCAAAACAAGTGAGCTCTTCTTGGCAATGATATCGGAGAACGCAGAAAATCTTGTTTCTGCGAAAGAGCCAGCCCCCGATATTGCGGTGTATTCCTACACTGAATCATCCGGCATTCTTATCAAAATCATAACAGAGTCGATCTGAAGTATATGTGGAAAGTTTCTTACGTAACCCTCTGCATTAGGCTCGCGCCCATGCAAATCTACTATCAATCGTCTGCCTAACACTCCGTCCAATAAAGCGCTTCCCTATTGTATACTCCGGGAGCGAGTCCCAATATCGCAATACCGCCCAATCGTCCGTTCTTTTGACTCGCGGAGTTGCCACTGCGAACTCTGACTCGGCGAACAATCCAATTACAATCGTCGTCTCGATTTCACAGCCGGTCTATAATCGTCGGAACCAATTGGCAGCGCGCGCACGCGCGTCCCTCGTGGATCAGCGATTAGCATCGGATTGCAAAAACGACGCGGCGTGGAAAGTGGGCCCGTGCAACTTCGGTCTAACGGCGCTAAGAGTGGTTTGTTTTTCTCTTAGGTCCGTCACCTTATGAAGTGTGCGGGAAATGAGGAACGACTGAGCAGAGGCAAGCTCTCCATGAAGCGTCGACGAGTTTTGCTCTCTCGCAACCAAGCATGCAACTTGGCAGCACGATCAATAAGACAGCATACCCCTCAGGCCCGTATTTCCCAAGTACGTGCCGTTCGCCCTGGCAGACCTACTGATAGATTGCTCTCCGGAATAAGTCGTGCATTTTGCACCGATCGAACGAGACACGCTTGGACCCTTGGACGATGACCCTTGCGCGGAGGATGCTTCTAGTATGAAAGTAGCAAAGACGTACGACCTAGCACAGCGCGTAGCGCTTCCGGACTTTGTGTTCTGAGCTCGGTGCCGCGTTCCCAACACTCGATCGAATCGCCGGTGCAAAATCACTATTATCCTTGCGCCGTAAATTTATCTGGTGAAGCGCCGGTATGACCACCGCGATATCCAGATCGAACGTTGCTTTGTGGCGATACCGAGGCAGAAATGCGCATCGCAATAGAATATACCTGCAGGCTGGCCTGGTTGGTTGGTTGGTTGGTTAATTGGTTGGTTGGATGGCTGGTTGGCTGGTTGGCTGGAAGGCTGTCGCCATCGCCGCATGACAGGCCGTTAAGCCCGATCCACATTCTAAGTACGTTTCCATCCCGCCCATAATAAGGTCTCTCTCACCCTTGCATTCAAGTGCACCTTGTCAGTTGAGCATGAATTGAATGCCGTCCCTAGTGTGAACGATTCCATTTAAGTCAATGCGATGCGATGTTTTCTTGGACGTCGGCGCACCTATAATGTGAATCGGACTTTAAAGTCGTGTCGCGATATTATGAGGACTCGCGTGTCTCTGCATAGGGCACTTCGTGCTTTCCTTGCGCGCTATTACACACATCCAGCCATACACATGTACACAAACACACAGGCATACAATTCGCGCGACATACACGGAGTGCTTGTCGAAGCGAAATCCCGATATCGCATCCAACCGATAACTGCTTGGATCCACATGGCGGATACGAAATTGGACATGAGAATCCGGCCTTGCGAATACATACGCATCGCATACACAGACGCAACTTACCGGCACTCCTGCAGCCGCGCTCTGTCGCCGGGAGATCTTCGGGGAATTGTTACGGGGAGTGTTAGCTGGCCGGCCGCGAAATCTGGCGAGCGCAGCAACAGCTTATGGCTTCCTCGACTCTCGCGGAAGGCGAGAAGGGAACGACGACGAGGAAGAAGAAGCAGTCCTTCTCTTCGACGGTGTTGCAGAGACAAGGATAAAGAAAGGAAAGATCGACCACCGCCCTCGGCCTCCACCAGCCGGTGAGTACGTGGAAAAGAGGCGAGGGGAAGGTGACCGGTGCCGCTGCTGCCGCCGCTGCCGCCGCCACCGCCACCGCTGTTAGCATCGTTCGCAGCTCCTGCTGCAGGCCTTAGTTCGAGGTGGAGGGCGTCTTGGGAGGCTGGAAGGGGTTCCATTTCAGACACTCCGGATCGATCTCTTTGTAGACGGGCCCTCGCCTCTTCACCCTCTCCTTGTAGTCGTCGATCACGTCCTGAAATTATTTCAACCGTTCTGCGCCTTTGTTTTCTTTTCGCTTTTTTGTCTCGCTGTCCTCCGGCGCTCTACCGGGGTGCCGATTTTACTGGCTAGTTATGTATGTATTTCGAGAAAATGTCTCTCGACAATACTACAATGGAGAGTCTCTTTTCTTAGACGGGACGTATGTAAAAGATCCGTTGAAACAGATTTGCGAAACGCAGATTCTATTATTATGCTCCGTTGCTAAATTTAGAGTGGATACTCTTCGCGCGGAGATGGTGATAAATCTGGAGGTGCGATGACACGAATATTTTGGGGACAAAGAATGGCCAGCATCCCCTTGCCAGTTTGGAAGAGGGGTGTGGTGCGTGCATGTGTGTGCTGCACAAAGTACATAGATATTTTCGAAGTGGTTACGTACCTGCTTTTTGAGGATGATATGTTTGCCCTTCCAATATTTCATCATTCCGAGGGCCTGGAGGGTGCTCACAATGTCGTACGAGTCGATCGCCATTTCCTTGCTGATATCTGCCGGACAGAATGATACATGGGCGAACATTCAATGGCAGTCAAGTAGCAGCAGCCAGTCTCGTCTACGCGGGTCGGTCCTGAGAATGAGAGATAATTACCCTTGACGGAGAGTTCCTTGCCCCCGAAGTTACAGAGGTACTGCAGTAGGACGTCCTTCCAGTAGCTGCGGTATGAGATCAAGCCCAAATCAGATAGAGGCTTCTCCGGCGAGCCAATCTTCTTCTCGACCCTTGTCAATAAGTAACCTGCCAAACAAAAATGATCGGCTTTCATTCTTCCAACTGGACACAGCACGCACAGTAGCGCGATAACTCTTTCCCACCCGGTTGCGGCAATCCCGGCGAACGCCGGGATTCCTTGCTTTTAGCGCACAACTACGGATCGTTTATCCGAGGAATGCGGGACTGTCGAGGCTGGTCTTGCAGCTTCCCCGACTATTGCAACGTGCTGCTGATGTACATGAGAAATTAAGAAATACGTGTGACAGATATTACATCCGGCGGTGAGCATTCGCAGAATCGTTCCAGCCAGCATTTCGCCGAAAGATTAAATTTTATATCGTTGAGAGAGTATCGAGAATTGGGACACGGCGTGTGTGTGCGTATCCGGGTCTCCAAGGAGCTCTCCTGTCACCACGAAAATGTGCCTTCTGCAATATTGCGGACGGTCGATCATTTCCGCAGCCCAACCGTACATGCGTTCGTCCCCATTTTTTTTCAAGTATCTCGTACCTCCGAGCTCCAACTCATTCTCGATTCAAGACTGGCCGGGAATGGGAGGCTCTCCCACATAGATATAGACAGCCTACGGTTGTGGGATCATTGAAAAGCATGAAATAGTCGCATCAGCAGAACGGAATGCAAGCAGGATCCGATAACTAGCGGGCGGCTAATGAATGACTACTCCGAGCAGGCAGGAGCGGGTGTATTTTATTTATTCTAGCGGAATTGATACCGTAATGGACTGAAACGCATCCTCCTCCTCCACCCCCCGTCTGCGGGCTGGTCTGTTAAGTGGAGAATTCGTACACACCGGCTCAGTGAGGGCTCGCGTATCGACTCGATATTGGTTCGGTGCCTAAGCGTGCTGGCGGCACGCGAGAGCGAGGCGGCTGCATTGATCGAAAACTTTTCCAGTCACTTCGTTATGCGGCAGTCTCTGCTATGGTAACTAGCCTGCCACTTAAAATGCATACCCCCGCCGCGCCACACTGCGCCGCTGTATCATCGGCACGGTTTCGTGGAAGCCGAGTGTCATATTATGGGGGACGGCGAGATTCCATTGGAATGCGCATTTTAATCCAGAGCCGATAGATATGCCGCATTAATCCGCATGATAAGCGCGGAGCCGCCGAGTTACCTGGCTCCAAATGCAACCCTGCCCTTCCAACTTCCAACCCAGTATGCTCTTACGATAAATCATCCTACAATTACCCAAGCGGACCGCTGCGCCGCCACCGCGTTGTAGAAAGTACGGGAAAGAATCTCTGGCCTTTCGCAAGGCGAGAACTGGGCCAATGATTCCGCATGACTGAAAGATGAATCGGGCTGCGCTACCAGACGATAAGATAAGAGAGACGAACCCGGAGATTTCCAACTCACGCACCACATTTTACTGTCGTCTTGGTCTCGTGCTATCGAGACCGTCACGCTGATTATCCGCACTCGGCTCTCAGTTCTCCACTCTCGGCTCTTCGCCAGCCCGACTAATTCGATGCTTGCCAATCGGTTAATCGAGGAATAGCAGAGGCCAAACTATAAATCGACTCGAATTGCGAAAATCGAATTGGCTGCTTGCCGGCCAAATGCGGTCAAAACCCTCGGCACAACGCTCATAAAGCAGCGCTCCGGGGCTGAAAGTTCAGTTAAAGGACCCGTAAAGTTTCGCCACTTCCCTCGCCGGTGCGTCTCGAGGCCGCAAAGTTCAACGACCTTCACCCTCCGATCGACCAGACGGAGAAGGAAGGCCGCCCCGTCTGGCCCTCCTCCATCCTTAGGAGAGAAGATCGTAGTACGCGCAATCGCAAAATTATCACGGCCGGCTCCCAATTACGCCTGTGATTCGCATCGTTCACAATGCTCAAGCTCGAGAAAAAATAATCGCATTCACTTGAACGGGACACCATTCGAACTAGAAGTAACGCTCCTCGCGTGTTCGAGGGAGTGAGTGGAGCACGAGGTGAGCGCGCCTATAATATGAATCGGGTTTTAGCCTCAGAGCTGAAATAGCATGTCGGCAGAGCGAATACTGTTCTATTAGGGTGTCTCAAAAGAAAGGGGCAGGGGGGCTGATTATCGGGAAGTAGCAATCCTCCTGGTATAAGAAGCGATCCCAGCGCGCGATTATTCCAGGATCCTCCTGGTCCTGGACGCTGAGGGGTTCAACGACCATGCTGCGTCTCCTTCCTGGCGAAGCGGAGAGGACGGTCCACCCTCTGACTGCGCAACGAGGCCGTCGGTCCGCGGCCAACCCACCCAACCCCCTCATTCTTTTCCCTTTCTCCCTATCTCGAGCAACTCCTCTCTCACTTCTCCCGAGATCGGCCTCGCCACCGCCGCCGCCACTGCTGCTGCTGCCGCTGCTGCCTGCCTCTCTTTTCCTCTCCGTCTCACACCCGCGATTGCTTCGGCAGGCTCGAGAGCGCATTCATTACGCGTCCGTTCAGTTTGCTGAGTTTCGGCATCGGCGCCCGCTACAACGATGCCAGCCTCCCTCTCCTCCCCCGCCCCTTACTCTCTCGCACACTTCCCCACTGCACGCGCGCACGTGTGTGAGTGTGAGTGTGAGTGTGTGTGCTATGCCGGTGGCTGGCAAACGCTCTCTCGCTGGAGGTGGAAAATCGAGGAAGAGGAAAGCGATGACTGGGCGGGTGAGGTAGCAGGGAGAGGAGAGGAGAGAGTATCCTGGATGCGGAGCGGAGGATGAGGCAGGCGGGAGACGAGGAAGAAGAGCGACAGGGCTTGGTTGCGGAGGAGTGAGAGGGAGAGGGAGAGGGAGAGGGAGAAGAGAATGGGTGGGTGGGTGGATGGATCGGTGTGACAGTGACAGGAGTGCTGGCAGGAGAACGCCGCAGACTCATCCCTCCGAGTGCAGGGTACACAGGGTGCGACTGGTGCGAGCGAGGTGGAGGAAAAGGGCGCCGTTGGCCCTGCCAATGCTACTACGCTATCAGGCCCTTGTGGGGCGAGGTCACGAGAGGTCATGCCATTGCGAGAGCCACGCCGCTGCTCCATACGAGGAGAACAGGTACCAATCGCGCGCTATATGACCGATCTCCACTCTCCGCCGCTCACTGCGGAGACAAGGGCGCGTAGGACGTGCAGGCTAGGGTGTGTCTAGTGCAATGCGGATGTCCTGCCGGCGAGTCGCTCTCTCGGCTCTCTCGGGCCACCGATGCCGTCCGAGTATCTTGGAAATTAACAGTACCGGCGCATCAAACATTCTCGCACCAGGATCGATGTAGCCGATGCGGACTAACGGGACGCTCTCATGCCAGCTAGGGAGAGGGGTTTTGGTAACATGCATCGGTTGTCCCCGAAAAGTGCACGGTGCTCTCCGATCCCAAGACACTGCTGCTAACGCCAGAGCCAGAGCCAGAGCCAAAGAGACTGTGGAGAGAGCACGTATTGCAGGCCCGCCGACGTGCGAGCACGTGGTCGCGTAATTCTCCAATATAGCGAGTAAATGCGGACCGCACTGTTAATTCTCGGGAAGGGGGAGAAAGGTGGTGGTTGCGAATCTACAACAGGCCCCGGCTGCTTTTTCCGAGACCAGTCAGCACGGTGCACCAGATACACCCTAGTGCGCGGATGCATGCCTCAAGAGGTATGTGCATACATACGCCGATGGCTATGTATGTATATGTGTCAGAGGGTGGGAGAGGGTGGGAGAGGATGGGAGGGGACAGGAGGGGACAGGAGGGGTTGGGAGGGAGAGAGAGCTGTCCTGCCAGCAGGTACATATGGAGGACAGGACAGCAGGAACTCTGTATTGCGGGGAACCGATCGATGTGGCGAGACGCCGGGCGTCGCACTTTCTGCTAACCACTCCACTCCAACCTACACACTCGAGCGTCGGCAGGCAGCAGCACCAGCAGCACCAGTAGTAGTGTTAGTAATAGTAGTAGTAGGAGCAGTAGTAGTATTAGTAATGGTAGTAGTAGTAGGAGTAGTAGTAGCAGCAGCACCGGTAACGGGGGTGTTTCCCACTACCGGCACAGCCACCACCAGAGAGCGCAGGCAGAGAGGGAGAGGAGAGGGAGGGGAGGGGGGGGGGGTGATAGAGATAGAGAGCGAGAGAGAGAGGACCAAGGGGGTGAAAATATTGCCTCTCACTCGGCAGCGGCAGTCTCTGCGGAAAACCCGGCTTCGGCTAACCACCCCCGTAGATCCACCCCAGCATGCCGTCCGCCCGCTTGCCCGCCCATCCACCCTGCTACGAGTACGAGTCTACCATAGTACGTCGACCCACAACCCCAGCCGTCGACTCCCGACAGCTCCCCGCCGCCCTCCTCTTTACTTCGGCGTGCACGAGGAGGCAGCCGCACTACCACGGCTCGCCGGCTCGCCGGCATCAATGAAAATGACGTCACGGCAAAAAGCCCCCGTTTAATTATCAACGCTACACTTGGCGCGGCGCGCGGGCAAGGCAGGCAGGCAGGCAGGCAGGCAGGCAGGCAGACACGGGGTGCGCAAGCGAGCTCGATGGAGAACGGGAAAACGGGAGCTGAGCCCCGAGCCCCGTGACTCCGACGAGTGGCGTTTCCTCTCTTCTGCCGATAAACCGGGAACAATGCTGAAAGAGGACTCTTTGCCGTCCCCACAGCTCACCTCGCCCGCACAACCCTCATACCCCACCTCGAATTAAATCGCGGCTGCCACAGGGTACCATTCGATTTTAAGGACGATAGACGCGACCGACCGCGCCTTTCATCCAACTGGCCATTGATGATGAGGCATGCCTCGCCCTCACTCTCGACCTCCACCCCCCCCCCCCCCCCCCGCCACGGCCCTTTTCAACTCTAAAGGCCACCGCGATTCACATTACAGCTAATGTTCATACGCTCACCTTCGCGTTCAAGAGTAAAATGATTGCATTGATTTAAACGGCATCGTTCACACCATAAACGATGCTAAACCTTAGCTAGAGCTGTAAAATCACGGAGGCGTCCCTGCTAAGCTCTTGTTCCTAATTCGATGACTCCTTACGGTCTCGACACTGGCAGAATGTCGTCATCCTGTCACCTTGGCTAGCGCAGGGTTAAGAGAGAATGACAAGCAAAAAGCATACTCACTGAAGTCGATGAGAAGTCGGCCGTAACCCTGTCTCTGGTAGGGCGGTAGCGTCAGTATACAGGACACGTTGTAGTTCAAGAAGGAGTTCTTTTCCTAGAAGCAGAAGATTCGAGGCTCTTAGTGGGCCTACGATGACGATGACGGCGTCGAGGACGCCAGACAAGACGCATAAAAAGATATTGCGATCCCGGCCGATTAATTAGACTTGTCCACCAAGTCTAAATTTATATTATGCAGAATCAGTTTGTTACTGGAAATTTACAGGAATGCCAGTGGGCATAAAACGGCAACGAGAGTGTTTATCACGCGAGTATTCGATCGTCCTGGTAAGTAGAATTTTTTGTCCGAACGTAACTAGGTATGCGCTAGCGGTCTTAAAGGTCGAGAGACGGGCGTGTTTGTCGGGAAAAACCGAATAACACTTTTATTCGTCCGGACTCGTCATGCTCCGAGCGGCTACGATTTCGTCTCGCTTCGCCCAACGAACACACACGGGCCAAAAGCGTTTTGACGTTCGCACCACTTAAAATGCTGTGCGACTTTCGTCCGACAAATACAATGAACAACAATATTTTGGAGGACGTACATGCAGAAAGATTAACATCATTCTCCACACGGACTTATGCCAGTATTGAGCAGCAAAATGACCTAAGTCCTTATAATATTATTATTGGAGTTGCCCCAAATTCAGGCAAATTTACTGGCCGCATGAAACAACTGTTCAACAATGCGTTTGAAAAAGCATGCTTGGCAGCGTGACTCGATCAGCCCGAGCAAGAAGTGGCCCCAGGCTTTCAAAGTGTATTTTCGTCAGGAGTGGGCGTGAGCGTGAGCGCGCCCGCGTACACACTACTATCCAACATACTGGTAGATTAGATAAATCTCGGATAGAATTACATACAAACACCGAGTACCACTGATATTCGACAATTGACACTAAGAGGCTCGGAGGCGTTAATAAATCGAAAGTCCAACGTGAAAATGAGAATGCGGATACCGAAGCGATCCATAAACCAGGAGCCACGGAATTACGCTCGACGGTAGCGTCGCGAAATAAACGACGACAATATCTTTCTCGTTGTCGGACTAACACTAATTCCCGGTGTGCGCGCGCGACCTGAGTACTTTGTCGTGTCAGCCTGGTTCTTGGAGACCGGTTGTCGTTCTCTGTACCAGGAGACTCGCATGAGATCACTCCTAATTGTGGGATTACGCGAGGCTTTCGCCCCAAAAAAGATAAGAAAAAAGCAAGTGTAACGAGGAATTCCCTTTAGCAGTTGGTTACTTCACCGCTGAGCTAGGCTAGAAAGAAGGAGAAGTAGAAGGAGGACGCTGCGACGCTGGATAGTCGGAGAGTGGACAAGCACTGTTCTTTGGATGCGTTAGATTGGCACCGCTCACCCTTGGTTCCCTCCGGCAGGACTCCTCATTAATCATTGGCGAAGGAAGGCATGGCCCCATTTTGGCCGATACTGTTGGTACACCCGGTATTTCCGGCCGTGGCAGCCGCGGCTGTTGCTAACTGGCGAGTGGGGCAGCAACGGTCCGAAGGACACTGTGCCCAGAAGGAGAAGACTGTTCGGGCCATGCACGAGTGTGTGTGGTGGTACACAAACATATCTACAAGCACGTTCGAGGAGTGGCGAGCCGGCTACGGAAAGAGGGAACGAGCGGCGGTGGCGGCGACTGGAGGAAGACACCCAGCTGCTCACCAGACTCATGCCGAGGAGGAGACGCGGGGGGAGTAGAATTTGGGTTCTCGCGAACTCGGGCCCCTCGGCTAGAGTCACTTTAAAAGCCGGAGAGGCTAAATATGGGCCCCGGAGGAGCGCGCGTCTCGATTTCGCTATCGTCGAAGAAGCAAGAGAAGCTTCTCACCCGATACGCAGTCGATACGCTCGACACGCTCGCTTGCCAAGGGAAGGCTAAAAAGATAGGGTAGCGGAGGTAAAGGGAGGAGGGAGGAGGGAGGAGGGAGGAGAGAGAGAGAGAGAAAGAGACGGAGAGATAGTGGGAGGGGAAACGGCTAGGAGAATCTGGGCCCCGCGACGTCCTTGGGCCAGTAGCCTCACCTCGGCTCAGGGACGCTCAAACGAACGTCTCGTTGCTTGCTACGCTTGCCACCTTCTACTTCGGAAACGGCGCTGTTAGACTGGAGCCCCACACTCGATAGAGTATGATGACCTTCCCTCTTCCCAACGACCTATCGCACTAACTTCCCTCGTTGCAAGAAAAAAACAACGACCAATACACTCTACTCCAACTCCGAAGCTCCGCATTGTTCTGTTTTTACAGTCTACTTTACTGACAGGGGGATCCAGAAATACTTTTGGACTTTCAAACTGCATCGTCTTGGCCTTTCTGGCAAGGGCCTTGCTCGAGGGAACATGCAGAGCTGGCGTAGCTTCTGCAGATACAGTTTGGCGAAATCGATAGCGACTCTTCTCTCTCTCGTCTCCTTTCGTCTCGGGAACGCAGCAAGCTGTTGGCGCATAGAGTAACGATCGCACCGTACCGCACCGCACCGCACCGTACTGGCAGGCAAGCTAGCTAGCAGCCAGGCGGCTAACAGCAAGCGCTGTGCGCGACAAACGGATAAAGGAGTTTAAAGCTCCCGGCAATGAAGAATTGAGCAGTCCTTGGGGTGGTTATGGATGGTAGAAGGGCGCCAGCCAGGCGAAACACTCACTGACTGCGAACAGCTTTGCAACAGTGTTGCGCTCCGAAGGAAGCGAGGCATATCTCATAGGCCTCGCTTCCAACGAGATGGACTTGGACAGTAAGATTTAATCGACGCACGACGCGACGGCTAAAGCGGCACGCCAATAGATTATAGCCTTCGGCACGGAATCATTGCCAAGGAAATGTGGAAGGGCCGAGCATCACTCCACAATGGTAGCTAGCATTTTCTGGGCCGACGCTCTCGAGGTAATTGTTCTTATAATCGAGCGCTTGGATATCACGGGCCTGGAAGATTTCACGAGGCGCTCGTCCGGCCAATGCATTCTTGCCAGTCGCAAGAGCTTGACACGAGGCTCATTGCAAAAAGGCTTTGGAATCAACAGTCCCCCCTCGGCACATATCTGCGAGTGTCATAAAGCGAAGTTAAGGGAGTGCACGTGTGATGATAGAGGCATTGGCACGCAGAGGAGCCGGACAGCCCGAAGCTGGCTGGAATCCATTGCAGACGTATAGCGCACAGTACACATATAGATATGTCGGGTCTCGGTGTTCAGCTCATAAACACGTCGTGTGGACGACACGGCTCTGTGTGCGTTTCGGGAAGGATGCGTAGGTGAACGAACGTCTGCTCGGTGAGGGCGCGTGCGCATGAGTGCGCTCACGCGGATAAAGCGAATAAAATAATTGGCCTGGTGAGCGGGAGGACTTGAGGTAGTGGTAGAGACTCGAAGAGCCTGGGGACCGACCGGTTTAGAATCGGGGGACCGAGTGCGAGAGAGCTTTTTAGCCGGCCTCTATTTTTCTCCCGGCCAGCGGCAGATCGAACGCTGCTGCCCCTACCGCTGCCCCGTCGGCTTACTCATTGATAGCGAGGGCGTCTCGCAGGCATTGACAAATAGACCTGGCTATCTCTTTTGCCTCCTGGCGCCTTGCACTTTTCCCTGCCCGAGACACTCGCGGAGCCAATGAGCTCGCATCACTCCTGCGATCGGCAAATCGGCCAGATCAAACACTTAGCTATCGCTACTTCAAATCACTGCAAGCTCATTTCTAACCAATCTACAATGATGAAAGCGAGAAAGACGGAGAATCGGCCAACTTCCTCTCCGACGGAGAGTGCGGTAATGCGAGATGTAAGAAGAGCGAGCCCAAGACCTTTAATCGTTACACCGTAGGAATGCGAGGGGGACGCGACTAAGGCTATGTGTGTCTCTGCGGAATCGGAGAGCGAAGATAGGCACGGTGTGAGCGTGGCTTAAGGAGCGCGCAGCTCTTCACGACGGTCACTTCTATATTTAGATGCACCGAGTTTCCTCCTCCACTTTCTTTGTGCCGAACAAAGCGTTCCTCCTGACATACAGGGTGTACACGAAGTTTCGTGATCAGGACACATCTGCCGCCTTTGGCACGATGGTCCTAACCGGCTGCGAGACTTATTCAGACTATGAATAAGCCGATTTGGTCTTAGAAAATAAAGTATTGAAAATGTATGTACTCATTGCAGTGGCTAGAATTATTACACGCGGCGAGTGTCACTTTTCTTAGAGAGATAGGATAATGTTGCAAGCACCGGCTTCAGCTAAATAGATCGAATGCTCAGATGTCTGGGACTGCTAGGGGCTCGCCCCGGCTGAGGGGTGGATACCTTGAGAGGAGCCTCAAATTTATCAGGAGCGTCTAAGCGTTTTTGCCACTGGTTTCATCGTTTTCATCCGTTTTCATACTCAAACAATCGATCCATGCACCGTTCGCCAAAGTCCCAGAACATTCGAAAAACCGAAAATTTTTGAAGGGGTATGCCTTAAAAAATTTGCGAAAAAATGAATTTTGAGCAAGGGCTCTGGAATTTATATCACTTCTTCCTTGATGCAAGAAAACAGTCTCCACCAAATTACAGCCCCGGAAAATGTCGGGAAGACATAAAAACATAGGACAAACCGTCAGAATTAGAAGAAGTTGATTATTCAAGATTGGTTTTCCATGTGTTTTCGGTACAATTCCGGCACTTTGACCACTGGTTTCATGTTTTCTCTCCGTTTTGATACCTAAACAATCGATTTATCAAGCGTTCGGCAAAGTCCGAGAACCTTCGAAAAATCGAAAATTTTAGAAGGGGTACACCTTAAAAAATTTGCGAAAAAATGAATTTTGAGCTAGGGCTCTGGAATTTATGTCACTTCTTCCTTGATACAAGAAAACATTCTCCACCAAATTACAGCCCCGGAAAATGTCGGGAAGACTTGAAAACATAGGAGAAACCGTCAGAATTAGAAGAAGTTGATTATTCAGGATTGGTTTTCCATGTGTTTTCGGTACAATTCCGGCACTTTGGCTACTGATTTCATGTTTTCTATCCGTTTTGATACCTAAACAATCGATTTATCAAGCGTTCGGCAAGGTCCGAGAACCTTCGAAAAATCGAAAATTTTAGAAGGGGTACACCTTAAAAAATTTGCGAAAAAATGAATTTTGAGCTAGGGCTCTGGAATTTATGCCACTTCTTCCTTGATGCAAGAAAACATTCTCCACCAAATTACAGCCCCGGAAAATGTCAGGAAGACTTGAAAACATGAGAAAAACCACGCAACTTAATTATTCAGGATCGGTTTTCCATGTGTTTTCGGTACAATTCCGGCACTTTCGCCACTGGTTTTATGTTTTCTATCCATTTTGATACTCAAACCATCGATTTATGAACCATTAGGGAGGATAGATTATAGATAGATTAGAAAAAAGGAAGGGAGTGGAGAAAGTAGAAGGAGCCAGAGGGGGAAAGAGAGCGGAGCGAGTTTGTGGATTATCCCTTGGTCAGTTGGCGTTTCCGAAATCCAGAGAGAAATAACTTGGGATCCCCTGATAAAGGATCTCCTCCCGTATGCCGGCTACTCTCTTCTTTAATCCGAGCTTTCTCGGGGTGTATTAATTATTGGCTCTCCCTGCTCTTTCAGTTTCCTCGGATTTTCTTCCTTCAGGCATGCCCTACGCAAATATTGTTCTCGCTACGAGATCGCGGCCAGGACGATTGTTCTTTCGGCGCCCCCTTGTAGACTGCCGCCTGCCTGCCTGGCTGCTTGCCTGCTTGCCTGCCTGCTACCCGCCAGCACGATCGATCCAACGGACCTTCGGAGTCTCTCGAAGGAAGAATGGGAGAAAAGCAAGGGGCAGTCTCGTTGACCTGACCAGACGCAAGTTGCGGCTTCCACTGGTCGACAAGCTCTGATAATGCTTGTCTAATGGCGAGACATGCCGCGAATCCTTGATCTCGCCTCTTCGCAACACTTCACCACTTTCGTTGACCTTGCTCGAAAGCCGGATTTGAATGTTCTTACTTGTACGAGCCACTAGACGCTCGTCTGGCGGTTACCTGGTACAGCACACGTGAGCATATTATATGATTCGGCCATAACAAGATCGTACAGTGGCTGCTCTACAAGGTTATACTCGCTTCTCTTTCAATCATTACACTCCGCTATACCTTGCTCCACACAGGGCAATTAGAAATCGTCTAGTTATTTCATTTCATTTCAAAAACTTTACCGCGAAAGGACACCTTCACACTCGTCCCCTCACGTCGCATGACCCCTCTCGCTTTCAGAATGCTTTCACCAAAGAAAATTGAACGGGTGAAGGAGGAGTTAGCTTTATCCTCTCCATAGGATTAAGCGGTATGCGAAGCAATACGCCAAGAGCGATCGCAGACGTCGAGAACTTGTCTCACTCGGCTGGAACTGCGACCCGAGAAGGTCAAGGTCTGGAGGAAGAGGCTCCAGGCATATACATGTATCTACAATATTCCTCGGGTGCAGGAGAGAATTGATCGCAGTCTGCGAGTGTGCGAAGGAGGTATGCACGCATGTCTGGAACAAGTGGCGAAGGTGGAAGCCACGGGGATTTTTACCCCCGCGGGAGGCGTGAAGCCGGCCAGCCAGCCAGCCAGCCGTCACGGTGAGCTGGAAACCACGAGCGAGGCTGCACTTGCAGACTCGTAGTACTCGTAGACTCGCAGCTCGCAATTCGTAATTCGCAATTCGCATCTCGCAGGCCCCTCTGTCATGCGGAGGGACGAATGGTGGTCGAGTCGTGAAGAGTACGGCTCAGAGGATGAGGATGAAGCAGAGAAGGCCGCCGCGCAAACGGGACTGAGGGGTGAGGGAGGATGGGGGTACGGCTAGAACTAGAGTTGCGCCCTCCAGGATTTTGGGACGCTGTGTATTTGGCGGGATTTGGTCGTGTGAACAGGACTGTCTGGCATCGATCGTGCCCAGTCGGGGTGAGGTTTCGTGGATCGGAGGGAGCGAGAGAGAGAGAGAGAGAGAGAGAGAGAGAGAGAGAGAGAGAGAGAGAGAGCCGAGAATGGCGAGGTCGAGGGGAAGCTGAAGCGGGCGAGGGACTCGAGCCAGAGGGTTGGGTGAGCCTACCCCAACCTCTTCTCCAAGAGGCCGCCGCTACGCGCATCGTATCGACGACCTCTACTACTACTAGTCCTCGTACTCCTGGCGCTTCCTTCCCACGTCATCCCTTTTCTTTTCTGTCTCTCCCTGAAACCGCCCCAGCTAGGCGGCCGACCTCCTCACCGCCTGCCTCACTCCTTCCCACCTTCGCGACTCCCAACCGCTCCCCCAACCACTCTGCTCCCGCCGCCGCTTCGCTCTCTTTCTCCCCTTCTCTCCCTTCCTCCACAGCAGCCGGATATTTTTAAGGAAAATTGACCGACCCTCCGAGGCTGCCTGCCTGCCTGCCTCTTCCTTCCCACCGTATCTCGCCTTCCTTCTCCGTATCCTTGCTTCTGATTTACCTATCTCTATCCTCCACTCTTTCGGCCGAGCCGTCCTACCAGGGGAGCTCTTTCACCCTGTCTGCTCTTCTCGTCTGCCTTACCCCTGCCACAACCACCGAATCCAGGATTTCCGTCGGCTCCCCTAAACTCTTTTTTTCTACCACTCCTCCTCTCTTTTCCTAGGCTCATTCCCGAGGCTCGATCTTCCGCCTCGTTTCTCAATGTCTTCACTGTCCCACTGCACGCCCCACCTCTTCAACCTTAACGAATTAACCTGGCCACTGGTATGTGCGAATTTTTCCAAGCACGGCTCGATACATTTTCTTTAGAGCGAAGACGACAAATCCCCCCGGAATTCCAGGGTACATCGACTTTGCCGACGATTCTCAAAAAGCTCCTCCCAGTCTGTCTACGAGCCCTGCGATGCCAGGGTGCTCCCTTTCTTTAGCGCCCTCTTTGACCTTTTGATTCTTCGCCTTGTGCCGCTACCCTATCCATCGATGCCGACGGCCTCATAACTTCCTCCTTCACACACTGTGCACCGGGCGAAAACAGAGACTCGCTATTTACATATTATGTATCCCGGACCCTTGCCGATCCTCCCCCGGGCCGCCTCTGAAAGGGCGAGGTCCTCTTCTTCCTTCTACCACCCTTCTTCACGGCTTTCTCTCTTTTGCCTCGCAATTAGTATGCTAACAGCCTGTACAGGAAATAAAGTTCCGGCAATACCTCAAGCCCTCTTTAGTCATAATACTCTGTAATTGGGGGTTGATTTAACAGAACTTTGCGAGAGTCCCTCACTGCCCCGCCCCACCTCACCCATTCTCCCTCACTCCTGCGGAGCTTCTTCGAGCTTCGATGACGAAATACCGTATGTGGCATACTTTCCATTGGTATCCTCTTGCAATCTTACGCTGCTGCTGCTGCTTTGTGAGCTCGTCTTTCCCCAGCACTTTTTCCTTTTTTGGTCGAGAGTCTTCGCAAATGTACATATACGTTATCTTGGCCTGTCGTCGTACGTTCTCTCCTGCGCCGGCAGCTCGCTGCACAGACACACACGTGGCTCCGTGCTGTGCATCTATTTATTTTATTATATTGTAAGTATAGGCCGGTCGATCGTCCCCGGACTCCTTCACAGTCCAAGTCTTTTTCTCCCAATCCCTTTCTCCGCTCATCTATTCGCCCTTCGGCCAGCTTTCCTCGCCCTACGCCCTCTGCCTCTTTATTCATTATTCAATATATATAGCGTGGACCAGATCGGTTCGTGATGGGTTAACTGGTGATCGCAATGGAAGTTTAAGCAAATGAGGCCCACGCGGCCGTGGATCGTCGCCGTTTCCACGGTGACGTCTGCCGATTTTCACGCTCTTCCTCTAAGTCACCGATGAGTTCCGTCCTTTTCTCTCTTCCCCTCTTCCTCACTGTGGCTCTCTCGCGCCCACTCTGCCGCATTGTCGAGGAGTCCCGGAATTATCATACCTTCGCACGTCGTGCCAAGGAAGTTTCAATCCAGCCCGGGTGAGCAACTCTTTGGGGGGGGGCTCGCTATATACGCTACGTAGTGTTCGCTTGGTGAAAGGTGTACAATACGCTTCATACACTTTTAATCTTACTAATACGTTCCGCGTAAAAAGTAATGTATGTAGATTGAATGAGGGTGCGTATGCGAGAAGAAGATAGTTTACTGGACATGCTACAATCGAGGGCGGGCTGTGCGTGTGGTGGCACATCCTATATTTTCTCAAAGATATCCTGGCCGAGCGAGCGAGCGAAGCGCATAAGGTGGCGACGAGCGCATTGTGGTGTAGGTGCCGGTGTTCGACATGCGTGTCTTGTTCTCCCGGCGCGTCCTTTTTTTTCTTCACACCAGATCCTGTCTGGAATACCTGGGTAAGGGGATACGGCGGTCGTCTCGTTTACTCGTAACACGCTGGTACACGTTCATGCCCCCGGTGTATTCTTCTTCCTGCCTTCAGACGAATGTTCGGCCCCGTCTACTGCGACGGCTACTGGAAAGAGGCCGTGTGTCTTCATCGACACGCTAATTGCCGGTATTTTGTTTCCAAAGGATACTGAATACGGCCCTCTCTTTCCCCGTGGCTCCCGTGCAAATCCGCTTACTGTCCCACCTGCATATCGACGTCGCTCGCCCCTCGCCCCTCGCCCCTCGCCCCTCGCCCCAAGCTCTATGGGGATTTCTTTGCAAAGTTTACCCAGCCGAGCGACCCAACACCGCTCTCCTCCTCCTCTCCTCCGCCCCCCCTTCTTTTATTGGGTTGAGGAGGGATTTGGTGGAGGAGATACGTCTGGCTCTAATAAAGACGTCCTCTCGATTGCATGCGGTGACGTGAACCCGATACTTTGTAGATGATCGGCAACCAAAGACGTGCCGGAGGACTACAGGAATTCTCTCGCTTTGCTAGGAGAGCCTACTGGGTCCAAGAACGCACACAGGGCCCACAAGGATTTCAGGGCTCAAGACAGGCCCCCTTGTGCGTATCGCGGACTTGATGGCCCCGAGAACCGGTTTCCTTTGGATTTCACGAGACAGCAGTTTTACCTTTTTCGGGGATCTAGAGAAGCACACCTCCCCGAACATAGGCTCCACTTCGTATAATCATTAGATATCCTCCTTACTATGATCCTGAATTCCGTCAATCGACGCCGGCAGACTTCCAACTCTACCTTCCCAAGTATCCTTCCTGTGCTACCGGATCAACGGGAGAATATTTGACTTCGAGAACTTGAATCACAGGAATTAAGACGCCTTCGGAAAGGAGACTTACTCATATCGTATGCCGGCCAGCTCCTTTATATTTAACAGTCGAAAGGGGCAAATAGGACGAAAACTTATTTCGCGTCAATTGGTGTTTGCATTAGCGAATGCAAACTGTCAGATTTCAGTGCCGACGCCCTGAATTCGCGAGGCCAATGGCCACATTGCTCAAGGTCAACGTCCGACTTACTCGGGGTCAACGCTCTGATCTCTCAAGGCCAACGTCCGGATTATTCGAGGTCATGCTAAGAAGACCGCGTGGTACAACAAGGAGATATTTGCACGTCCAGCGGGTATTAACAGAATCGATCGCTCGCTCGTCCGCCCACCCGACCGCTGCCCGCTCGGAATAGACCCTTTCCCTTCATTTCCAGCAGAAAATCCACATTGACCAAGAAGCGCATCTTATCGTATAAGTGTAATGTAGAGTACATTAAATGATGAAATAAGTACTTGTGCGCGTGATTGGAGGCAGTTGATACCATCGCTTTCAAGTAATGATTCTCTCCTCGTTAAAGACACTGCTCCCCTTTCTCCTGGATTCACAGACGAAAAATCTTATCACGGCAGTGGACCAAGAATGGCTTCACTCAGTTTAAACTGTGATTGGCACGCCAGGTACGATAAAGATTTACGAGCGAGGGCTCAGAATTAGGCGGACCAATGGCCCCAACGTGGCGTGGTGTGTATGTGGGGGGTGCACAAAGTGCATGAAGATGAGTCAAAGAAGAGTCGCCGGGAGAGAGCAAAACGTAAGGAGATATCGCGAAAGAGTAAGCACTGCAGTGCGTAGAGAGGCAAACGGAAAGAGAGAGGGAGAACGCGCGGTATTTTCTCTTACAGGGCGGGCGGGCGGGCGAGCGAGCGAGCGAGAGGGTTAGAAGGGCGTCGGTGGCGCGCGCGGGGCGGGGGTGGAAATAATAACGACCCCGACGTCGCAGTGCCGCAGAAAGGTTGACGACCCGATGCCAGGCGACGCCCTCTCTCCCCTTAGCAGGCTAGCATCCCTTCCCCCAGAATGCCTGCAACCACCATCCCTATTTTGCAGCTACCACCACCCACCGACGGGGGCAGCCGGCACAGCGACCCCCGCCGTCCCCTAACCGCTTATACCACCCACCTGGCAGTGCACGTCCTGCGAGAGCGCATATCGTACGTGCGCCAGCAGCGCCCCCCCCCCCCCCCCCGCCCGCCCCACTCGCTCTCTCTCTCCATCCCACCTACCTCCTACACACACACACACACACACACCTCCCACTCTCTCATCCCTCCCTACGCGTAGCTCTGCTGCGTGTCCCACTCGTCGTCGCCACCACCACCGCCACCAGGAACGCCGCCGGTATTTCCACCCCACGACTGTCTGGCCAGGGTCGGGGTCATTGAACGTCTATAAAGATTTTGACTCCACGTTGTTGCTGCTGCTGCGGCCACCACCGTCACCACCACCGTCACCACCACCACCGCCATCGGCATCGCCGCCGCTGCGGATGCAGGAAGCAACCTCCTCGGGGGGTACGCCCTTTTATAACGTATGTAGCGCAATTTGCTGGCCAGTAAGAACAGGTCGAGGCCGTTTGTTAGGATTGCCGCGAAGGGGGGATCGATACCGAAATGCTGTCAGTGGATTTTGACGACGACCTCGTAATGCGGACCCCGATTCCATTGAATAGACATTGGGATTGCAGAAGGATTGGAAAGACTGGGTGTTTCATCGACGCACTCCGCTGCCAGCTGGCAACATTGTCTTTTGTCTTCAAGACGGAGTCTAGAAATGGGTTTTGTGGGTTTTGAGTTAAAAGCAATAAGGAATGAAGTTGTGAACTTGGAAACATAGAGCTGGTATCTAAAACAGCCACGGGCCTCGAAATTGCGTCGTGAAGAGTAGGAAAAGTGAGTAGGAGGGGTTTTGAAGTAAAGATATTGCGAATAAAGGACTGATCGAGGTTGAAGGAAATTTTCATCGCTAGTCCTGGAGTGGATGGATGGGGTGGCGGCGGGCGGGAGGGGATGCGGATTGGCGCGTCTTTGCCAGGGTCAGAGGTCGTTGAACGTTGGTAAAGATTTCGACTCCGACGATACTGTTCCGCAGTAAATGGGCGTGCGTGGTTCGTTCGGCACTCTCCCACCGACCTGCTGGCTGTCCAGGAGAGCTCGGGTGAGCAGGGGTCAGAGATACTGTACAAGACACCCCCTTTGCGATACATACCCCCGGCTGTGTAATCCGTGCCCACCACGTGACTACCATTGCAATCTGCCTAAACCATCAAATATATCTGAGGTCGAAAGATTCTTTGTCTACGCAGACTTTCACGAGCCGTTGTCAGAGCCCTCAAGACAACCCAACGATCTTACCAGTATTCCTCGCGCAACGAATATTATAGTACATGATTTATCGAAGATCTCTTGTATATTTGAGGGGAGAAGCTTTCGAAAAAGAAAGGATAGGAACCAGCCAGGCCAAAGTTCGAATTGCGAAGGGGGTCGTAAAGTAAGGTCTCCTGAGTGTATCGGAGCCTTGAGTAGATGAAAGGCGCGAGGAAGACCGGGCGACGTAATGTCACTTTTTAATGGGTTAAACGATTTTAATATGGTTCGTGAGGGTCGCACCAGAGACGCCCACTGCGTAAACGTGGACCCGTTCGCGCAAGTGCCAACTGACACAAGTATACATCATGATTCGCGCGAAGTCGTGCACGTACATGCACGTGCCCGGCATTAATGGTACGCAGGCTGGCCTGTCGCACCGAGATTCGTACCAATAAGGACCGGCCGGGTGAACTTTTCTTTTACGCCTCGCCTGATTTTATTTTTGAATGGCTCGCGCCGAGAGGCGGCAAGTGCTCAGCTGCTGGCCGTGAGTAAATTATTCCCGTTGGTCTCATTACGGTGACCCTCATTTGAATTTGGAGATTATTCCCTTACACACTTAGCAACGGGCGTAGAGGGGTTAGAGGGGTTAGAGGGGTTAGAGGGGTGGGAAATGCTCGAGACTCGATGAATTATTTATAGCAATATGTCCGGCTGAATCGCTCACGGACGTCATGGAATGTTTTGCCATTTGTTTTGCAATTTATCGGCAGCCCGTTGCGCAAGTGCTTTCCGAAATTCATTTCGGGAGGATTATTATTGTTCTTAGCCGATTCGAGCAACACAGATACGTAGAAGTTTTTCCAGCTGATCCAAGTTCCGGATAGCTGAACACGTGTTTTCTCATGCATAGGACAGATAAAACAATATCTACTCACTTTACTGAAGTATCCGACGGTGTGGCAGCCCTCGGTGTCACCGATTGTCATCACGTAGAAGAGGAATGGTTCCACATCGTAGTAGAGAGTCTTGTGATCCAAGAAGAACTTTGCAAGCAGACACAAGTTTTGGCAGTACTGTTTGTATCGCTTGCCGTCTACTTCCCAGACGCCTATCTTATCTTTTCTGTAACACAGGGAATATCAAAATAGTAAAAGAAAAGCTAAGAAAACCTTTTATTCGAATATACAAGGTCGATTGTTGTGAGACGAACCTGTACACTTCGTGACCAGGAGGATGCCTCCATAAACACTTCTCTCGATGTCGCCTCAATACTTGACGACTTTTCGCATAGCGCAGGCAATATTCACACAAATATAGTTTTGGTGCGCGGCTGTATTCCTCGGGATACGGGCTCTGGTACCAGACATCCATTTCCCATTTTCCCATTTCGATAATTCGCGTGCCCCCTGCGTTCCTTCCTTCGCCGTCGTAGTCCAATTCTTTGAGCTCCTTTTCCTGCAGCATCGGTAACTACGTCATTCACGACGCGACGTTAATACGCGATGATTGAACTTACAACTTTTTCGCTGGCGATCGCTTGTGCTTCCATAAATAACTTGAGATCATAGTCAGGAGCGAGGTTTGTTAAACGTGGCTGGCGGTCCTTTTCGTGCCCTTGAAGCTCGCTGCTGCTGTCGCTTTCGTTGCCATCGGCGCTGCTTCCTTTCCATTTATTCCTTAGTTCTCTCACTTTCAATTGATAGTTACGTTGTTCGATTGTCTGGTGGACCCCTCCTTTAGGTGATTTCTTCGCGAGGCATGCTATCGCCTTCTTCCTCTCTTCATCCCTCTTCTTCCTCTCCTTATAAAATTCGCTGTGAGCAGACAAAGAGGAAAAATAGATAATTGGTTGTGGTGCGATGATTTTCGGGCATAAAGTCGCCTCAATATCACTAGCACTTACGCGCAAGCTTGCGGCGATGTATTATGGTAGAGAGGACAAGCATCGAGGGTGAAGTGGGAATCGAGCTTCCCCGACAAGTGACCTCGCGAGTCGCAGGAAGATGCTAAAGGACATTCCCTTTCCTTCGTCGCACGGACACGACTGTAGGCGCCTTGCCCGGCTCGGACGGTGTTAGGGTTGCAATTACTGGTGCTCTGTTGTATCCTGCTCGCTCCGGACGTATGCCTAGCAGCCGAACTCGGACCAGCGCGTTTAACCGGCGATTTACTGGTACTCCTCTTGCTTTCGGCTACTCTCGATAAATCACACCGGATCAGCGGAATTTGCAGGACACGTTTACACGCTACCATTTCCGTACCTGAGAACCATACTGCCGCCGTAAGCAAAAAGACTGTATCTGCATCTTAGGACACCTTGGACATGCTTTTTTTCTATACGAAATGTTTGTCCCATTGACCACTGGTATCCTACGGGCCATATACAAATGTCCAATCCATCCATCCAGAACCGCAAATACTGCTTTTTTTGTTAAGGGGGCAGCATAGAATCCTAAATCCACCGCCTGCAGAAAACTTTCTACCGTCCTCTACTCAAATGCGCATGCTACTTCAAGAGCTTTCGCTTTCTCTTTCTCGAATGACGAATAAACAACAAGTATTCTGCGACCGCGAAACGGTGGTGTCGAAATACTATTGCATTTGCAGCTCATGTACGAAATTGCTATCTACCAGCTGAGATAGTAGGAAAGGCACACAGGTAAGGGTAACTGGTGCGGCATGTTAACGAAACCAACTACTCTCACCCTCGTAGGCAACTCGGGAAGAAATGAAATTTGGATTACAAAACAAAAGCAGGGATAGAGCCGGGTGAAATTATTGAAAATACGACTGAGAAATCGCCAATCTACATTATTAGTAATACAAAATCAGGAAGGAATCACGGGTTAGTAGGGAGTCTAGAACGCTGTTACCCAAAAGCCAAATCACCTGTATCAGATTCGGAGTCACTAGCTGCCTTTGTTTGAAGTTGCAGGAGTTTGCTGCCTTTTCGTGGCTGCAACTTCCGCTTGCCCTTCGCCACCGGCTTTGCCGCGCTGGCTTCTTCGGGCTCCTCCGCGTCCTTATCACTAGCAGATGCTTCGACTTCATCTTCGCTTTTCACTTGCGTACCTGTGCAAAAAGTATACTACGGATGAGACGAACAATTCAACTTTTCCAAACATTCAAACTCATTCGTAAACAACTATTACGCACTCTGTCGTTTTGTACACTTCTGTGGTTTGACTGGTGCTACTGTTGCCGAAGGCCTCTTTTGTGCTACGGACACAGTGGTGCTTAGTATCGATGGTGGTTGAGTTTCCTTCTTTTTAGCTGGTGGTTGAGGACTCGCAACACTTTCCGAGGATTCCGAGTCTGTACTACTGTCCGAGGACCCGGATGACCCAGACCCTCCCGAGTAGCTCTTCGAACTAGCAGAACTATCCGATTTCTGGGGTTGCGCAGCTTTTGTCAGCAAACCTACCATTAAATTAGTTGTATTCCATGTCCGATATGTTGATTATTGTTTCCGTCTCTCCCTTACCAGATCTGCTTGGAAGTGCAGCCTTTGGTTTTACTTCATTTGGCTTTGCTTTCGGCTGTTGGGTTTTCAGACACTTTGGTGCATTGGGTGTAGGTTTCACTATGTTAGTTTTAACTGGTAAACCACTATCACTTTCACTACTATTTTCCGGGCTGAATATACTTTTTTTCTTTAATTTCTTCTGTACAGAGTCCGAGGCTGCTTTCGCGAGTTTATCAGGACCTTTGCCGTTCAGATTTGCAGCTCCTGGCGCATAGAATAAGCATAACTATAAGATTGTTAGCGAGCGATATATTGATAATAAATCAAATCTATATTTACCGTTTAGCTTGATGGCTTTGTTCACGGCCGGTTTATTAATTGGAGTACTTTTTTGTTGCCCAGGGGTGGGCAATGGTTTGAGTGGTAATTTCTGTGGTTTGACAACAGGGGCTACTGTTGCCGTTGCCTTCGGCTTTGCGGGTGGTTTTCTTTTAACAGCAGGCTTTACTTTACTCGGCGAATCCTCAGACTCGGAGGAATAAACCACTGGCTTCGATTTCGGCAGTGGCCTATCTTTACTCTTATTCTCGGTAACTGCCGCAGGGCTTGCCTCTGTTTTAGCTTTAGCATTCCTTGCCGAAGGAAAAGGAGGTTTCTTCCTTGTCCTTTCATTGTCCGAAGCTTTTTGACTGTTAGCAGAGCTGCTGGAATTCTCAGAGTCAGATGAACTAGACTCGCTACCAGAGCTGGAAGAACTGCTTGAGGAAGAGCCCGAGCTTGTAGTCGATGTTGATTCTGAACTTGTAGTCTGTCAATGAAATGGAAAAGTTGCAATATCTTTTTGAGATTTGTATTAGACCAGATATAAGCTATGCTAGTTGACTTTAGTAGAGCCACGATCACTTGTGTCGCCGACAGTCAGACTGTACACGATGATCGGGAAAGAATCCGCATTCAATTACAAAGTTAAATGCTCGGGAGAAGATTGTACGAAATATGCGAGACGAACGAATGTCGATCTAGCCCAAAATCCCAATGACAATATAACCTGATAGTAAGCTCACCTTTCGTTTGGGAGTCATTTCTGCAGTGCTATCTCCCAGAGAAGCGATGGGCGATGCTACAAAACATTTCTGCACTAATTCTCGCGCTTTTCCTTGGCATTTATGACAGAGAATTAGCTACTTCACTACACACGAATCATGTCAGATCTTAGAATGGTCCAGGGACCGACATTGCACCGAGAGAACTTGCTACAATAGACGCATGTAGACACTGGTGAACCAGTACTCTCTATTGCTCTCTATCACGCGCACAAACATTCCTGGCTCGCGGGGGGCTTTCGGGGCTAGAAACTCTCTTGTTTAGTGTACAACAAATACGCGGGAATCGTGAATGATTACGAGACGTTCCGTCAATCAGATGGTCTGCTGTGCCGTATGACCCAGAAACAAGACGGAAATATCAGGCGATCATGATGTTGGAGAGAGAACGAAGATGGAAGAAGCTACCATTCCATTGCGCTCGTGTGCTCAACGTTGATGACACTTGCGTGCTTTGCACTTAGAACACAGCTGAGAAGATAGGGCTACCGGCGAAATTGCCAAATTACGCTTTCTCAACTTCTTCGCGAAATACATACTGAAAAGCACCGACGATGACTGCTTTTGAAGGTTCGTTTCACGAGATCGCTCATAATTCCACTTATTTATACGTATATCGACCTTTCCTATTACTCCGCAACCTAGGTTAATATATATCTGGCTTCTTCGTTTTATCACGGATCTCTTAATAATTGCAATGTTTTCTCTTCAGAAATGGGCGTCCTGCCGGAGATAGCCAAGGCGGTTGACGAAATGGAATGGACGTAGGTGCAAAAAATACAAAGCATCAAGTTCTACTAAGACAGCAGAATCTGTGACTCCCTCATTCTTCTCCCAAATTGTTTTTAATCCGACCATCTGCCCTTGCAGGCTTCCTACAGATGTCCAGGCTGAAGCCGTGCCATTGATATTGGGTGGTGGTGACGTTCTGATGGCAGCTGAAACGGGCAGTGGAAAGACTGGTGCGTTCTGCTTACCCGTTTTGCAAATTGTATGGGAAACGATAAAGGATCTCGAGTCAGGAAAGGCGACTAGTGTAGCAACCCAAGATCAAGAATGTATGTTTGCATTTTAATAGGAATAACTTGCTAATAGCTGATGTATTCATCTTAGTAAATGTACATATAGCTAGACACTGGGCCCTTAGCTTATTCGACAGAGGAAGGGCATTGGCTGTCACGCCGGATGGTTTGAGATGCCAAAGCAGAGAGCAGAAGGAATGGCATGGATGCAGGGCGAATAAGGGAGTTTGTGGAAATGGAAAGTTCTTCTATGAAGCTATTGTCACCGATGAAGGATTATGCCGTGTAGGATGGTCCACAGCACAGGTTTTAAATCAAACTCATTCTCCCAAAGTTATTTTTCCGATCAACTATATTTATGGAAATCCTTTTACATTTGACAGGCAACCTTAGATTTAGGAACAGACAAATTAGGGTATGGCTTTGGGGGGACGGGCAAAAAATCACATGCAAAACAATTTGATAGCTACGGAGAATCTTTCGGAATGCACGACGTGATCGGATGTTATTTGGATTTAGCGAAAGGGGAGATATACTTCACAAAAAATGGGTTAAACTTAGGCACTGCCTTCACTCTGAATGCTCAGCAAAAATCACAAACATTTTACCCAGCAGTAGTCTTAAAAAATGCAGAAATTTCATTTAATTTCGGTGCACAGCCATTCAAGCATCCACCCCCCACTGATTTTACGGGACTTGCATCTGCATCTAAAGATTATGTCAAATCGAATCCAAATAATAGTCACAGCCAGAGTAAAGATGATGGGAAACCAAAACCTAATGCGCCGCAAGCCATAATTATAGAACCTTCGAGAGAACTTGCCGAGCAGACATACAACCAGATTCAGAAATTTAAAAAGTATATAAAGGATCCGGTAATAAAAGAATTACTTGTAATCGGTGGGGTGAGTGTCAAAGATCAAATTGCAATTTTGAATTCGGGGGTGGATATAATAGTTGGTACCCCTGGGCGGTTGGAGGATCTCATACAAGGAGGGTACTTGTCTCTGACACATTGCAGGTATGAAATAATAGAAACTAGCAAGATATGATGTTGTATCAAAGTATTGAAGATGATGTTACTGATAGATTCTTCATCCTGGATGAGGCAGATGGTCTTCTGAAACAAGGATATACAGAGTTGATTGACAAATTGCATAGACAAATACCAAAAATCACGTCCGATGGAAAAAGGCTGCAGATGATAGTGTGCTCAGCGACGTTGCATGCTTTCGAAGTTAAAAAGATGGCTGTATGTCTTAGAACGTTAATTTTCATATTACGAGTGTGGTAAAGAATAAGTAGACATAAAAGTAACTGGGATTGTGACAGGAACGCTTAATGCATTTCCCGACGTGGATAGATTTGAAGGGGGAAGATGCGGTGCCCGAGACTGTACACCATGTCGTCGTAATGGTTGATCCGCAAAAGGACAAATCTTGGCAGAATTTACGGAGACACGTAGACACCGATGGGGTTCACAGCAAAGATAATGTGAGACCTGGAAATACAACTGCAGAAACGTTGTCCCAGGCGGTGAAAATGCTTAAAGGCGAATATTGTCTTCGTGCAATAAGGGAGCACAACATGAATAGAGCCATCATTTTCTGCCGAACGAAATTAGACTGCGATAACTTAGAACGATACTTGAAACAGAATGGATGTTTGTGCGTATGTTTGCATGGTGATCGGAAACCTAACGAACGTAAGGCTAATTTGGAGAAGTTCAAGAGAGAAGAAGCCAGATTTCTCATTTGTACGGACGTGGCTGCACGTGGTTTGGATATCACAGGATTACCTTTCAGTGAGTAGACAAATATTCGCCGGAGTATCTGACACAATATTTGTACTAACGCTAAACATTTCAGTGATCAACATCACATTGCCTGATGAGAAATCAAATTATGTACACCGAATCGGAAGGGTTGGACGAGCTGAGAGAATGGGTTTGGCAATATCGTTAGTTAGTAGTGTTCCCGAGAAAGTGTGGTATCACGGCGAGTGGTGTCCTTCGCGCGGAAGAAATTGCAACAACACAAATTTGACTGATCAGGGTGGATGTTGTACGTGGTACAATGAACCTAACGTGAGCGCATCGTCAATCATTAAAATCTTAAACTTTCTCGATAACCCAATCCAATGTTACCAATTCGAAATTTATTTCCACCGACAGTATTTGGCTGAAATAGAAGATCATTTGAACGTGACAATCCAGCAAGTCGATCCTGATATAAAAGTTCCATTAAATGACTTTGATGGTAAAGTTGTATACGGGGAGAAGAGAGCCGCAATGGGTATGTGTCTTTTCCATATTGCAATATATATTTTCAGGGGAATGTTATCCTCATGTGTCTGTGTTGCACTTTTAGGTTCCAACTATCAAAATCATGTTCAGCAAATGGCACCTGTGGTGGTCGAACTGTCTGGACTAGAATCAAAGGTGCAGCACATGTATTTAAAACGATATTTACTGACCCGTTCATAGTGCTTCATACTATTCTTACTGACAGTACTGTTAATCTCAACTGTCCATCCTGTTACTTTCATGCTTTAGATCTAAAATTGTAATCTGACATAAGTATATATAGAGAGCGTGTCTTCAACAAGTAATATAGCTATACCTCATATTATACATAATGTATACTCAACTATCCAGTCAACCCACCACACTCCATTCGTCAGGTGCGTACGACGTACGGTAAGTATTTATTGTATCGATTTCATATTTGCCTCCGCTAATGCTTATTTACACACACGTGTATTACAGTAACTTTGGAGCATTTTGCGTAGTAATTTGATATCCTAACGTATATGTTTTTGTGTCTGCATTTGTGTGATTTGTACTTATACTTCGTATATAACATATTGATACCCTTAAAATTTACTAAATGACTTGTTTAATTACACATAATAATTTATACACATAACTCTTATATATTCTCGAAAGCAATGGTAAACGACTAAAGTTTTACAGTATACAAATCATACTGTCTTTCCTTTGCGTTCGGGTACAGCGTATTCTCGATTAGTATAACGATTTCTTGATTACGTCGCGTGTACGCCCCCCCCCCCCCCCCCCGTCCCACCCGCGCGCACGCACACTAGCGACGCAGATGTCCTTACAACTAGAGGTTTCATTTTTGCGCAGTTAGTACAACGATTGTTAATTAAACCTTTATTTGCTAGTTCAATTGATTATTCATTAGCTTAAATTCATGTAAACATTTCTTGTTTTCTTTTTCTTCATATTCAGACAGTCATCACAGAATGAGAATGAAACATGTTTTCCTGTAGTCTAGAATCATCACCTTTACAGCTATACGCATTTACCACCCTCTCTTTCTCACAGGACGCAGACTCCATACACACAATAAGAATCATTCCATCGCATTGATTAAGTGAATTGCTATATATATATACACACATGTATGCATATATATAATTCACTTATTCATTTATGTGTGTATCTATTTACCATATACATATACTGTGCGTCTGCACCACGAATCTCTCGCCTGAAAGTCAGCCTGATTATTTGGCCACGAATTTTTCACCATCAACAGTACCGAATCCATATACTGCACGGTTCTATGACTCGTACTGTTATTTTCTTCTGTGTACTCTTGAGAATTTTGTTGATACAATCATTACCATACAAGGAGCATATCGACAACAAGAGCGGTCCATAGTGTTCGAAAATGCGAGACTCGTGGAGCTAACAATATTAATTTGATTTCCTAACGAAATTCGCGAATCTCTCATTTGGATCATCACGTATATTTATTACGCAGCACCATTCACGCACACGTACAATTAGGGTTTATTGTAACTCTCAACGGTATTTCCCTTTCGCTCGTCCACTTCCATCTGTATTGATAGTAGTTCTTCTTTAAGTCTTCAGCTAGACATATTCCTAAGAGACACGCAACAACGAATTAATTAAGGATTCGGGAGAAGACGGTGAGGAAGGGGGTTTGGGTCATAATTATTGACGAGCTTGGTAACTCCTTCCTTTTGGTTTGTTTTCTCGTCCACTATACATGTACACATTTACGCACGAACAATAAAGTGATCTGTCGTCTATGTCGTCATCGCTAGGATCAGCGGTTCCAGCAGTTCAAGACGATTTTTCCGTGTCCGGAAAATATCTTAGCAAAACGTTTAGCGATCTAACAATAAGATCTGAATGGATGGACGTTTTGCGCGACGAGCCAATATTCTTAACTTGACCCATTAATTTCTTGGAAATAGTTTTGTAGCGCGCACAAAACAAGGAGCTACCTTTAACGAGAATGTCCCGGGGCATTCTCTCAGAACATTTGGATCCTAGCGAACAGCTTTCGAAGACTAGAAAAGGGTGTTTTTCGAAATAGCACCGACGATCGACCACCGCACACATAAATATTCTCATAGAAATAATTTCATTATAGTACGTGAGACGAGCCGCCCTAGGTGCGGCCTTTTCATCCCCTTAACATATAGGATAGTTGCCGCGCTCGAGGCACAAGTAGCTTCTTTCTCTTGCTTCATACATTCTACCTAAAATGACAAAGTGCTCTTACGTTGGAAAGGATTTCACCACATGTCACTCTATTCGCCGCCGCTGTCACAAAGGAGCTCGTAAAAAAAGAGCTATGCTAGTACGGTTATGCTTCGCTCGGTGAAGGGGGGAGGGGAGGGGGGGGGGGGGGCAGAGAGACAGATAGAGGGAGAGGGAGAGGGAGACAGTTTGTATAAGTGTAAGCGTATGATACGTAAATGAGGCAGAGACTCGGCATCGAGATATACATAGAAAGAATCACGATCCGCCGCGCCGATTTGTCGCCGGTCGCCGGTGTCATCAAGGATTCCAAGCAACGTAAGATCACTTCGTGTGCCTAAATGTTCTAGGAAAGCAATTGTCGGTGTCTCCTTCCAAGAATTACGAAGAATTAACGAAAGTCCACTAAGAGAAAGTATAGAAAGGCACGATCCGCAATTGGGAAACGTTGGAACCATGATATAGACATTATAGGTAGAAGGTAATGGAACATTTATATCGCCTCTCCGTAATCGGAAAGGCAATGCGACAGGTATGGGCTCACCTTCGAACAACTACGCCATACTAGGGGCGATATAATTTCAACGAACGTCGAACAGCTTTCCTGTTAACATTTTCGCATTACTTTCAATAAAGATCGTGTTCTTACGCGACATCCAACGATAACGAGAACAGGCGTTCCTTCTCCGCATGGTGAATCGTATTGTTAATCAGTTCTGTGCATGCACATTATAACACGTCAATGCCAACTGGTAGAGTCTCGCTGTACACTCCAGCAGGAATACGTAGAAACAGAAGAAATAGTTTTCTTTACTCAAAATGTGCCGGGTGAATCGGTATTTGACTTTCAATTGCGAAAGCAACGGCTCGAGAACATCCGATGGAGATAGCACTGCAATATTAGGCGGTGCGAAAAATCCACCGGTATCTACCATGCGAAAATGGTAGTCTTCATTTGGAAACTCGACGTCACCCTATGGACACTAGTCTCTCCCAACTTTCTCAATAATTATTCTGCTTCCTATAAATACACGTAGTACATTTATACACGGTTCTTCGCAGCACACCTCTTTCCCCGCCCTATTGACAAATGCAAGTTTCGACGATATAGCTAACTAGTTTTGTGCAGAGACCACGATCGGAGCTTTTCATTAAACGTGTACTATTGTGTACTGAAACTGAATCTATGTGGTGTATGCCATACATGTCGGTTATTATGCAATGACAGAAACGAGACTGGTGATATCGGTAAGAGTAGATGTGTGGGGAGCATGGAGGCAATGGTGTACAGATATAGAAAATACTTTTTGGTCCGCAAATGCACTGATCGTGGTCGTGGAAAGAATAGGTAAACCGTCTTTTAATTGCAATAGCAGTTGCGATACGTAATCGCGTGACGATAAGAATGGCATAACGATGATATTCCCTTCAATAGAATTGAACCGTGCAAAGAGAAATCTTTTCATCGAATAACAATGTAACGATAAGACAATCACAATGCATGGCTCTAGACTTAACTTAAACTTGCTGGCGTGAAACTCATTTTCCTAGACGAGTAGACACTCTCTGACCGTTCTAGACACGCGTAACCAATTGAAACCGTCAGCAGGAGCTTCAATTTCGTTTCGTTTGCTCGTCCCTTGAGATAACACTTCCCTACGTGGTAAAACTTGAGGCGCGTTGTATACCACCGGCGAATAGTCGGTTTTCCTTTTCACTCGGAATTTGCATGCTCGCCACTGCGGTTTCACAACAGCCAGTCGACTACTTTAATTTTCGCGCTATTTCTTTAATAAGTCCATTTCACCGGCCCGTTCTTCAAGACATAGTAGTCGAGAAGTTTGGCAGGCAATTTATTTTTTACTTCGGCAATACGTAAGCAATTTTCATTTAGTCTCGAGATATTATGCGAACTCTGCACGAATTTGCCATTAGTATATTTACAACTAAGAATAAATCGCACCAGTTACTTTACACACGAGGATTATTCACAGGTCCGGCTCTCGTTACGCTCTCAGTAAAAGGAAAGAAAAACTTGTGCGATCGGCATTTGAATTCCATATTTAAATTAAATACAGATATAAATATGAATATGCGCTTCCATATTTACATTTATATATGTATAAATTATGTGTGTACTCTACGTAACTATGTATGTATGTATGTATGTCAGAATAATCGTGGCCACAAGAATTGGTTACTGATTCGGTACTCCCCTGTTCTGTTTGCCGGCATTCAAACACACTGTTCGCGAACTCGACGCGAGTTTCTTAGCATTTTTGTGTGCTGTTACTACAGTCGATAGAATGCATAACCAATCTGTGACTACGTGGCATCGTCTCCTCATTCGACCGCGTCCCGCCGCTCTCTTTGACATTTGACATTGCCCCATCATGAACTATCCAAATGTGAACGAACACACTTATATCCCCATAAAAAAAGCGGAAACTTTGTATAACAATACTCGCAGCAATACTAATTGTAGAATACTTGTTAGACGCTAGCGTACACGAAATGATGCTTCACTTCTTCTTTGTGCTGGGTGAACATTGAAGTTTCACGGAAGTCGTCGACAGTTAATACTCGCAGGCGGACATATCATACCTTTCTCTCACTCCCAGGCTTACTCTCATTCTTACATTTGTCATCAGTTACAGTAAAAATAACACTTCGTAAAGTTATAAATACCGTTACAAATTATGGCGTGTCTGTTATGTATTAGTACGACAGGTATACATATACATATATGCACACGGGCCCATACATGGATATTACAGGAGAGTACACATATGCGAGTGTGGGCTCGTCCGCATGTACGGAGTAAGAGACCGTTGTGCAATATCCGGAATTTCTATCCTCGTTTGAAAAAAAAAGAAGCTGAGGAACGCGGAAAATTTCGTTTAGTTAATTGGTTCAAGAACTATTACCCGTGTTATGGGATAATGATATCCAGGTGAATTAAACTAACAGGAATGAAGACCTCCAAAGGATATTAAAGGTCTCGTGGACCAATTGATTGCTAACTCGCGAAAAGTTTAAACAAGCACAAGGATAGCAAGACCGGATGCCCGAGCGTAGTATGTCACGTTATATGAATGTTCGGAACGAGGTTTACGCATATTCTTATTCTTTAGTTCACTCACTTTAATTTGACGTTAAACTCTCGTTACCTATACTATAAAAGTCGAGATTACACAGTTCAGTAAACCGCACTAATCGAGCGAGAGGAGGGTGTGTGTACGCAAGTGGGCCGTGCGCGAGTCGCGGTTCCTTTGTTCCAATGAATATGAAGTTCAGCACGCACGCACGCAATTCAACAATTACACGCATGCATTTATTATGTGTTAGTATATGGAAGGTGTATGCATGTGCAAGATGCGACTGCAATACGCGTGACACACAGCTGCAACCAGGCCATACAAGCGTACAAGCACCTGGTTCTCTCAATGCAATATTAAATGAAAAGTACAGTTAAGATCCAAGGAAAATGATAGGAGGCTTACCATATACAGGGTGTCCAAGTAGTGACGACAAGAGGGCTCTAATTATAAAGATATACATATGCGAGATAAGAAATTCACACATCGCACTTTGGTTCAGAAGATTTATCCTAGAGAAACTACCGATAACCGATAATAGGATGCTTGGATCGAAATTTGTACATATTATCGTATATTCTGGGGACGTAGACAACAATGGAAAAACGAGACAGACGAGACGAGACGAGACGAGACGAGAGACAGACTACGATACCGTTATGGATTCGAATAAATAAACAACATATTATAGTCCTGGATATTATAATGGTATATTGACATAGTTTGGTTGTAAAGTTGGAGCGTGGCACTAGTCGAAAGTGTATGTGTAGAACGAATTGAATAAATGTGGCACATCTCTCGTGTGATGTAATATTCGTAGATGCTAGTTACGGTAGTAGCACGTGTCTAAGTACACGAATTAAAATAGTTGGATGAAAATCAGTAAAAACGATATTTATGAGGAATCTCGATCATAGGAAACGCACATAAAAACATGAATCCGTGGACGGTCACCCTGTACATATTCGATACATAGTTATACAATTAAAACGCTCTTCGAAATACTGTAAAATCTCACAAAATACTCTTCTTGTAAAAAGGTGCGGCTGAGACTCCTACGGGTCGGGCCAGTGTGATTAAAAGTCGAGATTCGGAAGTCGAAAAGAAATTTGCCGGGTGTATGGAGATCGTAATTAAACCGTAATGGGTAAGGGAAAGTGGAGATTCGAAAATGAGTAAAGAAAAGTCCAACGATAAGGATTTCATCGGAGAAGTCGCCTAAGTTTTAGGAAACAGATCCTTAACGCTAAGCCGAACGTTAATTACGCGAAGAGTGTGCTGAACGAAGGATAGAGTGTGCGTCCAATGTCACTTGGTGGCACTGGGCTACGTCACACACCGTCCATCCCCATTGCACTTATCAACAAATTGATGCGTAATAAGAATAAAATTAACGAGGTAATGGCGTGAAGTTGCACGTATTCCTAGCGACGTATAGTAATCCCAACAGACGTGCAGCACACTTTCGTCAAAACTTGGGGAGCCGAGTGACCAAAATGCCCGAGTTGATTCCGTCAAACGATTTTTGTAGCGCAGGACGCGCGAGGGCATACTTTGCTACACCGATTTTACGTAGTGAGGGGATTTCTGTGCAATAAGAGAACTATACTCTCCCGTCATCCGTCCTTTCTCCCATTAACACGAATTCCCCGACGCGTTACTTTCCGAATGCTATCGATTCCAGGCGCACGAGTGAAATTTTCGCGTACCGATCGCTGTACAGCGCGACATTTTTACCGATGCGAGTATATCCTTCCGCATTGCTTCTCACTTTTCACCCTGCGAGCTTTCTAGCTTCCTGCACTCTCCGCAGTTCGCTCGTCAGCGGTACGACTCATTCTACTTGCACCGGCTCGAACTCGAGCACGATCCTGATTGTTAGCTGAACAGATGACAGGACATGTCCACAGGAACGAAGTCACAAGAGCTCGTATTGGCGCAAGTGCATCCGCTGAATGATGTCCCGACAATCATTGAACACTCTCTTGATGTTCTCTGTGTCGACAGCGCATGTAAAGTGCGGGTAACAATAGTGCTTGCCGTCTCCACTTGCTGTACTTATGCGCTGCAAACATTAACGCCCTATTGTTTTCTTTCGCTCGATTCTCCCAGTCTCCAACTAGCAGAGCAAATACTGGCCCGAATCAAATCGAAGCATACTTACGAGAAACTCGTCCCTGATGAAGTACTTTGCCCTCACAACATCTGGAGGTTCCGAAGGTTCGGCGGCCACACCAGGTTCAACTGGTGTCTGATAACGCGCGAACTCTGGGAAATAGTCTTCTAATTTGTGCTTCCCTGCTTTTACCTTCTCCGCTAATAGGTCCTGCTTATTTAAAAACAAGATCACGGAAATTGTGCGAAGCCATCTGAAAAAGATCCACGTCCATTCTCTCAATTCCACTTTCTTCCATTAAACTTCCATTAAATATCGGAACTCCGACGGAAATCTGGTACGCACCGATTGTTCCAGATACTCTTAAAAAGATCCAGGCTTTCCCTGAGTCTCAACTTGGTCGGATCCTCCCTGAGTACCATGTTGTAGCTACTACATGCCGTTACAAATATGATTGCCGTTACGTCATTAAAACATTGTATCCATTTTCTCCTTTCGTCTCGCTGCCCACCGACGTCGAACATACTAGAAAAGCAATCAAACTTTTTAAACATCTTTCGACAAGTCTACAATGGCGTCGTCTCAATAAAGCTCAGTAGTAGCATCGGCTAAATGAAACTCTAGTAGCAATACGTAAAAACGAAGCGCGGGCCGCGATAGGTACAAATCGAAGTGTCGCCACAAAGCCAACGGGAACATGGGACTTGTCCGTCCAGCGGAGGACGCAAATAGGCAAAATATTATAAAGTTGTGGAGGCGTTAACGCGGTTAACGGATTTCGTTGCAGATATAACACGTATGCCACCGCTGTTGTAATACATGGGATGTTGAGATGCGCGTCGTTGCTTCGCGTTATATTTACCGCCGGCCGATGTTACTGTAATACGTGGCCTATATATAGTCAGACGACACTGGAGTCAGGTGAAGAGAGAGAGAGAGAGAGAGAGAGAGAGAGAGAGAGAGAGAGAAATCGCTAGAACTTACTGAAAGTTTACTTTGTCGACTTGAAACCGCGTCTCAAAGATACCGGACGTGAGGACTCGACACCTGAGGATGTCCTGTAAGAAAATAGAAATGTACCCTCGTTCTATTGAATACAATCATCGTTGGGCCGTTGGTAAATATCTGAGAAATCTCACCTGTTCCGAGGGCGTGTAATCCGGTTGCTTAACGACAGCTACTTTATCTAGAAAACTGAAACACACAAGAAGCAGAGTGGAAATCAGTACGATTGTAGGGAATTAGGTCAGAATAAACTATCAGAGGCAGCGAGCCTCCTTATCTCCTAGGTAAAATCGAACCAAGAAATTCCTCGTGAAATTCTATCCCCTTACTTCCGCGCAATCAGGCTGCTGGCAAGAAATTGGAATTTGTAGAAGAGCGCAGAAGGGAGTGAGGTGTGCAGCGGCAACGGCGAAAATAGTGCAAGAAGATAATGAGAGAGAGAAAGAGAATTGGAGAGGGAAGTGGAGCGTTACTACATGGACATGTACTACGTCCGCAACGATTCAACGATTCATTCATACATTTTCCAGCCACATATTTTACGTACACGGAATAATCATCCACGCGATGATGATCGGGCTGATTCGAACTAAATGATTTAATAATGCAGAGAGGCCTGCGGAGCTCTCGCACCAAGTGGAGATGATGCGAATGTACCCTCGGAAGGGGCTCCCTACCGGTCTCCAGCATTGAGGGTGGATAGAGCTCACCAAGAGGGAAAATCGATCCTCACCAGTGTCCTATCCTAACCCCAACTCTCTCGCCCTCTCACCCCCTGCGGCCTAGCTGCTCTTCTCTTCTCTTCTCTTCTCTGGCACCCAGTTTGCAATCCGGGTCATGGGTCACTGCCACCGATGCCCGCTCTATCAATTGTACGTGCGGACTTAAGCCACCGCTTTCAGGCGGGGCTGCGCACACCTAATGCTACACGCACGATACTCTCATGCAACCTTGTAGTACACAATTCTAGTACGTCCGATTCAATGATTTCACGGCGATCAAGCTAATTCAGTCCGGGCTGTTGCGTCCCTTCTCATATCAGGTTCGCTAGATTTCTATCCATACCACCTGCCATATCCTTCCAAAGCAAGTTAGGCTATTTCTCCTGAATTATTTAAGCTAGTAGTTGTATTAGTACTGTACCATCCAAAAGTCAACCGTTGACCGAAAGAACTGTTAACTTCGCTTTCCACACTCCCGGTGGACTAAACTTTTGTCAGTGCCTGTCCCCTTGAGAGATTTGCGAAAAAATGAATTTATATCACTTCTTCCTCGATGTAATGCATGAATGCAAACACTCTTGGGTTAATGTGTTGAGGGCTATGATATGTGAAACTAGTTGGCTGGAGAGTAAATTACTCCGTAGTCCACCCGACGATAGGCAGCCTGGGCTCTCGAGTCAATCTGAGAATCCTCAAATCCACGAGCGTTGTCCCCGCCGATATCAACCTCGCGATACGCGCATGCATACACATATGCATATCTACATGTAAAGTAGATATATGTGCGCGCGCGCGCGCGCGCGCATGCACGACTATATACAGGTATGTAGGCTGCGAGAAGATAGGTCATGGAATTGGCGCGCTCAGAGAGAAATGAGGTTATCGACCTCCAGAGAATTGAAAGAGGAAGGAGGTCGTGACACACTGGCAGCTAGTGGAACGATTTTCTCGTTACCGTCGCGTGTAACTCCATCGACCTTGGGATCAACTGCGACGATGTCATTTCTTGTGTGTCGTTGCTGGAGTGCATTTGTTGCAACTTCGGAATGTCAATTATGCTGGTACTACAAAAAATTGAACTCTTCGAGACTTTAATACAAGTCAATAGGCGCCCCTGAAAGCGCCAAAGATCTAAAACGGGGATCTTCCGGTGGTCCTGCCGAAGCAAGACCATTTGATAAGCCGAAGAGTCGAGTATGGGCTGCCTTGTCCCTTTAGAACGGTTGCAACAATCGATAATCAGCGCGGCGTAACATAGCAATCTCTTATTCTCGTCCCGGACAAATATTTATTCGGCACACACTGACTCACATTTGAGATATTTCAGGGAGCTTATTGTTGGCCCGATATTTATTACACGCAAAGTACTCGGTGTCGTTGTTGTTATCTATGCTAGGGAAACGGCGGCCTTTCTTAATTATTCCATTGGCCGAGCGGTTACCTTCCCTGCCTGTCTTTCTTAATTGTTCGGTGATACGATCGATCCTTGTTAAAGGGTCGTGTGCAAAGCGGAGCGAATGAAAGCAGAGAATAATATCATGGTTGCGAGCTCTGCACCCCTGTGGCCAGTGATATCATGGCAATTGTACGCGAAGCCCGGCAAGGTTACATCCAAATATAAAGTGAGCGCTGTCTAATTAAAGTGTTGGACGATTTGATAGACGGGAAACCAAGTCACATGCACACTGGGTTTGTTAGCCGAGCGGTTGAGTTTCAGCTTTACTCTTAAGATTTACGCTCGTTTGCTCTGCTTGGCATTCAGTGCATCAACCTGTGCTTCGCTCGACTAATTTTCAAAGGGGCAGAGGCGAGCGCGGGCGGGCGGGCATGTGTTCTTCTATTAGTACGAAATATTATGGGAAGGATGGCCTATAAAGACCAGGGCTGAATTAGCTGTATTTCGAGTAAGTTCATTAGCTTGAGAAATTAATCCGCAATTGGTAAATGAAATTGACCGAGAGTACGAGGGCCAGAGGCATTCTATCATCGGGTGAATCTCGTTGGACAATAGGGTGAAAAGACAATAGGTGCGGCAAGAATTGAATTTCCCAGGCAGGCAGGCAGGCAGGCAGGCAGTCCAGGGGCAGGCAAATAAAAGAATGGCGATACTACAGTGAAATCGCAATATCCCACTAGTGCGAAAGGGACCAGAATAACTTTCTCCCGGTGCTCTTAAATAGCTCTTTCAAAGAAAGATAATTTTGGCATGATTTTCCAAGACGGAGCATCGCACGAGTCCCCTCGCCGGTAAAGACAGACTCACATAACGCGGGGCGAGCCCGACAACGATAGCGGCCAACAGGAGACTCGAGAGAGAAAGAGACAGGCCATACTCAATATCCTATAATTACGTGATAAAGCGAAAAGATGTTCTGCGCCATTCAGCAAAGGCGAACCCTAGCAATCGAAAAGAGGGAAACACACGGCTACCGCTCACCCGATCCCTCCCTCGACCGAGGGACGGTAATGAGAGATCGGTATTCTGTTCTGCATGTGGTGTACTATGTGGCCGAACGTAGAGGAACGATAGAGGCATGTATCGACAAGTGTCAGTGAGTGAAAAATGTTTTAAGCTGGTCCAATTGATCGGGGGAACCCCTGGACAAACGAGAGGCCGCTATTAAAGCGATTACCTCGTTGAGGCATCGTCTACATTGGCATTAAATCGGTGTCACAACCCTATATATAAGGATATGCCGCGTGCATTGCGGTCATGAGAATGGTGCCGAAAAAAACGACTTTTATATCGATACCTGTCGCTGAAAACAATTTAAAAGGCAGATCAAACTGACCGATCTAACGCGGGCGCGCCTGCGAGCGTCCGTTCATGCGTTCGTGCGTTCCTATTCGGTATAGACATGTCCGTTTCCGATTGGCATTCCTCTTTAATGCGGAATCGCGGACCCGCCGCGCCGTGGGAAGCAAGCATCCTTTTCTTCGGGCGGGCTGCGAGCAAAGATTGTCGGAAAGGATGTAAGTGAGGTGTAATGTCAGCAAATCCGGCGCTCCGCGGTACTATTATCATCACATAAATGTTATCGTTCGGCGTTCTTATCACGATCGTGATATCACCCTCGGGCAGATTAGAATAACCGCACTTCGCACCTCAACAGAGAGAGGGAGAGAGAGGGAGAGAGAGACAGAGAGAACGCGGGAAGATCCCGCGCACCGAAGGCAGCTCATAATTTTACCCTCTTATTTTTATAAACACACACACGCGCACACACGCGCGCACACACACCGAAGGCGGCGGTGTGCCGCAGTAGTTTATATTGAGGTGCTCCATATACAGTTAACGGTGGAAAGATTTTCACGCTGTCCCCCCAGCCCCCAGCTCATTCCAATAGAGAAGAGATTTTCTACACGTCCGATGTTCGACTCGGTGGTTCGAGTGGAGTGTACGTAATTGGAGTGACGTAACTTACTATTTGGCGCAGTCGATTAGTTGGTACTCGTTACTCCTCTCGAAACTTTGCTGAACGCCCCGATCCTTCCAAAGGGTTTCGACGATTTCATAAAATTCCTATAAGCAGAACCAAAATCTTATGTAGAGATCGACCTTCATATGTCATTATATTAAAGATCGACGCAAAGTGTCGAAAGTTTGGCTGGCATCCTCATAAAAATCGACTTGAGTCTCGGCCAGCAAAGTATACTTCCGTATCCTCGACCGACAGATATGCAATATAGGCAAGTGACAGTGAAAAATTGGAGACGAATGGTGGAAGAACGTCGACGGTGGTACGAATAAAAGCGAACGTCATTCAGTCGGCGGAGATCCGCCCGAAGACATCACCCACTGCCAAAATCCTCGCAATTTTTTCTCTCCTTCTATCAGGCGCTTGCTCGCTCGCTCGCCCGCCAAAGGCACCCAATCTATTACGCGAGTTCAGTCAAGGACGTGAGAAATTAAAATTTATTTCCACCTTGACAAAATACATGCTACCTTCGTGTAGCGTAAGGCAGCGGAGTGTTGCCTGATTAATCGATAGTTACTGGCCGTTACAAAAATATAATTCTCGGATTGTGTGGCGGGCGCGGACGACAGAAAGTGATATATCCTGGCTAGCGCGGCCTCCTTTTCCCATCGCGTCTCGCCGCGCCGGTGCCGGTGGTGCGAGAATGCGACGCAGTCGGGCGACGGGCGATTTAATTCGATTAATTCGAGTGCATCGTTCCCGATCGCGCATGTCGTGCTTCAACTCGTGAACGCCGTCGTTGTCGTACGTTGAGACCACGTGCAACGAATAAGGGGCTACGACATGTGCGTGGACGTGTGGACGTGTGGACGCGTGGACATGTATACAAGGTACCGGAGACTGATACAACACACACACCCCCACAACCATCGGCCACCGGCTACCGGCCACCGGTGAATGACGCAAAACACGCGGATTATTTCGTCGCGACGACTTTATTTCGAGACGCGCGGCGTCGAAAGCGCTCTCGCAGTTTTCACGCCGGGAGGAACGGAGGTGCCACTAGGTATGTTACTCTTGGCACAGCAGTCGCTAACCTCGTCTAGGAAGATCGACAATTAACCACCGCTTCGCAGTAATGTTTTGTTGTTCCTCGAGGAGAGTTACGTGATGCAGGAGGAAAGCAGCGGACCGCTCGAGTTGACTTATCGCCGTCGCGCCCACCTTTCAACACTGAGTGCCCTCACTTCCTATTTCGTTACACAGTACTTGGTCTCGACGTACGCGACGTACCCGTCGCTTCTTGAGTGAGCTTTCATCCAACCGGCTTGCACCGACTGCAAAAATTACCCTTATTCTAACATAATATAAATCTTCCGGGCCAACTAGATGCCATTGCCCTCGCCACGCACATTTTAAAGAGGCGCGGCGAGCGCCTGTCCTGAATACAGAAACAGCCAAACGGGTTAAACGATACTGTACCTGACTCTCGCAATATCTCCGAGCTGCACCCCCCGCTTACCGAAGCAAGTTTCATCCGAGATTACGCGGCATTATTAAATTATGGCACGCTGCGGAAACTCTCCAAGTATGAACAGCCGCCCAACCCCTTCGTATCAGTCTTGCGGCGTTTCGGGTAGGCTACAAACATTACCGGGTCGAGTGTCAAAGAGTGCGAGTTGCACACCAGCCGTATGTCATAATCATTTAACCGCTCTTTATCAAGCCAATCCCGCGATCGCAAATGGCATACGGTATGCTAATCCAATTAACTTTCGACCAGCAACAGATCAACATTTGGCAACGTATCGGTGTAACGGGGGCCAGACGGGATCTTTCCCGCTCAGAGGGTCTTTGCGCCCGCCGCGCCCGCCGCGCCCGCCGCGCCGCGCCGCGCCGCGCCGTTACTCGATCGATTTCGGCGTGCGGGAATATAGCTTCATCTCACGTGCACCAATTCTGTCCAATACAATCAGCTGATTGCATACGATATACTGTTTGCCGGGGAATGGCGCAGCACATCGTACCCGACGCATAGAGATACAGTTAGCCACATGTGAGATCGGTCTATAAGCACTGCGACCGTTCATCGTGCGATATAGTGGTTCTCAGAATGAGACAAACTTTCGACCAGTCCTCTGGAGCTGTGCTAGAAGAATGATTACTGGTACGCAGCAGAAGGAAGGATCATCTCAGGCGACTTTCGATGTCTCCATTAATTGAATAGTGAGAGTACTCTATTAATAGACAGTTACCTATCCGCGTATTGCGATCGAGTTTGCATACAGCCTGCCTATCGCAGCGAGCCTTCTGCCTCGAAACTTGCGGAATGAATTATGGTTAATTCTGTTATCTCAAGACAGGTGTCTCAGGAACTCGAATTGAAAACTGATACGTTTCAGCGATTCAGCATAGTGAGCACAGTGCCGGAGTGCCGGAGAGCCAGAGAGCCGGTGATACGTGGCAGCATAAACCGGGACGGCTGACTCACCGGGGGATAATCGAAGTCTGGGGAAGACGAGACGTCCAGGATATAGTCGACTTTACTCTGGTTCACCGGATCCTCCAGGACAACGGGCGGTGTTAATGTGCTCATTGCACTGGTTATCGTCTGCAAAAAGAATTAAACAATTTCGACGATTAGTATTTCCTACCAATGGGCTGTGTCTTACCTTGCTAGTGAAAGGGCACACAAATAGTCGTTAATATTTATTGAATTGAATTTTATGTATTATTCATAGGAATGACCCATGGGTAAGCAGTCACCCATTACATTCGCTCGCCACACGGAAGTGATTGTTTGCAAGGTTAGACATGATAGGCCTGCCTAAATACGGCATTGAGCGAGAAATTGATGGGAATGCTGGCTCGGTTAGTTTAATATCGCGAATTTGCACGGCTATCACGTAACGCTAATGACCAGTGAGCTTTCGCAGCAGGAATTTCGGTGCAAGAGCTATACGTGCAAGTGAGATCGCGAGAGGAAAGGCTACAGAAAAGTCGAAAAGTCGAAAAGTCGAAAAGGCGAAAAGACGGAAACTGCTATCGCGTACAAGGTGAGCAAAAACTTGGTGACTGCGTACGTTAAAACAGTTTCAGTTCATAGGGATTATAGGTGTTAGCTTAGCGATAAATGGCACGCTTCAAAAATAGTCGGAGTCCAAATGTAGATAGGCGCGTGTGGACTAGGCGCGATATAGTCGGTTGACAGAAGAGGAATACAAGCTCGACTAACAAAGGTACACCGGGATACGGATGGTAGAGCGGTGAGAAAACGCTTAACTCTACTCTCTTAGCCCGGGTCACGTGCACCAATTCTTTATTGCGTTTGATAAGCTCGCTCGTCTGAGAAACTCCATTATCGTGGGTGCTGCTTCCCGTATTAACCAAAATAAACGTAATTCGAAAGAGCAGGGTGGCGGCTAATTCAGTCGAGCGAGCTTCCTCCAAGTGGAGAAGAATAACTCTTACCAGTATCGCGTCCCTAATATTCTTCTTAATGTCCTCGATTTTTTGCCGCTTTTCCCTGCACAAAAAAATGAAAGAGTATGATGATGATGCCGAGGAAGATGATTCGATGATCGCGGTGCGTAATGGTTCATCGGCGGCACACCGTCAGCGATGCAATTGAGGTTCGACGGAACCCTGAAACGCCGGGTACATCAAGCCCGGCAAATATACATGTACTAATCCGTCCACGGCTTTGTCATCATAAGACGTTGATCCTGAGAACGACCCCCGCTAATTTTAGACCATGCGCCAGGGTAATTTTAGTATGCTAGTTTCGACGGTTTAGACATTCTGGAAATCCACGCTCATCTTATTCAATGGATCGAAAGCAGACTATGAGAGGCGAGAGCACTTTGTGGATTAGCCTGGTTTTTGCCGGTGTCGATGGTACCCCGCGCTCCAACCTCCTGTCGTGTCGACCGAACACCTTCCGTTCCTTCCCTTGTATCAAGAACATATACGCGTAGATTATAGGATGACGACAGTCGCGATCTAATACAGGCTGCCATTTTTATCTGTTTGTTATTCCGGTCTGGTTTCTTCTAGACAAAACGGTAACACGTGTTACCTCTCCCTCGGCTTCCGCGCGATATCTACCGATCATTCATCTTCCTTCTCCTTCTCTCCTTCTCTCCTTCGCCCTCCCGCCCCTCTGCCACGCCCTCCCACCACTGAATAATCTCCCTTGCCTCCACCTCGACGACATTCCGCGATTCCACACCACGCTATCCACTGCAACTCTCCCGGTTACTACCTGCCGAGTTTCACCCGAAATTTCGCTTGGCTATTACATCATGAAACAACACCCGCTGCTTACCGCTAGACCGCTTTTGCACCTTTCGCGCCTTTTATCAGAGACCTTATCGAGTTACGTGGATGAACGAGACCTATATTTCGCACAGGCCAACTATCACGACCCCCTAATTATACTGGCTATTTTTAAATGCCAGCTCCCTTACTGTACTTATCAAATATCGTATCACCGCTTGGCTAGGCTCACATTCCACGATTTCTGGTCTCCGTAGATTTCAGTGTCAAAGACTGCGCGCGCGTGTAACGCAAAGAGGAAAGACGAATTGAATCGTGACGATATTATATCGAGTAGCGGATAGTGCATGAACGTTCGTCGATTGCTCGATCGAGCCATTAATAAACAAGTGATTAACTGCGAAGCCATAGGCCCCGGCCCTAGCCCTGGCCCTCGCCAATCTTACTTGTTACAGTCAGCCAGACAGGAGAGAAAAAATGTTTGGCCGGCCTTATTACTGCAGGAAGGAAAGAAGGAAAGGGGGAGAGAATTGTTATACGTCGCGTCGCGTCGCGTCGCGTCGCCTCCAAAGATACACGCGTAAAGCGATCTGAAAAAATCGCCGCAAAATGTAGCAATAAGGCGCCTTCGAGGTCCGTTATCAGCAGCCGAGGCAGACAGAATTTACGACAAGCACGAGGCGGTTCGTCTGTTTGCACGTCGTTTTCATCCTATCTAGTTGCTCCTGATTTTCCACGTACTATACAGCATGGATCTTTCTACGATAACGGCTGCGCTCGCCTCCACTGGACGAGCGGACGAGCGGACGAACGCGCGCCTATGGGATTTCGTACAGCCGCCGTCTGTTTATTGTCGATAGTCAATAGGAAATTGATAGCGTTTTCCGAGCGGAAGGCGGAAATCGGCTGACAGCGGCGACTGAGCCGAGCGCCCAATACCACATCGTCGTGGCATCGTAATTCCGGCGTGCAAATTAAAGGGGCTAACCGGTGAGTGTAGACGGGTTAAGCGAATGAAAGGAGAGCACAATGGGGTTGGTAAGTAGAAGTGGGAAGAGCCGGGACTCGGCGAGACGTCGAACTCGTATGAGCCACGTGTTGATATCGCTCTCGGACAAGCCACCCCGCGACCCCGCACACCAACCGCCCTGCTTTGCAGACTAATTCTGAATCATTCATGAGGAGCGTTTATCTATTATTAAGAAGAAAGAAAGACGCTAAAAAGAATAGGGCAACAGAGAAGAAGATGAACATCACTTTCTAGATGTATCTTTGGGCGTGGTATGGTTTTTGCGCCAGCCTCTTCTCATTCTCTTAACTCAATTGCCTTCGCGGAACTTACGCTTAATATGCCAACAACACAACTTACGCTTCACTGAAGCCATTGACGTGTAATATCCTCATCTGCTTGACGATGGTACTTTTGCCCGACTCCCCCGCTCCTGGAACATAGAGAAGAAACGTGCGAGTTCTTAAGAAAGTAGTGGTGCTTTCGGTCATCGATAACTGCTTGGATTCGCTATCTCGATTTTTAGCAGCCTGTAGCAGCTTTGAAAACGGTGAGCCTCGCAAACAAAACCGGGGAACGCATCGCTATTCGCCTTAATTTAATGCACCCCTAACAACGAATCCGCGTGTCAATTTCTCGGCGTGCTCTATAAATAGAGCGTCGCAGACGCATAGAAACCCGCTCTATTTTGCTTCCGCAATGAGCTTACATGTATTGCAAATGTCGCTGTCCCTTACAGACTGCCTTGCCTGCATAATCCACGACGAATACGGCGAATACTCGATTTGTGGTGATAGTGAGGAAAATCCGTCGCGTATGAAAGGTACACAGGGATGACTCCTATTACAGTAACTAAGAGAGGTGATCTTATCAAATGAAGCAGTGAGAAAGTTCGGCCTGGCAAAAGCTCCGCCTGTTCGGGATTAATGAATCGCCGGTGATAATTGTTGTTGGCGAACGAAAGGCAATGAAAGGAATTTCTCCAAAGTCTCGGTGATTCCAAGTACCGGATACTCCGGCTTCCGGAGTGACCGACGATCTTTCTCGGTACAAGCATTAATACGAAGGCGTCCTTTGCGCAAGCGACAAGCGTAATTAAGTGCGCGCGACCGGGAAAACAATAGGGTAACAGCTGTTGCTTCGTGGCCACAGGCTAGTACTCGTATATACATGTACGCAAGCATCGGCGTCGAATTAGAACGACGACCCACATAAATGAGGAGTAGGCGAGTAGGAAGGTAAAGGCGGCGCGCGCTGTTGGCTTGAGATCGCAGTAAGTACATGTATATACATGTAGCCCAGTGCAGTAGAGTGTGTGCACGGATCAGCGGGGCTGCGCACGCGCGCGCGTCACTCGACGTGCTACGTGAGCGGGACGAGAGACGGAAAAAGAAGGAAGAGGTAGGTTCAGAGGAGTTGATTCAGGCTGGGCGGAAGGTGGTGCTGGAAGAGGAAGAGAGAAGGGAGGGCGGTGGGGGGTATTGCAAGGGAGAAGGTGAAGAAAGAGGCGGAGAGAGCGCACGAAAAGGGTACAAGCCGAACAGACGCTGCCGGATATTCGTGGGTGCCGGCTCGTACGATAATCGATAAAATTGAATTACGCGCGGCTGAACATCACGATAATGTTCGACCTGTTCTCTCGTGGCGAGGTCTCTCTTTTCCCGAGAGGCATGGATCGCATCTCGGGAATATCCACCTGCATATCGCTCGGCTCGAGTCGGCTCAACTCGGCTCGGCAAATGCAGTCATTGGCAAGCGCGGCACACTGAGAAAGTGAGCCGCGCTATTGGAACTTGACTACATCAGCTGCTGGAGAGTCGTAGAGCCGCGGCGAGGTATAGGACGGATTGGATGTTCAATAATAGCCAGTACACTCTTTGCGGTTAATGGAAGCAGCAGGATCGCTTGGCCCTGTCGGTTGCGACAGCATGACGATGAGGAATGAAAATTGCAGATTTCTGCAAAGTCACTCACCCAGCAAGAGGAGCCTGTGAGTCGAGCGGAACAGCAGCTTATCCTTCTGCAACTGCTTGGTGATGGCATCCGAGCGCCTCTTCTGGTTCCTGCTGTCATCCTGGCCGGCCTTGCTGCTCTGGCTGCCGAAACACCCCATGACACACCACGAGAGAGACACACGCGGCTCACCCTCTTCCTTTTTCCCTTCCACTTCTGTGAATTCTTGCTTTCCCGCTCGTATCGAAGAAAGAGGCAAGCACTACTCCCGAGCGCGACGAGCTCGCCCGACGCGAGCACCACCGGCGCGTGTTGTTTACCTCCGTCGAATTGACGTTCAAAAAGTCAACCCTCGCCCGCGGTTCCTTCGCTCCCTTTCCACTGGTTCCCGGCGCTCGTTCCCTTGTTCCGAATGTGCTATCCCTCACTAGCCACTCATCTATAACGCTCTCGTTTTCTTGGCTCCGATACTGCCGATCCCCAGCTTCGCTCTTCCGCTTTCTCACATTGGCGAGCACCGCACTTCGCGCGCCTTTCGCTCTCGCAAATCTACAACCCTCTTTCTTCTCTCTTTCCTCCTTCAACACCTTCTTCTTTCTCTTCTTCTTGTTGTTTTTCTTCTCCTGCTGCCCCTGCCCCTGCTCCTGCTCGCCAACTCTCCCGATCTTCGTCTTTACTTCGTCGGCGGCCCGGTGTCAGACACCGTCTTTCTACTGCGCTCTCCTCTCCTATTTGCACTCGGTGGAGCGAGCCCGCCTGTCCGCGGCGAACAACTTCGGTTGTTCACGCTCAAACGTTCGCCTCACGCCTTCTCTTGCTGGCTCGCGCTGCCCGCGAAACCATCCATAACTACACCGTGGACGGCGCTGCTGGCCTGCTCTGCTACTACTGCTGCTCCGTGTGTGCGTATTCTCGGGCACGAAGAGAAACGATGACACCTGGCCCCGCTGGATGACAAATTGATCGAAGGGACCACTGGAGCCGGCACTTGTACAATTAGCACACTCGGCGAGGGTCTACCTTTGAGTGACGGAGCGAGCGAGAGAGAAATAGTGTGGGGGGGGGGGGGCTAACACGCGCGACCGTAGCTGGGTTGTCTCGCGCGGCGAAAATGTCGCTAGCCAGAAGGAAGCAACAACGACAGCGGGCGCAAGAACACTCGCGGCGACAGCGACGGCTCGAGACGCGCACGAGGCGGAGGCAGAGCTATCAGGTATCGGGCGCGAGGTGCAAGGCACGACTCGCGCAAATAGCGGAGCAGCACGACGACGTGCTCGCGCTCGGATGCGCCCACTGGAGATGGGAGCAAGAGGGGTAGGACGGCCGTCGCGACCAGTCGCGACGTCAAGCACTCGCGCGAGCGGGGCCGGGACAGCGGATTATCTTGCGCACTGTCTCCCACAATGGACCAGCAGGCAGGCAACACACGACAGGACGACAGAGTCGGGAGTCGTTGGGAATCGTCGCCTCCAGACCCCAAACCCAGAGGAAGGGACGCGGCGCGTGTACACTGGTGTATACTGGTGCACGGCCTGGCCTGGCCTCGCCTCGCCTCGCCTCACCTCGTCTCACCTCACTTCGCCTCACCTCACCACACCTCACCTCACCACACCTCACCTCACCTCACCACACCACACCTCACCGCACCTCTCGGCCCCTACCCTGCCTGTACAGCGAACAGAGGACGGACGCTCTCGCGCGACCGAGAGACGTTAAAATAGATTGGCTCCGGTGCGCTCTTAGCTCCTTCTGCCTGCCGAATCGAGTACAATTGGGTTGAGTCGATTGCCTGTTCTTGCAATAAGTAGTAGACCTATCTTCTCTCTAACTTCACTGCTCGCCTCCGACGGCGTTTTCGCTTCCCTAATCTCCGCGCTCTCCCGTACACTGGAGCACGAGGAGAGAAACCCCAGGATATCACTGAGGATCTTTCCTATCTTTTTCTTTCTCGCTTTTTACTCCGTAGCTCCTTACTTTTCGGGGGCTCGTCCGGGCCCCCTCCCCGCCGCCTGCTCCTTACACCCCCCTCTTCGGCCACCGCGTTGACGACCACAGCACAGCCACCACTCGGGGAACCCGACCGCGTGCCCTCTCTCGCACACACCCTCCTGCGATCTTGCTCTCTCTTCGCTTCTCTTTCACCGTGCTTGCTCGATCGCCTCACTCAAGAATCCTTCGGGAAACTCGCGGCCGAAACGTCCGAGACGAGGTGCTCCCTGCAGCCAACATGTCGTCTGCTAGGCCCATCAGCGCGGCGGCCCACAGCGCTACGGATGGATCTCCTAGGCTCGTGCCCACACATTCGAGGGCCCTGCACTTTCCCAGAAATATGCATCTACCATTCTTATAACAACGGAAGCATTCCCATTCACAGCCTCCCCACCTGATATGCCCATTTATGTGAGTTCATCTTAATTAATAGATAAGCTTCAATCCATTCTGTCAATGATGCCCTTGTCTGGCAGGCTTTCGATATCTTTCCTGTCGATAATTAAGATGAGTTTACACGGATAATGTCATTTTCTTTGGCGCCCAGGCCACTTGAAAATATCGAGTCATGAGAAAAAATAGAAATTTCAATGACGCTAATTAAAATAATATGGTGACGGCGATGAAACATGTCGACAGAGTGATTATAATTGTACATTGATATAGTTTAATTATGACGTATGACACGATACACTTCGGAAACATCGTGGGGTCCCCGCAGTGAATACGACGCTCATGTCCCACACGAATGATAGCCGAGGGTCGATCGGGTCTTTTCGGCAACTAGTATCGAAGCATACAGGTGCCGCCGGTGATTTTCCGAGGAGCATCTAAGCATACAATTCATTTTCCCATAAATTAAGTTATAAAATGCAATTTGTCGGAAACCATCTAGCTACTTAGAATCGAAGGAAGTGCATGGAGATGAGGGAGTTCTTTGTAAGTTGGATTCTTAAAGGAATTAAAAGTACTGAATTCTATTTCCGGCCTTTGTAATATATACATTTGACATTGGCTAGTGTGGTACAGATACTTGCCGCGCTTTCAAATTGAACAGGATATCAATAGAAATGGATCTCGGGTATTGTTAAGAATACATGTTGCTAATATATTTTATTTAAAACATAACATTTATACACTGGTACTATGTACTTTATTTATAGTTTGTTCCACATTTTGTACACGCCTTTTTTGCCAATGACAAGTAGCCCAAAATACGGTAATCTGTATTCTCGACCATCTTTGGAAATCTTTAAAAAAATATTCAAAATCATAGTGATTCGGAATGATCAGAGTAAAAAGAAATTCGGTCATGTGAATAAAATCTTATCGAGGACTAAGTTCAGTGCGATGTAATTACGGTACTCGTTAGTCTCCGTAGCTTCCTGCCCTCTTTTAATCTTAACAAGACTCCACCGAGACTCGATCAGAATCATGAAAACTATTAACGCTTTGAGTACCTAGCAAGAAAGACCTTTAGGTGTTTTCTAATGCGTGAGTTTGGAGTCTGTGCCCTACATCCCAATAGAATTGCAAGTACTGAGACTTGTACAGGCATGTCTTGCCTCGGGTCTCTCTCCGAATGTGATAAAACATAGAAACCTTTCCCAGATATCTATGTTGCTGCTGCAAGCAAATGCAATGATTTATGTTCCACCAGCAGATCCTAATAGAATCTCATGTTACTTTCCTCGCATGGAACTTATTCTGACTTATGATTTTGCAGCAGCCTTTGTGCGCTCGCCAGGATTAGGATCATCAGCCAATAAAGCGCTCAAATCTATGTCTTGGAAATTAGTAGAATGTTGACTGGAGCCTGCGGCATGAAGAATGCATGGAATAGCTGTAGCTACGTAAGTGACCGTTAAATACAGTATTAAAACATACCAGCGTGCGCAAGAAACAGGTCCTTTAGGAATCCCAATTCTTTTGTAAGCATTTTGATTTTCTCTTCCAGCAACTCATTCTCTGTCTTCAATTGATTCACACGTTCAAGTGTTTGCTGTGTGCGCAATTTGCTCTTTACTCTGGATCGTTTGACAGCCTGTAAGAATAACATGGAAGTTTAGTAAAAGCATCCAACACCTTTAAAAAGTTGCTGTTCTATAAGTAACCAAGTAACCTGATTATTCCTATCTCGCCGTCGTCGATAATCCTCGCCATCCTCGTCTTCTTCGATAGGGCGCTTCTTCTTGTTCCCAGAATTGTTCTCTTTGTTTTTCGGTGCCATCTAAAATCGAATTGAAACTAGTGTAACAGGAACGGGAAGCTTATTATGAAATAATTAATTGATAAATCGCTTCGCGGGATTCAGGCATGTAGGATGAATATTCCACGTTCGTGTGCACTCGCACGATGTGTATTTACACAATAAAGCCTTGAAACAGTTAAGAAATCGGCCCTGACATCTTCGCTGAGCTCAAGTGTAATTTCGCTCGGCTCAAATTAAAAGCGGTAACGTGACTCCAAGAAACCATGCACTGAAATCTATTGAATTACCAGATGTATCTACACAATTTGCACGCGCGATACTAGATATATATATATATATATATATATATATATATATATATATATGTGTGTTACGAACAGTGTATTAGCAATCACAATGTAAAAATTCGCACTGCTTCTTCATTCTAGGAACTTTCAAATTCAACCACGAATGTTGAACACATATACTACGTTTTATAATGTTTTAGTTGTGTATTGTTTGATACCGTTCTTCATCTTAATAGAAAGTCCATGAAACAGGGCATAAAATCGGCGCGTCTGTATCTTATTATACAATCACTGATAATTCGGAGCATCGCGACACGTCTAACGCTACAAAGTCCCAGGAAATGTGCGCAGTCAAATTCATACACCCAAATCAAGCGCATTCAAGATGATAATGCTACGTAAACTCTAAAAATACGCCACTTCCGAATTCCGTAGTTGATTCTGATAGTCCATATCAATGTCCGCAGAGATAAACAAATGTACTAACGCTGACCTGTTCCAAGTAAGATAGACAGTTGAAAGGTTTAGTTTGCCTTGTTTGTGTCATGTAGAAAATGTAGATCAAGCAGTGTGACAGAACCGTGCATATGCAAAGTGTGCATAAGTCAGGGTCAATGTTTTCCGGACACGCTGTACATTTCGAACCTTCATGATCGTCGTGCGTGTGACGATGTTGCGAGCTCTGCCATACAACGTAGATACTGAGTACGCACTACTCACCTTTTATATTTCATAGAAATCCTGATGCTGCAAAACTAGTATTTGTATGCATTCGTGATTAGTGACACTAGAAATTACAAATACTATCGTAGAACATTCACACAAAATAATTGGATAGGTCGAGGTGATGCAATGCCACTTGAAGCAAGCTTGCAGGTTACGCCGTTACGGTAAATACGCCGCAGGAACTACTGATGGCGCTAGGAGCACAAATGAGGGAGGGGGATAGAGGGATGATTGATCGGATTGAACGTAGTAAATCTAAGGCTTGTCAAGTTTTTGTATTTTTCATTGAAAATTATCACCGATCACTTAACCTAATGTGGAATACAAGTCTGGTGTACATCTACGTGAAAGATTTTTGTAGAGCGACCATACCACTGCCTCCAATATTGGTGATCTCATAGATAGAGAAGATGAAGGACTGCTGACAGTGGTCGGGCTTTAGCTTATTTTATGATTCATTCACTTTCGGAACCACTTTCTTCACTACCGCTGCCCGATCCACTTCCACTTCCACTGGGAGACTTCGATCTGGATCGGGACCTAGATTTCGAACTGGCGGGAGACCCGGACCTAGATTTAGCTGGTGATCCTGAGCGTGACCTGGAAGCTGACTTAGATCGCGATCGTGACTTAGAAGAGTTCCTAGACTGCGGTGTCCCCGAGCGCGACCTAGATTTACTGCGCGACCTAGCAGGTGATTGCGATTCAGATCGGGAACGGGACTGCGATCTGGATTTCGAGGGCGATCGAGAACGAGACTTCGATCGGGATGCAGACTTGGAACGCGAATGTGATTTTGAGCGAGACTTTCGGCTAGATGCATGCGAGGACGCTCTAGAAGATGCCCTTGATCCAGCATCGTTCTCAGAACCTGCTGCAAGAAAGTCAGACTTTTACAAAGGGCAAACAAAACTGAGATAGTATCGTAGAATGTGTCAGAAGAGCGTCTTACCTCTTTCGTCTTGCTTCTCAGTTTCTTGCTGTATTTCCTCTTCCTCCTCTTCTTCCTCCTCCTCTTCTTCGTCATCTTCACCAGGTGGTTCCAATTGTTTCTCTCTGTATCTTTGCATTCTGAATTCATTAGCGTTAAGCGGCCTGTGTCGGACTATCAGCCGTGTATTATTTGGCTGCTGTCCAGCCTTTTGTCGGCGTTTACTTAAACGCACACGGGTTTCCAGTTCATTATAATAAACCTAGTGTAACAGATGCAACGATAAAGATGACATTGATAGAACAGAGTACATTCATCCTTTTGAAATAATTACTAAGCACATACCCCTTCTTGGCGCATGACAAGGAAGTAATTTTCTTCGTATCCCTTTGAAGCCTTACTCTTAACATTCCAATTATACTCCCTAGCCATTTTGTATTCATATTCCTCGTCATCCGCATAGTCAATACCAGCCGTAAAATCACGACGTCGTTTCTCAAGAGTTTCCTCCAGAGGTAGGAAGTATGCAACAAATTGTTCACCACTCTCATCCATCACACCTCTGTAAAATACCAATTGTGAGTATAAGGTTTGACATTCAGAGAACAATACAATTCGTTAAAGAGTGCTTTTGAGAATGATTGAAATACCTAATCATTGCCTGAGACATTTCTTCAATTTGAGCTGGTACTGATCTTCCAGTGGGTGCTGGATCCGAATCAAATATGACTTGGGCACATGGATACTTCCATAACTTAAAGTCAGGATATACCGGCAATATTTCGACAGGCACAACATTAGGTTTACTATAATGCCTCTCAATAGGTTTCTTATTGTCTTCAAATGTTTTCTCAATAGCTTTTATTTGACTCTCACGATCCATATAAAGCGTTTCTTCCTTAAAGTTCTTCTTAATGCTGTAACCAACTTTAGCCTCCACTTTGTCCACGGTTTGTGGCTGAAATCTGGTTTGCTCGGTAGAGATATATTCGGTCCTTCTGAGCCAGGATACACTTCTTGCATGGTGCCTTGATCTTTTAGAATCTTGGGGTGTAAGAACATCTTCTTCGAGAAGCTTTTCATCGGCTGGGTCCAACTGCGCGTTAATATCTCCAGCATATGTGTCCTTATTTATAAGGTCAATTTCAACACCTAGGTCATGTTCTGTCAGTACTTCGTATTTGTAATTTCGTTCTAGCGAAGTTGGATTATATTGTATAAACCTGGACAAATTGGTCGAAATTATAATCACTGTGAGAAGATATTAAAAAATGGCAGAATTCGATCACACCTACCTCGTCGATGCAAATGGATAAGTGATAAACTTGGGGTCGAATGGTATGTCCGGTAAGGTATTACAATACTTAACTCTACATATTAATTCTGACCTGAAATTGTATTTATATGATTATTTCCCCCGTATTGTTACATTTCCACTCGTGCTTCTAGGTTAGAGATCTGTGACAGTTGTCTACCGTTTATCTGCCGGCCTTGTCGATCGCTTATCCCTATCACCTGCACTCCCGTTAGTTTGGATAGTTGGAGCCATGATAATCGCACAAAAATTAAACACACTTCTCACATCACGAAATATATCTTCAAATCGTATGTCCTCTTTATATACATGAGAGTATGATTGCACTAAAAACTATGCTGAACTTGGCGACAAATGCTCCACCGCACCGGGAAGCACCGGGAAGTTTAATTCTCTAATCGATTCTTAGAGATGACGACTTCCGATTCTCATGGGGTGAAACGAGGGCGACAACTTCAAGCCCATTTCTTATGTTCAGTCTGATTTTTATCCATAATATGACTTATCAAGCCTATATTGGCCTATACCAGTGAAATAGATATAGAATCGAAGGAACAATCGGACATAAACAATATATATATATATATATATTGCTTCTCCCGCACAATCTAGCATACATATATGTATATCTTTCCGGCCGACACGCAGGCGTCCATTTAAAGGAAGATTATTGATTCGAATGCGGAACGACATGGAAGAGTAGGGTCTCTCGTTCACGGAAATGCGGAGACTGCAATCGGACTTGATGAAAGAATCGGTCTAGAAGCGGGATTGCGGAATTCGGCTGTTGTGAGATAGGACGTAGTGAGCTGTTAGGAAAAGAGTGATACAAGAGGAGTCGCGGAGAACATGGTTGGGCCTAATGTTTCCTTGTGACTAACCGTCCCGGAGGGTGGAAGCAGCAGCGCACAGGCACAGAGCCCATCGTTTAGAACACCTTCCGATCACGATCGTACGAATACGGAAATCGCGACGCTTTGCAAGGTAAATTCTAAAAGGGAACCAACGAGACGCATGATGAACTTGGGAGAAGCGGGTCGGGCGTTTCGTTCTCCAAAATGCCGAATGACCGACAGTGGTTGCAGGTGTTCAACATTGTCAGAGCTGATGAGCTGACAATATCCTGTGGCTACTTATCTCCCTCCATTTCTATCTCTCTCAGTTTCCATGAACGAAAAAAAGATTTAATAAAAGGATATTATTGATGAACAGGTATATCCTGTGAGCCCTGTCACAGGGCCCGGAGCTGCTCGATCCGTATGGGAGTTAAGCCCGGATCCCTACATGGTCGGGCATCTACCGAACAATTTAATATCTAGCAACAGTCATCAGAATCATGGCTCGTCGAAACGTACGGATTCGCCGGAACGAGAACGAAATGGTCCCGATGACAACGTCTATGCCGACGAAGCTGCACCGGGGCAAAGTCCGACCGATGAGACCAAGCAGATATTCGAACTTCTGCGAGCAGGGTATGGCTTACTTTCCGACTTGTTTGCCAACTAATTTCTCACAGAAATTTCTTTATGGCGATTGTAGGGAAATAGAAGCTGTGGAGGAATTGGTCGAGCGAAATGGTTTGAGTGTTCTAAGTGCGAGGGATGAATGGGGATATACTCCAGCGCATTGGGCCGCTTTGGATGGCAATATGGAAGTTAGTTTTACAGTTTAACTTAGAATCGTGAGCTCAGACATTGCCTTTGGAGTGTACTATTATCTATTCTAATTACCACATAATAGGTGATGCGATATTTGATAGAAAGAAATGGTCCCGTCGATTTGTCTTGTCTCGGAACGCAAGGACCGAGGCCGATCCACTGGGCATGCAGAAAGGGGCACAGTGCGATCGTTCAATTACTATTAAAGGTAATAGGGAATTGACATTACTGTAAAAGGTAGAAAGAGTGACGTTCAAATGATATCTTAGATTGATTTACATCAGGCAGGGGTTGCTGTCAATGCAGCGGACTTTAAAGGGTTGACACCGTTGATGACCGCGTGCATGTTCGGTAAATTTGCGACTGCTGCGTTTTTGCTCGGCTCCGGTGCACTGGGTCATTTGACAGACATAAATGGAGACACCGCACTCCACTGGGCCGCGTATAAAGGACACGCGGATTTAATAAGACTACTAATCTACAGTGGTGTCGATTTGCAAAAGCCAGATTACTTTGGCTCGACGCCTCTCCATTTGGCATGCCTTTCCGGATACGTCAGCTGCGTGAAAATTCTTTGCGAGAAGAGCAAAATCGAATTGGAACCTCGCGACAAGAATGGGAAAACCCCTTTGCAGTTAGCCAAAAGTCACAGGCACACCGAAGTTGTGAAGATACTTCAAGCTGAACAGAAACGGAGAGCGCGGTGGATTCCACCGATAAATGAATTGTGGTAAGACACATTATGAATGGATTAATAAACTTGAAAGAAGATTATTAAAGTTAGCATGCAAGTACATATATATTCGTGAGTATTTATGTGAGTAATCTGCTAGGGCTCTACTCTTCGGCGGAGCTGGGAATAGTAAAGGCCCGCTCTTACTTTTCATGGTATCGGTCCTCCTTTGGGGCTATCCCATGTATCTGCTAAAATGCATTCCACTGACGTGGAATCATTTGCGCGGCAGTCATTACTGCTTCATCTACTGGAATATTGTCATGTGGATTTCATGGATTGTCGCTAATAGACGCGATCCTGGCTACGTTCCGCAAAACAGTGATACTTATTATAGGGCGATAAAACAGGTTTCCCCAATTGTTGTGTCATCGGTTTCAAAATAGATTCATATACTGTATAGATATATTATAATGCATTAATTTTCAGATTCCATACTTCGATAAATGGAAGAAGCGAAATGTCTTACTGTCACGACTATGTCATAGCTGCAGATGCTTCAGGCCTCTCCGAGCAAAACACTGCAGAATTTGCAATAGATGTGTCACGTATTTTGACCATCATTGTCCATTCATATATAATTGTGTCGGGCTAAGAAATAGGTATGTTGGGCTAACTTTCGATTGAGATTGAATACCCACTCCGACTAATCCTACCAATGCCTCTTTTTCCAGAATGTGGTTCTTCCTCTTTGTTATGTGCGTCGCGATAAACTGTTCCTTCACACTTTACTTTGCTTGTTATTGCATGGCGATCGAAGGAATTCAATTACTCTATGTATTGGGTGTTCTGGAAGCTCTAGTATTCTGTGGACTTGGATGGATTTTAACTTGTACTTCGGTAGGTTTGCATTACTCAAAGTGCATTGCCCTTTCCGAAGTGCTTTGCCTTACAAATCCACTTTCTTCGTTCAGGTATTACATGCGTGCATGAACTTGACAACAAATGAAATGTTCAATTACAAGAGATATTCCTATTTGAGAGATAAAAAGGGAAGATACCTGAATCCATTCAGCCGGGGTCCCGTCCTTAATTTCATTGAGTTCTTTCTTTGCCCTACGAATAATCAAATAAACGACCCGCAGCATTACCATATTCTTTCGGAAGACATTATGTAAGGTGACCATTCCAATATCTTATTATTATTCATCTTTTTGCACTATTGTACATGTTTACAGGAGTAAATGATATTATAAATGCGATCGAATTGGTGTATGATCTCCTTAAAAAAAAACTAATGCATACCTGCACATACGCGCTTGGTATACGACCGTATATATATACATATATATATATATGTACATATGTATACTGTGTATTGGGGTCAGGAGGCGATGGGATATTTTCTTGCTTATAACAGGATTTACAAAAGATAGGATTATTTATAAATTGATATATTGAAATAAATGATTTGTAATGTTCAGGTATATACAATTTATTGCATTCGAAATATACATATACTGTAAATTAATAAATCTTCGATAAATCCATTGCTCACACTTATATCATGTCCGTAGTAATGTTGGACTATACGTAGTATATGGAATAGGGACTATGCGTGATTATCACTTGTAGATAAATAAATTCATAATTATATAAATCGTCGATGAATATATGTAGATAAATAGATTCTAAAAATTCGTATATAAATCACTCTTGTAGGATATAAAGACTCTCTTTGGTAAACATCCTATTCTTCGAGATAAAATTTGTTTTAGATTGTAAAAGTTAAAATTCTTAGTCAAAAGGTAAAATAATACTAATTGAGGGATACCAGCATGACCCATATATAAACTTATTTTCTAGAGAAAATCACGTTAAGCTTCTTAATCGGCAGTCGACCGTAGGATTGCTTGTACGAATGAAGGTTCTATTACTTTAGCTCATAACAAAAGTCATAGTTTGGTGGTGGATCTGGTATCATTGGAGGATCTTGCGGAATGTCAATTCCTTCAGCATCTAAGAGCCGCAGTTTAATGTCCATAGACAGTAATGTTTCCAAATCATTTTCAGCTTCCTTGCTCGTCATTCTGTTGCCTGCGGATAAAATTTGGTACTCTTTGAAACCGCACAACAACGTTTGTATAATATTTACGTTTACGTTTACGTTTACGTTTGCGTTTGCGTTTGCGTTTGCGTTTGCGTTTGCGTAACATACCAAGCAAGGCGTTGATACCGTCTGTCCAGTAATCAAATACTTGCTCATCAGGAGCCACAAAATCCAAACTAGACACTTCAACAGAATCGAGTATCAAGGAGAACGCTAACTGATGAGTTGTTTTTCGTCTTTGTAAGTCTTTCATATGCGGACAGTCACGCCCAGTCAGTAGTCCTCGAATTTCAACTACTGCAAGCTTGGTTGGCAGATCATCTATAGCTGGTACAGACTTTTCATCGCAATCTCCATAGTGGAAGACTTTGTGGTTTGGGGATAATCGGACATACCAGAATTTGTCTTTAATTCTCTGTAAAATTAATCATGAAAATCTTCATTAGGCACAAACACTACTATCCAAAATCACTTCTGAAACTCCACCCACCTGCCCTCTTGTGCTATATTTCATGAACCTGGTACCCTCTACTAAAAATCCTAGACGTTGCTGTTGAATTAACTCCAGGATTTCGGGAGTGATTTGTTCTCTGAGCTCAACTATAGGCCTTGCATGACTTTCCCATTCCTCTCGACTTGTTCTTTCTTGCTGCCAAAGGTTCGTAATTGTCGAGTATGTCAATTGCTGGAGCTTATTTTTAAACTTGTCCAGGCCAGTGGGCTTGCTCTGCAATGCTCTAACGATTTGCTCCCGAACTACGGAGAATACTTTTACAAAGTCTTCCGTGGTGGCTCTCATTTCTTTCCATGTTTTATTTAAGAGCACGATGCAAACGCAATAAAACTCTTCAAATGGATGGTCGTGGGTAAAAAACATTGGGTGATACGATTGGCCTTGTTCGCTTGGCGCCTCTCCGATACGTAACACCTGTCGAATAGATTCATTTCTGTTACTTATTGATCAACGTAACATGTTCTTCGAACGATCTAAGACCAGAGGGACATACTTCGCACAGCAATTTAACAAGCTCGACGCTCGTTCTTCCGAACGGACATTCGTGTTCATCCGCCCTACAAGAATTCTCAAGAACAACTTTGGTATATCCTTCTGTGTGATTTCGAGCAAAGTAAACCATACAATCGAGTGCCAACATGCCGGGCGGAGTTTCGGTAAAATCGAGAGCAGGATTAATGTCATATTTAAAACCCAATTTTTTATAATCTTTTGCATAGAGTCCCTGTTTTCGAGCAGCATCACTACCAATTACCCCTTCTGTATCAAAGGCAATTTTTCTTAATTCCTTAATCTTGTCATGAGCATCTTGATCCTGAGGATCCATTTTCATCATCATTCTTTGCTCTAACAAACTCAACATAAGTGTTTGCAAGACATACAATTGATGCGCCATTTCAGTTCCCACCTAAGGAAGCACTTTCTTATTGCATGGCACTTGACATAACTCGACTGATATTGTAAAATACACTTACTTGACCAGTTGACTGTATGATATTAGTGAGGAAAACATTCCTAACTTGTTTAGACTGTAGAGTAGCTGCTACAGCTTTTCGCTTTGATAAGTCTGCCTTAAGGAATAAAGCATTAATCAGTGCTATTGCATTCTGTTGTATCTGCGGTTTCATACTTTGTAGGTGCATCACTAAATTAGGAAATGTAACTTCTTTTTCAACTTGTCCATATTTCCCTGATGAATTTAGGACAATATTCTCAAGAATACTGAGCGACGCTTTAATAATGTTTGCGTCCAAGGTGACAGACTGATTATTTACATAGCTTGCCACTTTATTGATGAAGGGGCTTTCTAATATGTCCCAAGACACTATACCATGATCCATCAATTCAACAAAGGATTGGAGAGAATACGCGAGAGCTTCGCCCTTGTATTTCTCACCTTCCACTTGACAAATGGTTAAAGCTAAACCTTTCTTATTAATAAATTCTAATGCGAATGTCATATCTATGCTGAGGGTGCTCAATTTCTGTAGAGCATTAATCTTCTCATCCATAGAGCCATTGCTCAGGCTCGTCAAGATATCGGTAGCAGTCTTTGAAGGGGAGAACTCTAATCTCAAAATACTACCGTTCTTCACCTCGTTCCGATTTTTCTCCGTAATATAATTTTGATTATTATTCTCGGAGAATTGCAACGAATACGACTCCGGATCCGACAATCCCCATCCATTGCACAATTCCTGCAAATCAATCACGGGTTTGTATTCTGAAAGTCATTCGCTTCCTTCATGTTTCTCGCAGCATTATCTACAGTCTACACGGTTCTCTCTATACCTGAATGATTCCAGTCAATGGTTGCTTTTGGTTAAATTCAATCAGCTGTGGCACTTGCTCTGTCATCTGAACAGCAATTTTTACAATATTCGAATCTTTCGGGGCCGGCATTTTGATTGTTTGTGTGTACATCACAGTCTGAACTTTAATTGACAGAATAAAAGGCGAATAGTACGCGTGCCCACAAAACGAAGTGTGTAGTACGCTCTGCTAATGAATTGCACTCATTCTGACAAATCGTTTGTCATAAATTCGTCACGGCCATAATGTTGTTGCAAAAGTGTGCAAAGTAGTACAATGCACTGTGTCACACGATGCCAGCTACAACCTGAAAAGCACTTGCTCTGGCAGCTGAGGTAGCTGAAGGCGTTGGCCTTGTTTGTGCTACTGTGGTGCTACTGCACACTGCTGCACCTGCACACTACTACACTCTATTACATGTGTGTGCACATGTATGTACTTGTGAAATGTCCGATTCATTCCAGTCATCGGCCGATGAGGCCGATCCCGATCTGCCACATGCGCATGATGTAAACAGGCAGAGCAGGCGGGATCAGTGTTGGTAGATGGTAATTGTTTTGTTCACATCTCGAATCCCGAGGCAGCGCGAGATAGAAGCTGTCTATCGTTTATAAAAGGAAATGGAAATAATTCAACGGTTATCCAACGCACTAATTGCTTTACATTTATTATTTCCATTTTTCATCTCGTATCAATTTGCATGTATTCGCATGCAATATTAATATAAAACTTGAAAAGAAAACATACGGGTTTCTAATTCCCAAGAGCATGATTAAAATTGCAACCTTGCGGACTAACCACTCGCAACATGCGCTTTAATTGCATAATATATTCTCCACTTTACTGCCTTCAAGAGATTATTCTCAAGTTCTACGTATATTTAAAAAAATAGTACATTCATTCACTCTCTCGAACGTAACTAATAATATAATATTTGTACAAATTCTTAAGCTGAGAATCCTTTTAACATCACAATATTGCTTAGATTAAATAGGAAGTATTATGGTGTGTGCATAGGACTCATAGCTTCCAGTCCCATGGTATGCATAACACACCATCGCTCATCACTGAGTAATAATGAGTCACCCATAGCATTACGCCTTCTAGCAAAGGTGCTAAATCAGTTTTATGCTGCAAGAGTTTTTTGCAGCAAGTTATCATTAAATCCGGGGTGATACTATCGTCCTTATTCAATGTGAGGAGGCCCAGTTCTTTCATGGCGCTATCATGAAGTTCTCTTTCAACATACTTGATGCTGTAATTGAAAGTACCGTATGAGATATCACTTATTTTTAAGAGTAAGGCAATCACTTTGCAAAAACGTTATGGGCCAATACTTGTTGTAATGATGCAATTTTTTAGTTGCCGCTTCTAGGTTTTCTGTAATAAAATTGACTAAAAGGAAGCTGGGACACGACGACGGTACAATAAACTGCCCAGTCGGAGAGAGCATCAATGGACCTGCTTCTCTGAAAGAGATGATGCATATGGTAACTTATGCAAGAAAATAGAATATGAATATTTTCTAAATAGGTGTATGTAGCTGCTACCCTTACGCTTCAATCACAATCTCATAGGCGGATAGGCTTTCGGGCCATATACTTGGATAACTTCGCTTTCCTCTATAATCCGAGAGAGTAGTTGTCAGTTGACGAAGTTGCCGTTCATACTGGCTGACCATTACTTTAGGCATGAATTTCCTGCACATATAGAGCACCCTGAACCTTACGGTCACTCAATTATAGCATTATCTTACGCACCGTCGACCAACTTTAATGTTGAGAAGTACTTGGGACACAGCTTTCTCGAATGCTGGTAGTCGTAATAATACGACATCTTGGTTTGCAACATTCTTTATCAACTGTAGAAGAAAAGAGGCTTATAATCGCAGAACACGTGTCATCGATACGGCAATGAATTGTGGACCTACATCCAGCCAGTTGTGTCTGACTTCACCAGAGTTTAGCATGACGCTCCCCTCCAAGCTGATACCGGTATCATTAGCGAAGACTAATACTCTACTCTTTAAAGCTTTCATTGGATCGGGATGATGCTCTGCCAAAGCTTTGAAGGCTAACAAACATCCTCTGTAATGCTGGATATTCCACCCACAATCCCATATTATATTCTTTAATCCTAAGTTAGTACAGAGTACTTTTTCTAACTTTTGTACTTCTTCCCTGATTGGCCTACATGCTTCCAATTTTACGTGTACTTCATTGACGTGCTTCTCCAAATATGCCCTAATATACACACAGCACATTATTGGTAACGTGTGTTTTAGGTGATGACTCTCCAACTTACTTAAGAGTATCTGGTTCTGCGTTAATCTTTCTTTTCATAATAATTGATGCATATATAGGATCATCCTCTAATTCAGAGAAATCGATATTTTCCCCTGGTACACCCGATCTGCGCCAGAATCTAGATTTATAATAGGGAGATTTCGGTGGCTTTTCTTCCTCTATTTTGTCAACAAATGTGGTTGGTAAATCACACGTCTTAAGGATAGAAATCACTGTTTTCCTTAAGTCCTTTTCTTGAAGCTGAATATTGACAAGAGTAAATTTTCCAGCCTTCACATCTCTCTCATCCTTGGACCTTAAGTAAAATGGCAAGGTGGTTGGTCTCACGGGCATTTGCTGCTGAAGTTTCTCTAATATCGAGCTCAGTTGCTTCAGAGAATTTTCATTCACTGTCTGCAATGAAATAGTTGCAATTCATACATATTAAATCCTCTTGCAAATCCCATGTCAACTAAATGTTTGCGCACAATCTGTAGAGAACATTTCTATCTCGCGGCAATAACCTTGCTCAAGTTCGCCTATCAATCTACGCCCATTTCTAGTCTTTCCTCTTCTCTTATTCTATAAATAAAAGATACACCGCGGTAGCATGCGCTCGCAATATTAAATTGCGTTGATAACGTGCAATCATTTTCAATCGACGCAGATAAGCAAGCACCTAAGTACGCAACATAGTAAACGCGCTCCCAAATACAAGACAATAGTCAATCATCATAATATTTATTTACCCTTTGCGTGGGGTATTGCCCGAAAAGATCAGGGTGTACGGTGAAGTAGAATGGCCGGAGGGCCGTGGAGACTTCGCCCGTACTCAAAGCCCGCACGGCATCTCTCCTACAAAAGCTGTCAAAACAATATTCCAAATGACTCATCGACCATTCCTCCAGAGCAGTCTATCCACTCACCATCGTCCGAGAGTACAATACATCATTGCGACCGAATCACCGTGATGTCATACCCAGAAGCTCGCTCGGATGTGCGATGCTGAAAACTCAATTACAAAAAGGAGCGCGCCCGCGTTAACAATTGCCTCCGCTCTTCGACGCACCCATCAGTGAGCTGAACTGTACTACAGCAATGAGCAAATAATAATGTATTTCTGATTTGGTGGCAGCCAAACGCAATACCGGCACCAGCTTTTTGGATACATGCCGCACTTTCAGTATGTACATACATACATGCTACTGCGTTACATATATGTATGCGCCTGTATCCTCCAATCGAATCCACTCCAATCGTCAGCAGAGTGGCTCAGTGTGTAGCCCGTAGTGTCGCTCTCACTCTTTTATCACGAGGCTCACGTCCCTATATAATTTGCGTACAGATGCTATATAAACCTCTACTTTTGATCTATATATGCCAGCCTGTATATATGCGAGTCTCTGTCTCTATATTATTCTATTTGCGACTACATACACTTAACACACACTTAATTGCGCCGTCTTGATGAGTAAATAATTAGTCAGATATATATATATATATATATATATTTTTTTTTTTGAGCTAGAGGGGCCGGGCCTTTGTATGAGTGTATACCAGTGTATACACACTATACTTTTACTAATTATATCCTGATCGCTCATCTGTTTTATTGATGCTTTCCCTCTCCCTCTCCCTCTCTGTTTGTCACGCGTCGCACGTCTCGCGCGCGATTGTCCGTTCCAGTCCGTTCCCTTGCATTTCTTCGCCAAATCCCACTCCACTGCACTCCGGCGGACGGGGCGGGCTCTGTTGCCACTGGCATTAGCTCATTGAGCAATGCACCAGCTGTTTCACGTGTACGCTGTAGTGATAGATAGGAGTGCGAGGAAAGTGGAGTGGCAGTAGAGGAGGCAATGTGGAATGCGTGCAATGCGGTTGATGTACCAGACTTGCGATAGGATATGCACTTTTATCCTCGTGCTTGGTCACAGGTGGTCAAGAAAATGTCCCGCGATGTGATACGTCGAGATCGTCGGGGCTTCGGATTTCTAATCGGATAGACAGGCCGTCATTCGAGCAGTGGAGTCACGGTTTGCTGGATATGGCCTTTACGAAAGTCTGCCGATCTGTTGTACGTGATGACGTTTAACTGGAATGCCTTTGTTCGGTTTATCTTCTGCCATACGAAATGTAAATAATTTGAGCGGCTAGATGCATCTAACATCACCGAGAAGCGACAAGTAGTTGATGCACCACGCTCCGAATTAGTTCCTGTAAGTAGAATGTCATGACAGATAGCCAATAACTCATCCCATCTGCTTCTTTTAGCAGATTTTCGGTTAGAAGTTAAGTTCGCAATCTTTAATTGATCGCTCGTAATGATTCATCAACTCCACTCTCTTTTTCCTCCAGCATGGCTTATTCCATCAATAGACGGCCCCTTCTGGGGGGTGCATCTGATAGTGAATTTGAGGATGATTTGGAAACTGAAGTTGACGATCCAAATATCGCTGTACCAGATGAAAAACCATTTCTAAAACCGTACGAACCTCATGACAAGTATAATCTTGCGTACATAGTTTTCTATCTACTCGGAATAAATACTTTAATTCCTTGGAGTTTTTTTGTCACAGCTGACGATGTAAGTAGATGCATATATACATTTTCCGTGCACACAGTCCTTTTCAATGTTACTACTTCTATCTGTGTTCTAGTATTGGATGTACAAATTCAGAGAAATACATGAAAACTCCTCGAAAGATATAAATTATACCCATGTGGAGAATATGATAAAGCGAACAGATCTTCAAGCTAGTTTTACCTCTTATTTAAATGTGGCAAGTGCACTGCCAAATACTCTGTTTTTAATAGTAAATGCATTTATCAGTAACAGGTAAACTCTTGAACATCGCTAAGCATTAAAATCGGTACTTGTATTAAATTTGTATTTCATTTCACAGAATACCACTGAGGATGAGAATGGTAGGCTCCCAGTGTGTCATACTAATACTTTTTATTGTAACAACGACATTTGTCAAAATCGATACCGATCACTGTAAGTATCTCAAAATATGTTTAAATACATATTCAAGCCAATCAAATCACTTACTTCTATTCACAGGGCAAAATTCGTTTTTAAGTATTACACTAACAACAGTGGCATTCGTAAATGGTAGGTGTTTTGATATTGCTATGGTTGAATCGTATTAGTAATACAATCATTTCCTTGCAGCTGCAAGTGCTATTTTTGGTGGCAGCTTGATGGGTATAGTGGGCAGATTTGCCCCAAAGTATATAACTGCTGTGTCAAGTGGTCAAGCACTTGGTGGCATTTTCACAGCTCTTACAGAGATCTGCTCTCTATGGATCGGTGCTAGTCCAATACTCTCGGGTTTAGTGTACTTCATAATAGGAGATATTGTGCTGTTATTCTCCTTGGTTGCGTACATAGTTCTTGAGAAGGCAGTAAGTAGCCATACTACTTGTGGAAAAATATTTCTCCACCTGCCCGAATCATAATGCAGATAGCGCAGGTGTCTTTTAATGCATGATAAGGTGTTTATGCTAATGGGACAAAATAGTAGCTTACACAGCCTGCCAGACAAGTAGCACCGCATATCTGCTAGCAGCACATTCAATTACTAATGCTGGTAATCTTGTTCGTGCAGGCATTTTTTAAGCATCACATGTTAGAGAAAAATTGCGGAAATTTAGATGCCGATTATTCGATCAATACAGAAGTAACATTTTCTCGAGGTCCGACAATATCGTATACTAGGATAACTAAAAGGATCTGGCATTATGGTCTTAGCACATATTTAGTGTTCTTGGTATCCTTGTCGGTGTATCCCGCTGTTACTGTACTCGTGGAGAGCCAGTATAAAGGCAAAGGCTATGCTTGGAACGGTAAATATACTATTCGCAAGAGGATTACAGTATATGAAGAAGATATCTCTGATTTTCTTTGATATTTTTGCAGATATATACTTTGTACCTGTCGTTACGTATCTTATCTTTAGTTCGGGTGACTATGTCGGAAGAGTTTTATCCGGGATTTTGCAGTGGGTAAGTGTCGACATGACCGATAGCATAATTTATGGAGAGTTTATCGCAATCAGTGACCCATTAGTGAGTGAAAACAAGGTCAGGAAACATATATTTCCCGTTATTACAGCCGAGGAGCAAACCATGGTATGTTATATTTATGAGCATGGCTCGGGTCATCTTTATACCAGCTCTGATGTTTTGTAATGCCCAACCAAGGCATCATCTTCCTGTCTATATTCATAATGATATCTACTATATCCTGATAACTATTGCTTTTGCTGTTAGCAATGGTTACTTGTGCAATATAACTTTTATACTGGCACCTGCGTAAGTATTAAAAACTAGGTTGAAGATCATTGTTGGATGATGCATAATTCACCTATATTGAATGTGTAACATTATGTTTCAGCGTTGTTGATGTTCACGAGAAAGAAGTGGCGTCAGCAATGATGGGTGCTTTCTTAGGCATGGGATTAACATCAGGCGCTGCGCTGAGTTTGTATATGGTAAAGTTACTGTAAACTCATAGTATAGGGTTAGTTTGCGGCAGACGTTAATCTTACTGCCCATTTTATGTTTTATGAATGAAATAGGATCCCAGCATTCACTGGGTGCTATGGTAATAATGTTTCAATGTGCAAAGGACAATTATTTTATATGTACAGATGTAAAGTAAAAACGGAAGATGAAAGAGTTTCTCTCAACTGTTATTAGTTTGACACTAGTTTTAGAAATAGTACGATTTATCTTACGTATTCCACAAGTACGTTTGCCACAAACGTATTAAAAAATTGAAATCCAACTATACGCATTATGTTATAACTAAACACACAAAAAACAAGTAATAGTAGTCGTCTCATACCACATAATTTGAAACACAGTTTATTTACTTTCAAATGCGTACAGCAATTTTGATGTTCATACTATCGTGAGTTAAGTGTACGGCACAAGTGTAATTACACAGTAGATAGGTACAGCACGTGATTCTAACTTGAAAATTGTTGTGAATGCAAATAAATATATAGTACCAAGACTACACAGAAATATATTTCCATGTTAATAATATAATCACAAGAACACTTAAGAGAGCATGCACGTTTTTCATGATCTATACTGTTTTTCTTTATCGGTCAGTGGAACGAACACAACATTCATTAATGTTTTCTTTGTGATTTTTCCGTCCAATGTTTTGTCTATCTGAACCATGGTCTGGTCACAATTTTCTGGCCCCACTGGCAAGATCAGCCTTCCGCCTGGTGCGAGTTGGTCCACTAGCTGAAAATGATGTTTATCGTGAATCTGGCCCAAAAAATGCTTTTGGCGCTTGACGATCAGATAAACTATTCTTACAGCTTGAGGCAATTCTTTTGCTGCTGCACCCACATGAATCGCATCATAGGGTGCTTCTTGAATATACCCTTTCCTTCCATCACCAACTGTGTCAAAGTGATTTATTACAATACCCCACTGTTACTTGTTTCCAAAGTCAAAAGGTGACAATTACCAACTAATTTAACTTTCCCACTTTCAAGAAGGTCTGGATTGCCCTTTTGTATATTTTCAGCAGCCATTTCTTTAAGTTCTGGAATGTGATCTATCCCAACTGCCAACCCATTTTGCCCAAGCATATATCCCATGCATGCTGTTAGATATCCCGAGCCAGAACCAACATCCAGAGCCTTGGCACCATTTTTTAATTTATCTTCCAATATTTCCAAAGCATATGCATGCTGGTAACAAAAGTTTCTATGAAATTCCTAACTGGCAGAAGTGCAAATAAGAAACTGTTTATGCAAATGGATTAATACCATATGCGGAGCACTTATTGTAACACCATACCCTATACCCTGTGGTGAGTCCACATAAGCATAACTTGGATGGCTGTATTTCCCTCTATCTACGGCAGACATGGCTTCAAAAACCCTCTCGGATGTAATAATCCGTGAACCTACGTATCATTACACCATAGCTGTCAGAATAGAGTTTATTTCAGATCTAAATAATCAGTCGAGTTTGCAACTGGTTGAAATATTATTCAACATAAATGCAATTATGGTATAGCAAGGTGTAATGAAACAAATGCCACTTACGTTTGAGGTATTGTACGAGTTCCTGATTACTTTTTGCGTGCATTCTTCCAAATGACGCCATGTCATGAGTAAAGGTCGTTGGTAGTAAGAAAAATCCTAACAAAAGATATGCGTATGTCGACCGAATTTTGCAGGAGCGTGGAGCCAGCCAATTGGCGTAAAAAATACCACGTTCGGCACCCGGCAACCTATCAATCCAAGTGCAATGTCAGTATAAACAAATTAAAAGGTACAAATGACACGAGAGAATTTGATCTAAAGAATTGTACATTGGCAGGATCATGTAAAAAAAATGTACATTTTGTATGTCAGAGCACACAGGTTCTATCGCTCGATGCAAATACGTACATGTGCCAGGAGATGGTCCTCTCTGAAAAAACCTCTCGGACGAAGGATACGATACACACTTCTAGCGATTGACAATAATTTTAACCGTGATACAGTATACTTCTTTCAAAAGGCAGTGTTGTTTATGTCGGCAACATCTGTGAGTTTTCAATGGTTCGTTGTTATCGGTTGAAAACCGCTATAGGTTGGGGTTGGGATAAGTAGCCTCAGCTGCCCCCGGTGGCTTCAACGACTCTACCAACGAGTCACAGACAGCTTTACCGGCCGAAACTCGGTACCACCCGACTGCACCCGACTGCACCCGACTGCACTCGACACTGGGCGCTGGGTACTGTGTATCCTGGTGTATGCCCTGTGCTGCAATCTGCCGGGGAAAATGCGTGCAAACGGGGCGTATATGCTCGCTTGATTGCGTCATAGGAGAAACTCTAATTTTCCTGGGTGGTCAGCCATATTGACTCGCGCGTAAGAACATCGAAAGCAGTCCCGTATTTGCGGCGTTGGCCCAGCCGATTGCATTCCGCTCACTCGACAAGACAGTTCAAGTGCATCGGTGTAATTCGTACGGCGAGAGTTTGCTGAGCGAGTGGCCAATTCAGAGTGGAAAAGGTACGTAAAGCAGAGGGAGGAGAAGTTTGGGGGGACTATTTGAAAATAGCGCGGGTATGGGCCGTGGTCGCAGGCAGCGTCGCAGCGCGATTCGACGACGGACCTGTTCGTGTTGGTAGCCGTCGCCGGAATTGGAACAAGAGTTGTTTATGCGCTTTCAGGAGCAACTACTCCGGCGCTCGCGCGAAAGTAACGCAGAGACTCAGTGTTTCGGCCCTGTGCTTTCGCATGTGACACCAGCCATCACCAGTGATTCAACCGTGCTTGTGCATCGTTTGATAGAGGAGCGCGTCCCGATCCTGCAGGTGAGTTTACCGCTTTTCTCTTTTCTCTCAATAGTAGCCACTCATCGTCGCTGGCTTTGCCCACCGTGCATCGCCCGAGACTTGGGCGAGCAGCCACTTTCCATGACTTCGATCCTGAGTCCCTCGGGAGAATTACCTTCTTCTACCTTACTCCTTTTCTTTCGGGAGCTGCTGAATCACGGGAATCGCGAACCACTTGCTTTCCAATCTAAACTTGAACGGTTCTTCGGAAATATGAGATTTACGGAGCACGAGAGATTGACTCTGGCAGCTACCTGACAGACATGATCCCTTTAGCTCTCTGTCCCACAGCTATTACCGAGTATCTCGTTTCAGAGGAAATATTGTAATGTCTAGCTAACCTAATGCATCGCCGATTATGTTTACTGTTGGTCGGCTCGCCTAGTACCTGTGATATTCAACACCCAGTCTCTCTCTACCCTCGCTTTCTACCTGCCTGTCTATGTAAAGTTGGGTGTAGCGAGGACTTGGACGCCACCGGCTAATCGAACAAAACTGGCCCGTATCTGTTTGTGTGGGTGTGTGCACAATTGGAAATTCACCGAGACATCTGTTTGGCCCGGTTGACAGTGATGAGCATCGAGCGTAAAGTACTCGCGTGTGTACAGTTATGTAGGTTGCTCCCATCATTGTAGTTGCATGAAAGTACCTCCTCGTAGCGAGAGTGATATCATACTATGAGACACGAGCGTAATCATTTAACGAGACAATCCTTACTCGTCTTAACAAATATCTCGAGATTGAGATCACGTCTTCCAGCCGAAGGCCATACGAATACTACTTATTACAGGCAATATGCCGTAGGTGCTAACGACCCCCTTTTCCGCAATTCAACCCGTATGCCAGGGTGCCGCTTATTTAGGACAGCGAGCCCTCGTACAAATTATCTTTCTTCATACCTGACTAGCCGTACTGTTTTCAACCACTCTTCTACTTTCAGAGTATTATCCAAGGCTTCTTGCAATGACTAACAAACGCCTCTAATACGTGCATATCGGCCAGCGTTGAACCTGTCGTACAAGCGCAGACGCTCCCCTAGAACACTTTAAATGCGCCAGGGACTTCTAATCGCATTTGCCGCATTCCGCCGTATCAAATTCCCCGCTGAGGAGATCGGTGGAAATAGTGCGAGAAGTATTGCGAGCATTCCTGTACTGGCGCGTTCATCGAGCAACAATCCTAGGAAAGTTTCGAGAATCGTGTGTAGAGTGGATGTGTCTAGTTTCCAGGATTCTTTGCACTGGCGTACCATTCTCACTTTAGTCGCGCGACCCTGAGGGCAGAAATGCTTCAAAGTGTGCCACACGCGCGCTTCATACACGCATATTACTCAGCCTCATCTGTACGGCCCAATGAAGCCCCCCCCCCCCCCCCCCCCCTCTCCAGACGTTTCAAACAATTTATCGAACTCGAATCTCCTCTCTCTTTCGGATAAAATTCAATCACGAGTCCATTTCGCCCCGATTACCATCCTGTTACCTATCCAACCCGGACTCTCGGCTCTACATGACAGCTTGCCCTGGATCGATAGCCCGTCTTTTCCAACTCATTTCCACTTTCCGTGACATTTCTATAACTAGAGGAATCTTTGGAGACGGTAGGATTAGGGGGCGTTTCCACTTGTGCATGTAGCACGGCCAATTACGACGGTCAACCAGTGTGATTCTGGCTAGAGGATTGTCAAAAGTAAAAGCGTAGTCGGTTGGCTCACCGATGAGATTTTCCCCGTTTAGCATCGTATTCGCCGGTGAAACTTTTTTAATTGCATGGAGCATACACGTTAATCGCGCATCGACAGGTTGATCCGAATCGGCCGGGATTTTATTGCTCCCATACAAACTTGCCCAGGCAGAAATGCGTGTAGTTTTGATTGGAGCGAGAAGAATTGCTGGGGTTGCTAGGACTTTATGCGACAAGGGGCGGCTGGCCCTCTTTCATCGTTGATACTAAAGAATGCGAGCGGGATTGCAACCAACTTGCGGAAGCCCCGGCGCAATGGACTTCTTAGTGGCACTACCCTCGTAGAGATGTCATAGCGTGTGCGATCTATGACAAGAGTACCGGTTCCATGCGATCCCACACGGTAAATGGCGACGTTATCAGAATTGGGATCAATGCACCGGTCGCGAGTCCCGAAGTCTAGTGCTCCTAGCAGTTGTGCTTACCGGCAATATTATTAAGATCCAGAAAAATATGTGAGCTGCCGCCCCTTCTTCAAGTTGCACTCTGAGTCGCCGTCATTTTGCATGCCCGTAACAGTACAGTGACTATTGCGCTAGTGAGGGTGGTGATGTTATTGATAGGTGCTCGAGGTGCACGTGTCAGTTAAATAGAATGAAGCATAACTCCTCGTCGGACTTGGCGGAAAAGATTTGGCTTGGTTCGATGCCGTTATCAGTAGACGCAGCCGGCCGAGCGTGTCTACGTATAGTACTCGGCTGAGGATTCTTAGATGTCGTGTTCACCAACTACAATGGCCTGCGGTTCGCCAGAGCTGATTTTCTAATTGTATCATTCTAGCCTGATCAGCGTCGAGTTAGTATATATCTTGGCCAGGGGCATCGCCGGAAGTAGCGGGTGTGCGCGTTAGTGCATGGAATACGGGGATGTGCGTCTGGCTCTGTATGTAGTACGTAGTACGTAGGTGGTAGAGTGGTAGAGTGGTAGAGGGAGAGTGGCAGATCGGCAAGCATGAAAGGTGAATGCGAACTGCGAAGAAGGCGCGGCCACTACGTTCACTACGTGGCAATACGGCGTGACTGGAGTCCTCGGGATTTACAATGAACTTGGGAGTCTAAGCTTAGCCGGGCAGCGCCGAGTCACCGCTTTGGACAACGGAACAACGCCTCGTCGTTTCCACCCAGTTGGTTCGTTCTCGCTCCCACCCAGTGGCCGATTACGTCAGGCCAAATATCCGGGGATTCTCGGGTGGCGAGGGCGCATTAGCACGCAGATCAATGTGCTCGCCGTCGAATCATAGAAAGTGGAAGTAATCTGATCGGTCTCGAAACGGAGAAACTAGCGCGGTAGAAACACCCGTGGAAAGGTGCAGGAAGCCCTGCATTCCGTTAATGAGACTTTAGCCAGGCTTTGTCGAGAAAATGGTACGAGCGTCCCACGTACTTGATACTTTGATACAAGCTTCCGCCAGTTTGAACTCAGGTCATTCGGACTTGGTGTCCATCGACTACACCCAGTAGAATTTGGTATTGCTGTTAATCTTCCTTCGGAATTGCATACTTTTCCAAATTATTTCACGTTGAATTATACTTTGTGGTTTGTTCGAGTTAAACTAGCAAAAAGTCTTGGAGTCATATTAAAATAATTCTTTACCGCCGAATCTCTCGTACGTCCGTCTACACGGATCTGTTTATTTGTTAATTGCACTCAAGACAATTATTCTTCAACGAGATGCCATTTCCTGGCAATTACCCGGCCAAAGTTGTCGGTCAGGAATCGGCAGCAGCTTGGTGGAAGTCAGGCGTGTAATCAGAGTGATTCGTGATTTCTTGCTGGCCTGCTCGCCTGATTGTGAGTCATGACGCACTTTCCTGCAGTCCAGTACTGGCGGATGGCTCCGCGCTGTTATTTTAGTAGAGGATGATTGCTCTGACTAGATAGTGTTTTCATGGGAAACATCTACTTTCTTTTTAGTGAAAAAGTGGGAAATCCAGGACGTGCGTCGTTTTTTTTGGCTCTACAAAACGAGCATGTCGGGTAATCGGAGTCGGAATCCGAGTGAGATTCAAGTTGGCAAAACTTAAATTCAAGTTGATAATGAAGCTGTGCTGTGGATACTTGGGTGATAATTTCAGGCTCAATTAGTTTCGGTTGCGCTACTACAACGTGGACCCGTGAGGATTTGAAGTAGCGCACCTACGCTTCAGAGCAGATCAAAGATCAAACGAAATTTTTTGGTGGAGAAGTGTGCGGCAGGCTGATGGTAAGGGAGTTACCGTAGCTCGTAAGCCCCTTCGAACCTTGCAATTACTCCCGCTCAAGCATGGAGCCAGTCGTTCGCAATCAGCCCGAAATTGCCGTGAATTATCGACGTATGCACTTCTAATTGTGAGTCACGCGGCTTCACTCCGTGCCTGACAGGCTCAGCCTGCCGCATGCCTTTTTCCACTTGCGGCGTGCACTCGAGTTTTTAATCCCCCTGGCTCTGCTGGAAAATACGCATCTACATAGATAGATAGATATGGGGTGATGCGGATATCCATACGAGATACCAGATATACTCCGGGCATCTATTGGAATCAGTCTGTGCATACACGCGCTTGCACGGTGCACTCTAGATTCAGTGATTCGACCAAGCTGAATGCAAAAGCACCCGGGGGAACTTGGTACTATTTAATTAAGTATCTTCACGATCGTCAACATCGTCAATGTATTAAACGTCGAGGAAATGCATGAGCTACTGCAGGAGCAGACCGGCTGGCGGCTCGATGAATTTCAGAATTAATCCGCCGTCGCGCAATTAATTTCCATGAGCGCTTGGTTAACTCCGGTGAACAGAAACGGAGCGTGTCTTGGCTGGAGTGCTCGTGTCGCCAGTCGTTAGATGCCATGACAAATTTCCAAGTGATAAGGGGCTAGCTGGACGACCGGACAATGTGCATATAACCCGAGAAATCCATCAGGAGTTGCACGACATTCTGCAGGACGTTTTTACAGCTTTCAATCCCTTTAATTTCACGCATCAAAGTCTCCCCCCCCCCCTCTTCCCCCTTCCCCCCTTTCCCCTACCCCACGCCACCCTTCAAATCCTCATACTTCTGCCAACACACACCGCCCCCGCTTGGCTCAAACTCCCCCCAACTTAGCACCTCCCCTTTCGCCCGACTTTTCCTCTTCTCGCTTTCTCTCGCTTTCTCTCGTTTTCTCTCGCGTCTCTCTTTAGCCCTCCTTCTCCAGCGCGTGCTGCAGAAGGACCAGGCCCGCCACCTATATACATATAGCTATACATATTTCTCCTCGCTGATGCACGCATCATGAAAGAAAGGGGGTTGAATAACAAAACGTTGGGGGAAGTCCAGGATCACCGGTCGAATCTCTCTCGTCTGTCTGTCTGTTGGTGTCTGTGCGTTCAGTGATAAAAGCAGTTTTACCCTTCCCCCTCAGCACAGGCAGACAGGCAACTACGATGCCGGCAATCCCGGCGATCCCCATTGCTTTTCCTCTAATCTAAAAGAAGCTGGCGTCATCTCTGCGAGGCCTTTCTCTAGCGCGGTCACTCACGCTTTTTCGTATCTGTCTCCGTTGGAATAATGTCTGGCTTGAAGTGCCCGGGAAGGAAGGTTTTGGCGAATTAAATACCTCGAAAACAGCCAACGTCCAGATGGGTGGTGGTGAGAGGAACAGGGTCGGGGCCGGGGCCGGAAAGCAGAGGGATTCAGACTCAGACATTCCGAGACAAGCAGGGAATCCTGGATTACTTAGTCTCGTACTGGGGGCACCCCGGAGCTCTCAACGACGGATCGATAAGGAGCGGTGCAGCAGATTTTTCATCTCCCGAGTTATCCTTGAAGCAGGAGACGCGAGAATCAGTGCCAAGAGCTGTGGAAATTCGAGTTGCCCCGGATTCACGACAGCTAGTGTGATCGCGACCTTTTTCAAATCGTATGGCAGTCTAGCTATACGTCCGACACACGCGAACCGGCTATTCCAGAGAAACGGAGTGATAAGTGCTCTTTCACCCTCGAGCATCCACGGTGGCAAACGAGCGAGCTTCCCGAGAAAAGCAATTCTCCGGCTGCGAGACAAAAGCCTCTTGCCTCTATGATTATCAGTCAACGTGTGCCAACAGTTAAGGTAGTTGTATCCAAAACACTGTACCATCCACAAGTCAACCGTTGGCCGAAGGAACTGTTAACTTTGCTTTGCATACTACTTGTCAGAGAACCTTCGAAAAGTTGAAAAAATCTTTAAAAAATTGCGAAAAAATGAATTTTGAGCTAGGACTCTGGTATTTATATCACTTCTTCCTTGATGCAAGAAAACATTCTCCACCAAATTACAGCCCCGGAAATAGTCGGGAAGTATGGAAAACATGGGAAAAACCACGAAACTTAATTATTCAGGATCGGTTTTCCATGTGTTTTCGGTACAATTCCGGCACTTTGGCCACTGGTTTCATGTTTTCTATCCGTTTTGATACTTAAACAATCGATTTATCAAGCGTTCGCCAAAGTCCGAGAACCTTCGAAAAATCGAAAATTTTAGAAGGGGTACACCTTAAAAAATTTGCGAAAAAATGAATTTTGAGCTAGGGCTCTGGAATTTATATCACTTCTTCCTTGATGCAAGAAAACATTCTCCACCAAATTACAGCCCCGGAAATAGTCGGGAAGACTTGAAAACATGGGAAAAACCACTAAACTTAATTATTCAGGATCGGTTTTCCATGTGTTTTCGGTACAATTCCGGCACTTTGGCCACTGGTTTCATGTTTTCTATCCGTTTTGATACCTAAACAATCGATTTATCAAGCGTTCGGCAAAGTCCGAGAACCTTCGAAAAATCGAAAATTTTAGAAGGGGTACACCTTAAAAAATTTGCGAAAAAATGAATTTTGAGCTAGGGCTCTGGAATTTATATCACTTCTTCCTTGATGCAAGAAAACATTCTCCACCAAATTACAGCCCCGGAAATAGTCGGGAAGACTTGAAAACATGGGAAAAACCACTAAACTTAATTATTCAGGATCGGTTTTCCATGTGTTTTCGGTACAATTCCGGCACTTTGGCCACTGGTTTCATGTTTTCTATCCGTTTTGATACCTAAACAATCGATTTATCAAGCGTTCGGCAAAGTCCGAGAACCTTCGAAAAATCGAAAATTTTAGAAGGGGTACACCTTAAAAAATTTGCGAAAAAATGAATTTTGAGCTAGGGCTCTGGAATTTATATCACTTCTTCCTTGATGCAAGAAAACATTCTCCACCAAATTACAGCCCCGGAAATAGTCGGGAAGTATGGAAAACATGGGAAAAACCACGAAACTTAATTATTCAGGATCGGTTTTCCATGTGTTTTCGGTACAATTCCGGCACTTTGGCCACTGGTTTCATGTTTTCTATCCGTTTTGATACCTAAACAATCGATTTATCAAGCGTTCGGCAAAGTCCGAGAACCTTCGAAAAATCGAAAATTTTAGAAGGGGTACACCTTAAAAAATTTGCGAAAAAATGAATTTTGAGCTAGGGCTCTGGAATTTATATCACTTCTTCCTTGATGCAAGAAAACATTCTCCACCAAATTACAGCCCCGGAAATAGTCGGGAAGACTTGAAAACATGGGAAAAACCACTAAACTTAATTATTCAGGATCGGTTTTCCATGTGTTTTCGGTACAATTCCGGCACTTTGGCCACTGGTTTCATGTTTTCTATCCGTTTTGATACCTAAACAATCGATTTATCAAGCGTTCGGCAAAGTCCGAGAACCTTCGAAAAATCGAAAATTTTAGAAGGGGTACACCTTAAAAAATTTGCGAAAAAATGAATTTTGAGCTAGGGCTCTGGAATTTATATCACTTCTTCCTTGATGCAAGAAAACATTCTCCACCAAATTACAGCCCCGGAAATAGTCGGGAAGTATGGAAAACATGGGAAAAACCACGAAACTTAATTATTCAGGATCGGTTTTCCATGTGTTTTCGGTACAATTCCGGCACTTTGGCCACTGGTTTCATGTTTTCTATCCGTTTTGATACCTAAACAATCGATTTATCAAGCGTTCGGCAAAGTCCGAGAACCTTCGAAAAATCGAAAATTTTAGAAGGGGTACACCTTAAAAAATTTGCGAAAAAATGAATTTTGAGCTAGGGCTCTGGAATTTATATCACTTCTTCCTTGATGCAAAAAAACATTCTCCACCAAATTACAGCCCCGGAAAATGTCAGGAAGACTTGAAAACATGGGAAAAACCACTAAACTTAATTATTCAGGATCGGTTTTCCATGTGTTTTCGGTACAATTCCAGCACTTTGGCCACTGGTTTCATGTTTTCTATCCGTTTTGATACTTAAACAATCGATTTATCAAGCGTTCGCCAAAGTCCGAGAACCTTCGAAAAATCGAAAATTTTAGAAGGGGTACGCGCACACGCCGTTTTTTTATTCATAAAACTGTCCAAACAAAATCTATAGAAAACTGTTTTTTGATACAACTACCTTTAGGCACGCTTCGGGGAAGCTATTACCCTCCACGGGCTTGACCTGAGTGCTCTGTCTCGGCGTCTCGGCCTGGGTCCGAACGTCGGCGAACAGTTAGCAGCAGGTACCGGCATCCGATATAGGATATAAGATATAGGAGTATTGGTTACTCCGGGTGAAAGGTCGATCGATCAAACATTCCCCTAAACCATAAATGAACAGCCGTCTTGCATAATTCTCTCGGTAGCGTTCCGTGCTGGATTCCTGTCAATGCGCAAGCAGACAATCCAAACTGGGTGTTGCGTTTGTACGGAGAATCAGTCCAAATGGCTAGCGCATGTGCATGGGATTTAAGTGCTGCTCTGAACGCAATACTCGCATTTGCACGCAGAACTTGGTCGAGCATTGGGTACGTGACTACCTCTTTGCGTTCTTAATCCTCTATTGCTTTGGTTGTGACACTGTTGGCTCTGCGCCTGGTCACATCTACCTTGGACAAGTGCTTGCACTTAGATATTTTTCAATACTTGTTTCGATTCATTAAATGATATTATCCACCGCTTGCAGCGACGATTTCTGAACGGATTATAAGTGAGATTTAATATACGTTAGGTAATAACCAAGTAATAATAAAAGAAGCGTCTGTGATTAAATTCGAACTTGCTTTCCGCCGGGCATGACACAATAGAATAGAGTGTACTGGTATAAATTGCAAGTGATCCCGGCAAGTATCACGGGAGACATAAATTCTTTGATTAAGACGGTGACGCTTTAATGCTTGGGGAGGCCGGCGCGCACATTCTTAGCTCTACGTGCATGGCAGACTGCTATGCTGGCTGGCGCGTGTGCGTGCGTAGACGTGTGCTTTGGATCATGCGACCCTCGTTTACAATCAGCCCTTTGACACAGGACCGAATGGAGCCCACGCGCCACTCAAAAGACCCCGAGATCAGATTCTTTCAGAGGCTGCGCCGGCCGGCCCGGTCTTTTCACTCGCGCCCTTTAAACTTTTAAACTGGCCCGTTAACGGAATGAGCCTACGACCGGTTTGCCACCTGAACATTTGAGAAGCTCCCTTTAAATCGGCGCACTTCCACTCTAGTCGCACACTGCTTCCTTCCTTCCATTGCAAGTTCCTTCCATTGAAATGCAACTAATTGCATTTCCTTCGGTTATGTTTTGCCTTGCTTAAAGAAAATCAGACGCCTAAGCGTTCGAAAGATGTTCGTGCAGCTTGTCTCGTCGGCGCGGCAGCGTGTCGGCTATTCGGCGTGTATTACCTCATCAGTCTGGTAAAGAACGCGTTAAAGGACGGCTGCTTTCAGCGATGACGACATCGGGTTCGTCATTCAAACTCGCACTGGCTTCAGTACAGGGCCTTCTACGAATTTTACCTTATGTTCCGTGTAACTCCGTTCTCACAGCTCTATCAGATAGTATTCAAGAGACAAGAGACGCGGTGGGTGGAACTAGTAGAATTTGGGGAAAACGCCTAGCCTCACAGGCAGAACAGGATGTTTGGGAAATGATCAGCTTCCACAAGTGGCAGAATAACGTGAGGCGGGAGCGCCGGAAAAAATGGATGCAATTGCCCTTTTGTCTGCTACTCGTTACGCGATGCTGTGTAACTCGATCTTTAATCGGAATCGTCCGTTAATCCGCGACTTCCACTTATCGATACGCAGTTCTCACTTGGTGGGTGCCAGCGGTAGCATGAGTCAGCAGACTGGATTCAAAGTCGCTTCGGTGTCTGAAATGTCAGATGATCTCCGGTAAGTTGTGCCATCGAGTGAAATAAGCAACACGCATCACCAGAATCCTGATAACGAATGCCCTCCTGCTCCCACTGATTTATTCATCATCGGGCTTTCGTTAAGTCAAAAATTAAATGTTTCTTGCTCTCCTTTCCACTGTGAAGTTTAATGTTGGGTGTAGATTGCTACCTAGGATACTTGGAACCTTATCGGTCAGACTCGCACTCCTAATACAGCTACTAGTCAAAAATATCAAATTCAGCATTCGCTTGGATGACTGCACTTATAATTAATATTGGCTGGAAAAGGTGCGCTTGATCCGACTAGGAGAGGCCCTGTTCTACTTCTTCTTACATTCAGCCATCGTCGCTCCCAGCTATCTTTTAACGAAGGGCCTTTCTATTAAAATTTAATGAGTAACGCCAGCTTCAGCTTGGACGATTTTGGAACGGCCGGAAAACGTGTGCTTATGAAAAAGCATGCTTCACACTAGACAGTTGTGCGTTCTGTGACGAAGACGGGCCAACGACCCGTGAGGTAAATTTATGTATCTACATGTGCCTCTGTATATTGCCTATGCGCGACAACTCGTCTCCCCGAAGTCTTACGAAATATCGCGCACCGTCACCGTGCTATTTTCCTGATCGCCGCTCAATTTGGAGCATGTCGTTCTTACAGCGTAGAGGCTCATTAACTCATGACAATCTCCATGCTCGTCGTACAATGCTCCAGATGTGCGCGAAGACCTACCACATCGCCACATATTTTCCACACTCTAAGTGAAGGAGTCCTCTGTGGTTAGAGTTTACTTCCATCGTCGTGGGATACCTGCGCGAATTTAACATCGGGAATACTGACAGATTCTTTTTTCAATATCCGAATAAACCATACGTGTAATACGGTGAAGCTCGATGCGCTTTGTCGGCGTTGCGTCCCCAACGTACGCTTTCGTCATTTATATTGAATTAGGGTGTGCGCGCGCGCGTGTGTGTGCGCCACTATGGGCCAGGGTAGCAGCGGAGTATAGTGCAGTAGTGTAGTGTGAGTGGGCATATATCCACGCAGGCACGCTCTAAGGGCACTCGCAAATATTGATTATTTCTGTACATGGCAGCCCCGAGTCTAGACAGGATTGGACGGGATCTAGAGGGAGATAGGCCGAGGCCGCACGCGACCTTTCCACACTCACCAGTTCTCGGGATCTCCGCTGGTCAACGAAAATAAGTTTCGTATTTCCTGGTTGGGCTGGCCTCGCGTGCTCGCTCATATTACCTATTAGCCACCGTAGTAGGTGGATGGTAGGTGGTTGTAGCGCGGGGTACTCTAGATATTTTCTCTTAATTCTGCCTCACCCCCTGTCTCTTTGACCCTTGAAATGAGATCTTTTTTGGGAGGAAATTTCGTTAATTGCGGGTGTCGATTAACCGGTGACGAATGGCCGGACTGGCGAGTAAAATGGGCGGAAACGCGTATATTCTAGCACAGGGCTGAAATATGCCGGAGGAGCAAAAAAGTGGGGGCGGGCCGCCTGAAGTGGCTGCTGAGAATGGAACTGGGACGAATTCGCCGACCAAGAGCCCGATCAGCAAGGGGAAGTCGGCACACGTGAAAATCACGCTACTCGACGGCACGGTTAAAGATTTCTACATCGATGTAAGTGCCCGTTAAGCGATAAGAAGGAGCGTAATGCAACCTCTAATTAGAGTGAGCGCAGCAATAAAAGAGCTGGCGCGATAGGGATCATGTATACATAATACTATGTTGTTGCAGAGAAAAGCGAAAGGTCAGGATTTACTCGACATGATATGTCAGAGTGTGAACTTGCTGGAGAAAGATTATTTCGGCCTGATTTACGAGGACAGGCATGATCCGCGAAACTGGCTGGACCTTGATAAAAGGGTGGCCAAATTTGTTAAAAGTAAGTGGACGCTTATTAGACTCGTTTGGCTCCTGATGCTAGCTGCGATATTATTGTATTCCAGATGAGCCATGGAAGTTCAATTTCGAGGTGAAGTTCTATCCGCCGGATCCAGCCCAATTGCAAGAGGATATTACACGCTATCAATTGTGTCTTCAGATTAGAAATGACATTATCACGGGACGCTTGCCGTGCTCTTTCGTAACCCACGCACTTTTAGGTTCTTATCTAGTACAATCGGAAGTTGGCGATTATGATTCGGACGAACATGGTCGATCGTACCTCAAGGATTTTAAATTCGCCCCCAATCAAACTCCCGAACTGGTAGAGAAAGTGATGGACTTGCATAAAACGCATAAGTTAGTCTCGTAGATCTGGTTCCAGCGGTCTCTGAGTCAATTGAAAGAGGCTAATGTTTGCCGAACTATACTTTTAGAGGTCAAACACCGGCGGAAGCGGAACTTCATTATCTGGAAAATGCGAAGAAATTGGCGATGTACGGTGTCGATCTTCATCCGGCGAAGGACTCGGAAGGGGTAGACATTATGTTAGGTGTATGCTCGTCAGGCCTTCTCGTCTATAGGGATCGGTTGCGAATCAATAGATTCGCTTGGCCAAAGATAATTAAGATCTCGTACAAGAGACATAATTTTTACATAAAGATCAGACCGGGCGAATTCGAGCAATTCGAATCAACGATCGGTTTCAAGTTGGCGAACCACAGAGCCGCCAAGAAGTTATGGAAAGTCTGCGTGGAGCATCACACTTTCTTCAGGTGAATATACTAGGTGGCAGAAAGTCGGCAGAAAGTCGGCAGAAGGTGTTGCTGCAGGCGGGCTGAGAACGAATGGTTAACGAATCGTGCTTTCAGGCTCATGAGTCCTGAGCCTGTAAAGAAGGTAGGGTTGATACCACATCTCGGATCACGCTTCCGGTATTCCGGAAGGACTCATTACGAGACGAAAAAGACACCAATCGATAGACAACCGCCGCAATTCGAAAGATCGCTGAGCGGACGACGTCCGACATCTCGAAGCATGGATGGTAAAATCTTTTTTCCACTCTCAACATTCCAATAAGTGATTTCCCGTGTCCAGTTAATAGATTTACAATAGACCGCAAGTGCCTTTTGTCTATCGTACTTTAAAGAGGTTGTACTATACCGAGAGATTGATGTAGAGTGACTGCTTTACACAGCCTTAGGTGGGCCTAAGCCAGTGGAAACCTATGGTTCAGAACCAAGCAAGAGACACACTATGAGTTATGAACCCGAAATGATTCCTGATATGGAGCACATAGATCAGCGGCCTAGTCCAATTAAAAAGCAAAAGGAAAAGGTAAAGCTACTACACCAATGTCTGCTACTTCACTACTTCTCTGTACGGTTTGGAGTTTAGGCATAGTTAGTAGAGGATGCATGAATTTATCATGCGATTGTCCGGTGATTTTCACGCAAGTCCCGACAGATAATACTCTATATTTGTTACTTCATCTGCGGTCTACGCTTTCAAATACTCTACTTTCCATACTTTTTCAACATGTCTTTATTCTCTATTCTGATATATCCCATCTACGATGTACTCTGTTTTCACATTGACAGTGATGCTACGCTTCTTCCCTATGCCAGACAAAACAGTCTGATTTTGTTGAAATATTTTGCGCACATGATGCAGGTAATGTGTAGATACTAGAAATTGTGGAACACCAATTGGTTCACTTTCAAAATCGTACAGTTTCTCAAGTGTATACATAATTATGGTGCACTATTAGGTCCGCTTAGGTGATCCATTTTCGTAGATGTGGCATGCCAACTATTCTATACCGTGTGCTAGACATGGATGTATGCATTAGCCGTTCTTCAGATATTTTTTCAAAGAGTCAAAGAGTCAAAGAAGTCTTATTGCGAAAACATTACCAATTATGTAGTCCAAGTGATGCTAGATTAACGAGTTCGCCGATTCTGCGAAACTTCTTGTTTTGGAGTAGTGACAGTGGTGCCAGAAATTGTATTAACAATTACGCGGCATAGACGAAGAATCTGGATCGCGGAATATAGCTCTGGTCTTATTGTTCATTCAGTCACGAATTCTCTTTCTTCACATTCTCCTACCCCGGCTATAAAGACTAACTGACACCTAACTAACACCGATAGCTCACACGAAAAACAAGCGCTGGAACAACATCAGCCAGCAGTACCAGTAGCCTGGAAGGGGAATACGATGCGGATCGTGGGAAAAAGGTACAGAACTTCATTTGGGGTATCCCCGTCATATTGCATCTATCAAATCTATTCATATCTGTATATTATTATTGCTGTATGTGACCATTTGGTGTTTTCATTTTCTGACTGCATGCTGCTAATATTCTCACAATGTTCTCTCTGCGAAGGCAAGATACAGGTATAATACGGCCGTCGCCTCAATGCAAAATTTCAAACGTCCAGAGCCTCACTCACACCCTAAATCGCCCTGTCCCCCTAACATCGATATTCGATAGCATGTTGAAATCCGAATGGATCAGGTCGACAGTCCTTGCGGTGTTCATCAATTTACTTCTTCCATCAGATTCCTAGACATTAGCCTATAAATATCACCTGTTTCTTTCTCTTACTGAGCCCTCACATCGTTCGCGACAGGAAGAGAGAAAAGTCATAAAATCAGGCGGCAAGGCTTCCCGAAAAATTTGAGGCCAACCCGAAGGACCGGCAATCATGTTTTTTTGAGAGCGCAGACCGTAATTAGAATTATGTAGAGCATGTAACGCTGTGTGCGAAGGGAATGCAGCGAAACGTAGAGCAGTGGTAGCCTAGCCTGGTAGATGCCTCATGCTTGTTGCATGAAGTGACGCGTGACTGTATAAATTTACTTATAGAAACCGGTCGGAGGAATCGCAGTCCTACCGCCCGGTGGTCTATCTAAGAAGAAGAAGGATAAGCAAAACGAGAACGAAAAGGAGAATCATAACGATCTCAACAATTCCGATATAATCAATGAGAATGCAATCATTGAGAATGCCGACGAAAAGTCGTTGAGCAAAAAAGAATTGAAAAAGAAGGAGAAGGATACTCCAGAGAAAAGAGATAAAGAAAAGAGAGACAAAGAAAAAGTGAAGGTGAGTTTCTCGTTTCGCGATTAACGCACCCCTAAAGGATAGCACGGGCTGTCAGTTACGTCAGTGATATGCCCCACTGCTACACCATATTATCTCATAAGTGCAGATATTCCAGGATCCGAATTAAACGATCTTTCTCATACTTTATCATACACATATCCTAGACTCTAAGTATGCACGATTGTTAGAGTGATATTGATATATCTCTGAGAAATCTAGTGGTGCATCAATATGTAGTATCATCTTGCTTTGTTAGCCTTTCAATCTGTACCTTGTGTAAATTTTCCACCTGACATGTGGCATGTATCCTGCATGTTTTTGTTTGATATAAAAGAGTCCAGTCGGTGCCTACCTCTTTGGCAAAAAAGAGAAAGACGCCAAGGAGAAGAAGCAAAGGAAGAACAAGGAGCTCGAGGAGTCAATGGAGAAGAGCGACGCGGAATCGAACTTAGCCAGGCTGGAGAAGCAAGGAAAACCGATGATCGACGAGGCGATCGCTGAGAAAAGCAAGACAATACCAGTACCGCCGCAACTGCCCAGCTACACAAAACCATACGATTACGAGGAAACGGAAGCCTCACCGACCCGGAAGCCATTCACTCCTCATGGATTTTCGTACGAGGATAGAGCAGCCTCACCCGGTCTAGATAATCAACAGTCACCTACTGGATCCAGCCGCAAAGCCACTGGTTTAGCGTTCAACTACGCTCCCGGCGAGGAGAGAAAAGTGGCCGAATCCGCGGAGAAGAGGAAGACCAAAGAGGTAGATGTGAATAAAGCAGCGGCCGGGCTTAAAACACCCGGGCTGAACTACGTGGAATCTGCAGGGCTCAAGGAACAACAAAAAGTTACATCGCGACTCAATCCTGACAATAAATCTGCCTCTGCGGCATTCATCGCTGGCGAGCAGCAGCAAGAAGCTGTCAATGCACAAGCTGCCGCCGCGCTATCCCCACCTTCTGAGTTTATCCCGGAATATCATATATTGCCACTCCCAGATGGCTCTAGGATAATCGGCGGTGTTATCTACACCAAAGAGGGCAAACCACTGGATCAGCATAATCTTGGACCAGAGAGTACCCAAGTTCTCAATGGCAAGATCTGCAATAACGACGGCCACCCCGTTAGGAAGGCTGATTTTGGGCCGCACGGTCTTTATGTTAACAATGGCATGATTACAACTAAAGATGGTAAAGCTTTGTACCAAGAAGTGTTAGGGACAGACGGCAATTCTGTTAAGGAAGGCTTGATATACAATTCGAAAGGAGACACAGTGGGCCGGCATCTTCTCGGACCAGAACATACGCTAGTCAAGGATGGAAAAATTATTATGAAGAATGGAAAGCCACTTCAACATTGTAAGCTTGGTGTCGCAGGAACTTATGTAAAAGACGGTCTTGTACATACAAGCGGCAACAGGCCCCTTACTCAGGGCGCGTATGGCATTGATGGAAATTATATTGTGGGGGGAATCGTTTGCAACGAGAATGGGAAACCCTTAAATCAAATTGCTGTTATACCTGACCAGACATACATTTCCGACGGCTTGATCCATGACCGTGATGGCAAACCATTAACTAATGGTATTCTGGGTCACGAAGCCTATTTCGTGTCTGACGGGAAAGTTTTCTCCAAGGATGGGAAATCCGTGAAGCACGAGGCATTCAGCTCAGACGGTTCTCTTATAAAAGACGGCATTGTATACTCGAAAGATGGAAAGTTCTTGAACCAAGGATCCTTACTGCCATGCGGTGCTCACTTGAAGGATGGAAAAATTGTTGGCAAAGACGGGAGAGCTATTAAACATGCTTTTTATAAACCAGACGGAAGCTTTGTGAAGGATGGTGTGTTATATAACAAGGATGGAAGACCACTTAGTCAGATTCCACTTTTGCCTGATGATTGTTCCTTCAAGGAGGGGATTATATACGACCGGAACAATGCTCCCTTATCCCAGAGTCTCTTCAAGCCTGATAGCATTGTCATCAAAGACGGTATCATTTACGATCCAAACGGAGTTACATTATCAAATGGTGTTCTGGGGCATGACGCTCTTTTGATTAAAGATGGACAGGTATTTGGAAAGGACGGCAAGCAGGTGAAACAAGAATCTTTTGGGTCGAACGGAAGTTATATTAAGAAGGGCGTGATCCATGCGAAAAATGGTAAATTATTAAACCAAGATTCATTGGTGCTGGAAGGTGCATGTATCAGAGACGGTCGACTATACACAAAAGAGGGGAAACTCCTCAAGTTTTCGTTCTTCAAGCCAGACGGAAGCTATGTTAGAGATGGTCTGATATACGGACAAGACGGTAAACTCCTGACCCTGAATCCAGCTCTTCCACAAGACTGTTTCATTGCAAACGGAGTCATTTTTGATAGCGAGGGAAAGCCATTAGATCGTAGTACATATGGATCTGATGGCTCGTATGTGGCAGGAGGTTTAATATATAGAAAAGACGGAAGCATTGTACCTGAAGGAGTATTTGGCCCCGATGGAAACTTAATACGTGACGGATACATTATTGGTCGGGATGGAAAGCCTCTTACACAAGATGATAAAGGCCCAGACAATTTAGCAATTAAGGATGGAAAAGTCGCTGATAGCCACGGTCATCCTAGGAACTTGGCATCTCTCTTACCAGACGGTTGTTACATTCGCGACGGCGTGGTCTACGACAGAAACCAATTTCCTTTGAAGCAGGGCGCGTTCCGACCAGACGGCAGTTATATCAGAGATGGCCTTATATATAGTTGGGGTGGTCAACTGGTGAACGCCGGCTCAGAACTCCCTGGTGGGAGCTATATCGAGGAAGGTAGGATTTACGGCAAGGACCGGCAGCCGCTAAATCACACTCCATTTGGCACTGAAGGCGGCGGCGGATACATTGAAAATGGCTATATATACGGGAAAGATAAGCAACCCCTTAGTCATGGTACTTTCGGGACCGATGGAGGTCATATACAGAATGGCTTAATCTTTGGACCGGATGGCAAGCCTTTGAACAAAAGGGCAACCATAATTACCATCACGCTCGTTCGCTATGGGTTGGTTTGTGATAATGAAGGAAGACCGTTGAAATCTGGCAACTTCGATACGGACGGCAGAGTTATTAAGAACGGCAAAATCTATGATGTGAATGGTCAGCCCTTGAATCAAGGTACCTATGGGCAAGTTGGGAACTACATTAAAGACGGCCTGATATATGGGAAGAATGGAAAGCCTTCCTCTCAGGGTAATTTACCACCAGAAACAAGCTATGTGAAAAATGGCAAAGTGTACGACAAAGACGATCAACCGCTGACACAGGAAGCATTTGGTTCAGAAGGCTTAAAAGTCGTGCAAGGAGTGGTCGTAGACAAAGCTGGTAAGCCTTTGCGAAACGCAAACTTCGATACAGACGGCAATATCGTCAGGGATGGTATTATATGTGGCTTAAGTGGGAAACCGCTGGACAAGCATTATACCATGATTGTTATTAGTATGGTCCGAAAAGGGTTGATATGTGACAAAGAGGGAAGAGCGGTGCCCCGCGCTCCTTTCGGGATAGATGGAAGTTATGTTAAGGACGGAAAGATCTATGATAAATCGGGCAAACTTATGAATCAAGAAATCTTCGGTGAGGAAGGGGGACATATTGAAGATGGTGTTATTTACGGTAGCAATGGCCAGACACTGGATAGTGATACTATCTTAAGAGATGTAAAGGAATCTGTTAAAAGTGTTTCATTAAAAACGAAGAAGGGCTTAATGCCGATTAGTACACCAACGATAGTAAAGACGACAACAAAACAATCAGTGGTAAAGGATCAGGAGGGTGTCACTCAGAATATCGAAGAAAGGATCGAGGACCTTACGCCAGGAGGTACAGGAGAAGTAACAGTCTCAACGCATGTGAATAAGGTGATAGAGATTGAAAAACACATACCCGCTTTATGATGAAGAAACGGTTCCTTATATTTTAACGTAGAGTCAAATACTTTGTTCTGATATTAATGATGTATGCAGTATTGTAGCTATTGTTTTGCCCCATTTGTCATGCGATCCTACAGTATTTCGAAATTGCATGGAGTATGAGAGATCGATGTCTTCAGCCACTTTGACCAGTTGCATAAACTCAAGCATATTGCTTTTGTTCTTGTGAAGCGTTAGTTATCATGTAGTTGTATTTAGGCAGAGGCACCGGATGATGGTAGAACTCCATATATATCAGCAACCGCAGTTACGACACGTACAGCCACAATGCACGAGGATCTCGAAAAGAATCAAAAAACAAGTCAGGTTTGTAAGACTCAGCAACTTAATCTTTCACGCCGCTGCACTGTGCGTGACATATTCCCTTTGCATACTAACTTCCTATTTTCTTCGGAAGCATTTTATCAGTTACGCTACAGAAGCAATCGATTAATTTAATCACGCTATTTCCCTGCTTTCTTACTTGCGTTGATTTTGCGCTAGTTATTACGTTTTATAATCCATTTTGTTGCATTAGGTAGAGGAAAAGACTGTAGCACATACGACAGCGACCAGTGCAACGAGGCAAGAGCAAAGAGTAGTGACCCAAGAAGTACGAACCACGAGCCATGTTCTCTCTGGTGAACAGGTAAAGCTGGTCTTAGTTGCTAGTTTTAAGTCGGTACTAGAATATTGTGATTAAGGCATGTGATAATTTATATGGAGTGCTACAATATCTTTTTATTTAAATTGATGTTGAGTAATTATCTTCTGTTATGTTATATGCTGTTGTAACACAACCATTGCACATATCATCGCATTCAGTACCGTGCCTTCTTGTGTTCGTTTTAGTTTTAATAATTATCTATCATAGTAATTTATTTCCTTGAGTTGTTCATGCGTCCAAGTAAAAGTTCATAATTTTAAATGCAGTTCGCTGAATAATTGATATAACACAATCATTGGGCTAGAGTAAGTAACAGGGCTTAAAATGAAACGATTAATGATTAATATTTGGGTGCGCTATTATCAAAGCATTTAACAAGTATTTAACCGGAGGCTTCCGTCATATGATTTTTGTTTGTTTTTGTAATTAATTTTCGGCGGCTTCGCTAACACCTTGCATGGCGTAGCTGTTCTCACGACGGCTCAGTACATCCAGTTCAAGCAGTGGTGATTCGGGTACACCCATCGATCTTGACGACGACCAGCAGGCTTTCTACAATCAGTATTACCAGGTAACACGCGGTGATTTATTGAGAAAATCAGTTTCCACATTCTGAAAGTAATTTATCCAAGTAGTGATTGCTTAACTTCTGAAGCATACGCGAGAACTCGCAGCAAACTAATCATACAAGAGGAATCCATATCGAGGTATATGCCTGTAATCATGAGACACAGAGATGTTAAAGCACGTTTAATGTATTTACCGAACTATCTTGTTCAGTATGTAGTTATCTCATTCGCAAAGATGCATGAATTATGTTTTAGCATAGGCTTAACGCTAGGATTCTACGATATGATAATAATATCCTTCTTAGACTCAAGTCTAATAACGTTCCTGGAATATGATTTAGGGGGATCCTGGTACAATCGATGCAACCGAGTCCAACGCGGCCACTGGAGATTCTGAAAACAAAATAACGACAACCACAGTGCCAACAGTGCCAACTGCGCCAGTAGTAGCCAGTGAAACTAGGAAAGTAGCCGTTGCAGCCGAGGATGGCAGCTATACTGCAAGTGGGGAGATTATCAGCTCTCAAACGATCTCGAGTAAAACTCGAACCGTTGAAACTATTACGGTATGTGTATCTATAATATTATTTTAAGCACTTGGATTATTGGTATGCTAATGAGATTTTTGACACATTTTGGAACGTTTAGTATAAAACCGAGAGGGACGGTGTAGTAGAGACCCGGGTAGAACAAAAAATAACGATTCAGTCCGACGGAGACCCGGTTGACCATGACCGAGCGCTAGCCGAAGCAATTCAAGAGGCAACTGCTATGAACCCCGATATGACCGTTGAGAAGATAGAGATCCAACAGCAGACAACACAGTAATAAACTTACCAAACATTGGCAACCAACGGAGGGCACTCATCGTGTGTCAAAACATAATGTTCTTAAAATAATAGAATCTAGGGGAAATTGAATTGGGTATTCACTGCGAATTGTATATTGAAATGCATTCACCGAATGCGCGATAAACAATCAGACTGAATCTTGCCGTTATCTGTAACTATTTAAGCATTCTGTTTGATTCATTTGGGAAAAGTGCCAGGCACGTAACTTCCACGATTTTTCCCTCAAGCAGCCAGAAACGGTAGCTTCTCGTAGTTCGCCCAATGTTACGAGCTTGAGCTTGATTGAAAATCGAGCTTGTTAAAGAATGAAATAAAGAAGGTGGTACCTGGTACCATATAAAACTGCAGTGTTCATATTCAGATGATTAAGAGTATGTATTGGTTACATACGCACGGAGCGTAAATATATATTATACATAATATGTATACATAATCGTGTATGTATGTAAACAGAGGAGTACGCTGTTCATAGATGCGAAGTGCAACCGAGTGCCCCATAACGTTATGTTACTCGCGATGCGAGTAGCCCGCGAAACAGGATTAACCCTGTTTTATCCGTAATTTTCGGTATGTCGGAAGCTATTGAACATTTTAGTACGAATACAAATCCGAAAGATGTTTGAACCTTTTACTTATTCGGCTTTCTGTTGGCATTCGAGTTCTTAAAGCTGCTGCTAAAATTCTATGTCAAGTTGCAATAAAAAGGGAAGATTTATAAAAATAAATCAGAGACTCGCGAAACAGGCAACGGTAATTTATCTAATATCAATATTCTGTAGCCGTAAGCCGAGATACCGATGAACGATCGCGAGGAAAGTAAGAGTCTGTAAGATTTTTAATGTACCACCACTGCTTCCCGTATAACTTTCTCAGCGCGAGTCGTGCAGCGCGATTAGAGCTAGACGGTTCGTCAATGACTATTGCTGAAGATGCCACGGTATTTATCCAGTAATCGTATTAAGAATACTGATATAAAATCAGCAAATACCGGAGACTGTGCAAATTTTTTTAAATTACGTACTTTTACGTGATAGAATGTTTAGTAATGACTAATAAGATCTAAGAGCTAAGAGCTAAGAGCTAAGAGCTAATAAATATAACTTTACACCAAGCTACGTCGATCGACGTATAAATCTAAATCTAATTAATAGCTTGCATAGTGCTAGAGATAAAAGATTCTAAGGACGTTTTGTTTGTACAACAGCTTCCTCGCCCTAATTCTTTTGGAAAACTGTCATCCTAAAAAAAAGACCGATACAAAGATATAATGGGTTTAAGTAACAGCTCAGAGAGATTATTACAAGCCGAGTCACAATATATATATATATAAAAATGTAATACAGCTTCATATATTTATGTATGAATAGTGTGTATATTGTACATGCGGCAACTCTGAAACATTAAGGATATGCATATCACACTGTAGAAGGCTTGTTTATACCTTTGTTCTCAGTTCGTATTCTTTTACTTCTCTTTGGTTTGCCAAACGCCAAAACCTCCCTCGCGTTTAAGCACAATGCATTTATTTAGAAATCCAGGGTAGAGTGCTGACGAACGGCAGTAAACATTTTTTACTTTTCTACTTTTACACTACTATATTCATTACAGAGAAAGATTAAAGGGAATCTGTTAGCGTTAGTAAGATCGAAGGAGTACACTGCGGAGATGGTGTAACAATTAGGTTTGTGGTTTTTATGACATTAAGTTTTGTGCGCATACACAGTATGGCATTAGATTACTGATACAATGGAACAAAGGATAATCATTGCCACTCTACGTGCGAAGTGCATTTCGTGTTACGAATTAAGCTTTGTTATGCACGGCCGACCAAAAGAGCTGTCGACGTGTCACAAAATAATACATACCGATTCATTGTATTTCCTCCTACTTTGTAGCGTAAGGTCATATCTCAAGATGTGCTCAACAATAATAATGTAACAGTTTCGTTCTATTGTCAGCCATCGCTCTTGACCGCAGTTCTTCAAACTGAGAATTCCATAAATCAGTGTGTCGATATCGCATGATCTAGTAAAAGTTTCGATAAAGAGAATAATGTTTTTCTACTTGTACCTTTTTATCTCGTGTACTTTTATAAGCCACACACTTGTTTGTAACGTATCTAACATTCCATGCTTGTAGTGACTAACAGATGTCTATGTATTATAAAATGCTGTGTCACTTACGAATTATTTATTGGTATATTTCGTAAGATTATTATAGTTTTACATTAACCCTGCTTGAAGAGAAAACACACTATCCGCGAAAATGAGATGGCACACCAATTCGGAGTAACTTTTGATACCCGGCGCGCTTGTGTATCAGCAACAAGTAGATCATGTATGCACATCTTCAAGCAGCGTACAAATGTAGCTTGTAATGTTTTGTACTTTGATAATTTTTGTTGTTTATTTAGTTATATTATATGATAATTAAAGTATTATGGAAGTAATATAATCATTTTGTAAGTGTATAATTATCATTCAAGATATATCTCACAATATATATATATATATATATATATATATATGTTGTGTGTGTGTAATATATATATGTGTATACGGGGAGAGAGACAGAGAGAGGGAGAGAGATACACCTTCAGTTTATCTATAAACTGTTTCGCTGCTTGCGCTGACATATTGCTCGAAATTTTATTCTTATTACGTTCCAATCGTGCTATCATCTCTTATGCATGGCACCGCCAGTGACCTTTACTTTAGCTGTGACAATAAAGTCAGCATGCGACAAATTCATGTGCGACACGATTTTACCTCTGCCAGCCAAATGTTTCTTTTTACTCATCGAAATGGACAAGAAACATCGAAAGGCATTTGTTCAAAAAGTATAATAAAGGCCGAAGTGAAAATATTGAGATCTTTTCTATACCCAGACTCTAAACTGTATAATTTGCGTTAGAGGAATTTAAAGAATGGCTATCGTTGAAGGCCAGTCAAATAGGTGGTAGGACGATGGATTTAGTGGTTACAAAGGAGCGTAACACACGGGAATGCTTCTTTCTTGGTGCGTTACCCCAGAGTGGCCTTGGCGTTACGTGACTGCCTCTTGTGGCATTGGCGCTGGGTGCTAATTTTTTTAAACAAGACAGTTACTTCATATGTAATATGGTAGATACTTATTTCGCATGAGAGTGGATAAATACCGATTTTCCATGGTGGGAACACTTGCGGTTTCAGTTCTGTAAGGCTAGACAAGACAGTAACATTGAATTTCATACTAGGCTGCTGAAAAAGTGCCCTCGAAATAGATTTTTTCAACGCAGGGGGTAGATTTAGTGAATCTGGAAAAATGATATAAATGTATCCAAGGATGATAAAATGATGATAAAATTTGATTGATGATTACAGTATCCTCTACAATATCAACCTGTGATATCTGCCTGAAAGTCTGTTTTCGATGATTTTCTTGCGAGGCGAAGATGTTTCCCTCTTTTAAACCCTTTCATAAAGGATCTACATGCATCGTTAATAGGTTTTCCATTTATAATTTCTACAATCAATGCAAATGAAACATATGAAATGCGAGAACTTGCATCCACCACTGATTTTTGAAACTCACGTATTGAATCGTTATTGGCTATTAAATTTTCCTTGTACCGAAGGCAGGATGTGACAGGATTATTTTCTAGTTCAAGTTCTCTGAGTGATAGCAAATTGTTGACACAGTTGGTTAAATCCTCAATATCGTCTATATAGTTGTCCCTAACATCGAGGACTTGCAATGTCTTTAAATGTTCAATCCCTCTTAATGACCTCATTTTATTGCCCGAAATGTTCAATACTCTTAAAGATCCCTGTTTTGTAAAACGAAAAGACGAAAATACAAAAAATCATAACATTCGATTACCAAGTAATATTTTCATCGTTAATATATATAATCTTACGGATAGGGCCATGATACTTCGGATATCGAAGCAAAGTGGTTCACTAATCTTCTGATTCTCTAAATATAATACTGTTAACTTTTTGGAGTGTTCCAGTCCTTCAAGCACATTGATAGTATTGGAGCCCAAGTATAAAGTCTGCAGATTACTAAGTCCAGTCAAGTTTTCTATTTTCGAAATAGCATTGTGTTGCAAATACAAGTGCGTCAGGTTCGAAGCGAATTGCAAATTCTCTATTCTTGGTATATTATTGTTTTGCAAATATATCACTCGCACGTTTTTGTAGATTTCTAGATTCCCCTGCAGAGATCGCAATCTATGAGTAGTTAATATTATTTTGATCTATTTTATCCGCGATACTTACGATGCTTGTGACAAACTTATTATTCATCCGCAAGTGGGTCATGCTGGAAAGATCGCTCTTCTTTAATTGTCTGCTCAATGATTTTTGCAATTGCACTTGAGAACATGTTCTTTCGACATAGTCTGCTGTTAGTCTTACCATCTTTCCTTCCATTGAGCACGGGAATGATATAATCCGCCAACATCATTGATCAAACATCCATTGAAAAAGCACGTAATAGTGGTGGCGACAGTTGTATCTTTTTCAGCTCGCTAGGAAATCGACATGAACGCTTTGATGGCTATCTGGTGGGGGTAGCGTCGCTCTCACCTGTCTTCTATAGCAACCACAGTATACTAACGCTGACGAGGCATCAAGGATTATGGCCATCTTAGCCCAAAATGATAATCGTATAAATCATACATCTGATTGCTTTAGGAATTTGAATGTATCATTTGTAAAAGAAGCAGTTGGATTATTTTCTATACTTTGTCAACAATATAATCAATATTCCGAATACACTCGGTTATCGTACTCGCACCAGAGAAGCTACCTACTCGCATCAATTAGTTCTTGCAACGATCACTTTCTCTACTAGAAGCAAATCATTCTAATGTGTTCTCAGAATCGAAATCTATGAACAATGACGATCATTATTAGTTTTGAGCCTTAGATTATTTCAATACAAAGATGTTGTGTTACATCTTCACATATTTAACACTTATAAGAAACTGATGATTTGTGCGCAATTAAGTAACAGGAGCGAGGTATGGTATTGGTTCATTATCCTTATCTTTTGGTCTATACTTTGGTAACTAGACACCACCATGGCTTACATCCGAAAGTATATATTACAATACAAACAGATGACACATTTATACCACACTGATGATCAATCATCACAAGCGCATTAAGAAATATTATGATTTGTATCCATTTGGGTTGCCCTGCTGCCATTTCCATGTGTCGGAGCCTATGATGAATTTCATTAATATAGAAGTACTCTCGTCCACCAGTTCTGCATACCCGATTCAAGAAAAAACTTACACATATTGTCAATGTCTTTTGTTGCATGCCAATCCAACTCGTTGTTCGCGACGCTAGCATCGGCATAGCTAGAGGAAATATCGCCGGGCCTTCGTTCAACTATCTTGTATGGTATTTTTCGGCCGGATGCCTTTTCAAATGCATGTATAACTTCCAATACGGAATAGCCTTTTCCTGTGCCCAAATTAATTGGTTTAAATCCCGATGGGTTCTTCGTCTTCTGATAAACCATTGCCCTGACATGTCCCAATGCAAGGTCCATAATGTGTATGTAATCACGGACACCTGTATAAATTCGATGATTCATTATCTTTTCCTACTTCCTGCTTATTGGAAAACCTGCTTCGTACATACCAGTTCCATCGGGAGTGTCATAGTCATTGCCATAGACGTACAACAGTTCTCTCTTGCCAACCGAAACTTGAGCAATAAATGGCATTAAATTGTTAGGTATCCCATTAGGATCTTCTCCAATTTCCCCCGAAGGGTGAGCACCGACAGGGTTAAAATATCTTAACGATATGACCGACCACTCCTAAAGATTGAAACCATTATATATAAAAACCATTATCTGTCAGTAAATGATGGTTCTAAGATTGATGAAATACCTTATCGGATGAACATAAATCTTTTAAGATCTCCTCCACCACGTACTTGGTTCTGCCATACGGATTTGTGCAATTGCCTGTACTCATATTCTCGACTAATGGCAACTTTTCAGGAACCCCATAAACTGTCGCGCTACTCGAATAAATAAACTTCTTGACATTGCGTTCCCGCATTACCTCCAACAAGTTCAAAGTACCTCCCACGTTTACTTTGTAATACTCCAAAGGTTTCTGGCATGATTCACCAACTGCTTTCAGTGCGGCGAAGTGTATGACACAATTGAAAGTATACTGTGGTGAAATCATAATTGTCAAACACTCACTTCAACGAGTGAAGTAATACCTTTATACTTTTTACATTCTTACCTTCTCAAAGATATTCCTCAATTCATCTAAACTTGTGATGTCGCAAGGAATAAATGTGACAGACTTGTTTGTCAATTTCTCTACTCGCCGAAGACATTCCGGCTTGTCGCTTCCTTCTCCTATAATTTGGAGAACAATACCAAATAAGGCAGTCTCTTTGATGCGCTATGTAGATGGTAGCGACAAAAATCATGAGTCTACATAATGGACATTTGATCAATGTTATCCAATGTTACTTTGCTTTAGTAATAGGATCTAATTCAATATCTATGCAACACCAGTTTAGTCCCGATAAGAGCTGTTGCACCTCACCTTTATGAGCATTACTAAGGTTGTCTATAACCACCACCTGAAAGCCTGCCTGGAGGAGCTCCAATACAGTGTGAGAACCAATGTAACCAGCACCTCCCGTCACCAGAATATTGCCGGAATCGCTTGCCATTCCGTTTCGTGCTGTGTTATTCGTTATAGATTCGTAAACAAAATATTTAACAGCGAAGATACTTGTCGTTACGATAAGAATATTACGGAACATCGCGAAATCTAAGAGAAAAGCAGAGGCTCGAGTCAAATTTACAGAAAAAGCTCTGATGCGCTAAGGATAAACTACATCGGGTGCATACTGCGTTACGGTGTCCGTGTATATGTGTAAACGGTGTAAACTGTACAATGACCTCGCTCAAGGGCATTCGGCACTATATACAGGAAGGATAAACGCAAGAAATAATAAAGACACGTGGATGCGACTTTCACTCTTGACTACCTGATGCATCAGGGACATGGCACTATTCATTACGAAGGAAACGGTGTATTTTAATCGTACCTGGAATGTCTCTCGATGCACTCTGCCCTGGTAACCTTACGTGAGGACGCTCGCCGATCAACTATCCTTATCGTAATTCAGACACGGCCGATACAGCATACTTCGTAATAAAGTTATGTAATAAAACTGACGCATCATCAGGCATCGGGCATCCGTCATCAACACCGCGGGAGGCGTATCTTCAATCGAATGCGAAACGAAATTTTTTACAGTTGCGCGATTGCACCTACGTTTCACACAAGGCTATTCCTCCCATTTATTTGGGTGGATCGGATGCATCCCTGCCTGATATTGTGATTATTCCATTAGAACGAAGCTAGCCTTGATACGGATGAGCATGGAGCCGACACCTTACATCGGTGGCGTCCACCAGCACTGATGGTCCTGATGGCATTATCAATTTGCTCAGCGGCACTTGCCCGCTTCGCCCACTCAGCTGCTCTTGCCACGTTCTACGGTTCTATTCGAAACAATTTGTGAACGTTGGCCACTTCTCTCGCCGACCTGATCATGTTGGCTCATAGTCCATAGTGACTAATAACGACTGGACGCAGTTCAATAGATAGATGCCACTGAATGCAAGTCTTCCGCGACAATACTCTCCTATTATTGCTCCTGTCCGCAGGCCCTCTTTACGAGAGCAGCAAACAATCGGTACTCCCGAATTATATGTGGTGCAATTCGCGGTATATATATCTATAATATATTCACTCAGAATTTCTATTATCTAGTAGGGGCAAGATTTTTAATTCCTCCAATGGCTTTTTGCCGACTATAAACATAGAATAGGAAAACCTCGGACTGCCCTAATAACATATATCGTCATGAAAAATATTGTCAAAGCGGCTGCAAGTATAAAAGGCACCGAATAATAAATATATTTCACCATTTCAATGGAATATTGGCAGAAATATTTTAACTGGGCCGGTGCTGGCAGTTGCATTGAATCTATAGAATTTGCGCTGGTTCGAGCAGAGAGTTGGGCAGTACGAAGCACTGCTCTTTGCAGTGCTGTGTAGCATTCCACGAGGAGGTCCTGCTGTGGGACCCAGCGGGCCCTACTATTAAATTCCCTATCCCCTCTTAACCCCTCCAGAAGTGGTGGATGGTCCAATGGGTGTTTCTTCGATGTTTCCCGGTGGTTCCTGCGTCTCAGGAGCACTCGGGATGCTCGGGAGCACAGGGAACCTAGGTCCCCGGACACATCGCCCGATCGCATTCGGTCGTCATCAGGCGCCATATTGCAAATTGGCGACTTTACCGCAAGTTTCTTTTGACAGATGCTGCTGGACGATGTGTGCGTGTGCGTGCGTGTGCGTGCTGGCGCGCGCGCGCGCGTGTGTTTGTATGCTGTGACAGAGTTCCTCTGACTGATAAGACACGAGCATGCTAGAAAAGGAGTAACAGTGGCGAGTGTGAATGGGGCACCGAGCGTAAGGTCATTGGGACGCTAGCCGATTGGACTCGGGCTTACGGATGTTGGGTCGGGGACGCCGAGAACGCACTAGCAAAGAAATCGAGTAACAATCGGTCCGCCATAGTGTGTGAAAGTTTAAAGTAGCAGGGAGTGCGGTGCGATGCGATGCAATGCGATGCGATGCAATGCGATGCGATGTGGTGCGGTGTAGCGGAGTGGAGTGGAGTGGTGTGGTGTGTGTGCAGTGCAGTGCAGAGCGGTTTGCTCACGAACGGCGAGATTTCACTGGAATGCCCCTCTCGGCATTACGGCACTGCGCCTTCTGAAATGCGGCCCCGTCCCGAGAAAAACGGGGGCCCGTCCAGTCGCCTTACCTCTCTCCCAGTTCAGGAGCAGCAGTAGTACCGTCAAGTTTTTCTACCTAGCGGATGTGACAGACAATCGATTCTGTCATGGTGATTGATATAGAAAGTAGGAAGTGATTATGTTTGGGTGCATTAGCCAATTCACTGACAGATGGAATGCGAGCGCTACCTGCGAGCGCCTCGAAGTACAGCGCAGCGCGGGGACGGCGACTCTTTAATACTCTGACGAAGCCAAGATAAGTCGTGAACACGCAGCCAGTTTGTTCAATAGATTTTTCCACGAGAACAGACTGATCGTCACAGCGCAAAGTATTTCCACTAGGGATACCACAACAATTGCGAAGATCAAACATCCACTGACAAACGTACATTTCGAATATCGTGACAATTCCTGTGCGTGAAGGAATACATATATGTATTGACGCGAGCTGAGGAAAGTGCGCTCGAACCTGTTTTAAGAAAGCCAGGCAAAAAAGGTTGTCTCTGGAATTTGCAGAGTGCTCGGGCAGGAGCCGATAAGAGTGATCGGTGCGGATGTAAAGTAAACTGTGTTTTCGGTGCTACCTCTTTCGAATACGATCGGCGATCGAAACGGCGCGTTGACCCAGATTTCGACGGGTCAAGCAAGGTAAGCCAGCAACGGGGAACTCGCAGCGGACTTTCTGAAATGGGACACATCATAGCCTGGAGGTAAATTAGCCGCGATGTCCAATAAGAGTAAGCCCCAGCCCCAGCCGCAGCAGCAGCAACAGCAGCAGCCGCAGCAGCAACAGCAACAGCCGCAGCAGCAGCAGCAGCAGCAGCAGCAGCAGCAGCATCACCATCATCATCATCACCATCATCCTTCGCACGTGATCAAGTCGTCAGTGGACCAGGTGCCACCGCGGTATCAGCCTCCGCCACAGCCGAGCAGTGGTATCTTGAAGAATCATCCTCATTTCACCACGGCCCCTTCCGCAGGGACGACAGTGCAGTCGAGCGGGCAAGGCCCAGCGACGGCCTTGAATCATCAGCAAGTGGTGCAACCGCGTCCGGTGAGCCAGCAGAAGGATGCCCAAGGCAAGTACTCGCCAGGGATAGAACACCGTCACCATCCACAAGGAGGAAACAGTTTGGCCACGTCTGCTTCAAAGAGCCAGCAACAGTTACCCTACCTTCAGGCGAAGGCCGGCCAAGGCCAATTTCTGCCGCCGAACAGTCAGTACCCGACCGTAAATAGTGGACAGACACCTCCAATCAGGCAGCAAAGGATCAGCGACGACGAATTCCTCAGGCTGGCTCCGGTGGAGATGCTCAAGTTTGTCCGGAAGACCGAGAGTGACATCGCGAGGCTCGCCGCTGAGCAGAATCGACAAATACAAAGCTTGGTATGTAGGAAGCACATCCTCTACCACCCGATCCATTAGTTCTTTACTAGTTTGCTGTGAGAGAGATGATCGGATCGGTGTATGCGTGGAAGAGAGATCAATGCCTGATAGGCACTGCACGCTTTGCGAGAGTCGGGCGCATTAGAGATTTACCGTGCCAATTACTTCGAATCGCATTCGCTCGAGGGATTCTGCTGAAATAGGAATGTGATCGGAGGCATTCTGGCTACTTGACACGGAAGTTTTAGGGAAGCTTGTAGGTCACATCGTAATTTCAGCGAGTCCACGCGCACGTGTGCTTGACTGCAAACAGTGCGGCTTGCAATTACGATTCTTTAATGATACGTACGCAATCAATATTGAAATATCCTTTACCTGTGGTAAATGGAAATAAGTTTAGTTGAAACAGAGATGGCTCCATTTACAGCTTGGCGAACTCCGTGCGTTGAAGGAAGCAAACCAAAGACTAAGTGACGATAATCAGGAATTACGAGATCTGTGTTGTTTCTTGGACGATGACCGACAGAAAGGTCGAAAACTAGCGAGAGAATGGCAAAGGTTCGGCAGATACACGGCGAGTGTTATGCGACAGGAGGTCTCGGCTTACCAGAACAAGCTACGCCAGTTAGATAATAAGCAACAGGAGCTAATAAAGGATAATTTGGAATTGAAAGAGTTGTGTCTATACCTCGACGAGGAGCGCGGTGGAGGGCAACGGGACGACGGTGATGGTTCAAGTTCAAGTACAAACGCCGAAGAGACTGTTCCACCCAGACCCAGGCACACATCTACGTTTAACGGTACAAATTTCGCCAACTCGGGCTACTTTGCTCCCGTAACTTCAAAGTTCGGTTGACTTGCGAAATTCCTCGTTCGATTGTATCGAATCATTTCATTATAGATCAGACGATGCAGTACGTGAGGAGTTTGGAGCAACGGGTGAAGCAACTCGAAGAGGATAAGAGCATGCTGCAAGCACGCGCCCAAGGATGGGAAATGCCACCCGGTGAAGTATGGGAGAACCCAAATAGTCCTGGCGATAATACTCACTTTGGAAGTCGACCAGAGGCCGTAGTCCGAGCTCTCCAAGTTCTCGAAGTCAGAGAGCAACTGGAACGAGAAGGCGGACATGATGGGGAGAAGGCTTTGGTCAGAGAAATGTGTAACGTGAGTTATCCCAACCACTTGTTAACCAAGATACCCGAAGCTACCAATTTTATACCATGCTAGTAACCCGCACGAACAATATCTTTCATTCGCTCTGAAAGGCTAGGATTACCTTTAAAACATGTAATTCTTAACTCTATACACGAGGAAAAAGCGCATTAAAATTCGTTGTCATGGTATACATCTATGCATTTTTCAGGTTGTCTGGCGGAAGTTGGAGGAGGGCCCTCAAACGAGGCATTAACGACTGCTCTAAAAGACTAGCCAGATATTATAACGTAACCCTATAGTGTTATTCGTTTACACGAATAAGGTACCTAATAGTATTATAGTAGTTAGTAATCCGAGCGATGTTATCAACTTTTTAAGTCTATTCGCATCTTAGATTATACCGATTTAAGAATGCATTACGCCTGAAGGGCAGTAACATTGTTAAGCTGCTAGCGCCGTTAGCTTGCCTGTATGGATTGTTAATAAACTTTATTTTTATTACGAATTTGTTATAATTTCTCTTACACTCGCGCCTACTTGCTATTACGATGTAAGTATGTAGCTCCCGCGAAAAATTGCTGATACTATCTTTAGGTAGAGGGTGACCATCAAGTTGAAATTGGCTGGTGGATACTATTTGTTAGCCATGCTTCTGAATGAGTGCACCCGGGCGTCCTTTTCACCAGTTAATTATCCACCGGGTTTACTCTGAGGAGATTTTACAGAAAAGGGGCTAGTTTTTCGCTTACACAGGGACTATACACTGTGCGCGCGTGCATCGGCACGCTGATTCCGCTTCCATTTTTATCCCGTGAAAGACTCGTCTCTCAATGCCTATTGCATATCGCACTGCCCCAGATTGCTCTGCCCCCCACCCTCTCCCTCTTTTTCGTCAGTTTGTAAATTATGAACATCCGCGACCGTGAAATATAAATTATATCTACCACTTTACTGTGAAAATTCTCCATTTAATCACTTGACAACTTGGACTAAATTCAAAATCAGAAAGAGAGAAAGAGTCTTCTGTTTGCTGTCATTGCTAGACTATCTGTAGATCCTCTGAGGTCCTGGCTCCTGAGTTTGCGCCGAACCACGCAGTGTTTCTGGAGGTGGGAACCGACGCAGCACGGCGGGTAGATGGAACTCTTCCAGAGAGATGAGAATCAACGGTGATGTGCGTGTGCCTTGGGGAGGACAACGCAAGATTCATCCTCCTTTTCGTCGTTTTGGCAGCTTACATGCTCGCCGGTGCTGCACTATTCCAGCGTCTTGAAGCTGATCTCGAAGTGCGTCAGGTACGAAAGTGACACAAGCTAAGTGAAATGGCCTACCTTCAGAAAGGAGGTGATCCACATGATTGAAAAATCCATAGGCCGCGGAATTCTGGCGCGTTTATCACACTTTTAAACGACACCATTTGCGGGGTAGCGGCCTCGCACTCGAGAGATTGCACGCATTACTGGACGCTTACGGGAACGCCACTTCTTCAGGCATCATTTACAAGCGACGTCGATGGGACTTCCCAGGCAGCTTTCATTTCGTCGGGACTATTGTTTCCACGATCGGTAAGATTCTGACGATTTAACCGACTGAACTCATGGAATGAAACTCCTAATTGGACGCAACCTATATCGTCTGATATCGTGTTAACACCTGTGGGGTATCAGGAAGAAATCACTATATTACGAGTGGTGTAGACTCGAGTTTTCCTTCGATTGAACATATTCGGAGGCGGATTAGATGATTTTCTTTGCAATATTAGATCCCGATAGAAAAGTCACCGTATTGATTAAATTATCGTGCAAAACTTGGCAGCGGTGCTTCCAAGCGAAGGGTCACTGGCCACTGCTTAGATGGGAATGCACCGGTGAATTCCAGAATACTAATATCATGCGACCCAGTCTCCGGCGCGCATACCCTCGGAAATATTCTTTCCTCTCACTGTACCATATTCGACGTTTATCAGTATGTAGATGTATTCTCGGAGGAATGGATTAAATTGAATAGCGCCTATTTTGTATCAGGATATGGAAGCACGGCCCCGCAAACTACCGGGGGCAAAGTTGCTGTCATGCTCTATGGATTCTTCGGATGCTCCGGTAAAGGCAGTGAGAGATGCGTAGGAGGAGAATTGTTTAAATTTCAATGATTATTAGATGCCTCCTATTACTTATAGGCGGGATTCTGTTTTACAATTTATTTCTGGAAAGAATCATTACGTTTCTCGCGTGGATCTTGCGTAGCTTGCACATACGCCGTTTAAAGAGGCGAGAACGAGCGAATTTGCCGAGTGTACGTCGAACATCCAAGTCCTCCGGTAGCCAAAGATCCTCCTTACCCGATATGCTGGACGATGATGAAAATTTCGATCTCGAGGAATGGAAACCAAGTGTCTACTGGGTAATGTTGCACTTATCCATGGCCTCCTGTGTGACAGCTTGTTGCGCCGCTGCTCTATACGCGCCTCTCGAGGGCTGGACATACTTTGACGCAGTTTACTTCTGTTTCGTGAGTTTCACCACCATCGGATTCGGTGATTATGTCAGTGCGCAACAGCCGAATTATCCTTACGTTCACCTGTACGTATCTCTGTTGTGGCTGGACTGTTCGCAACATTATTAATTGTGTGCCTCCGTTTTCGCAGGTATCGCATCGCCAATTTCGTCTTCTTGGTCTTGGGCTGCTGCTGCATATATTCCCTGTTAAACGTCACTTCGATTGTACTGAAACAAGGTTTAAATTTCGTTATAGAGAAGGTGCAATGTCGGAATGGCGATGCCGTGCCGCAGTTGACCAGGAGGAAGTCATCCCTTTCAGCGTCGTATTATTCGAAGAGGAGAGCTACAAGGGGAAGAAGTTCGATCAAAGTTACCGATTTATCGGAAACGCCAAGGCGATTGTCGGGTGAGATGACATCGATCAAGGACTTTCTTTCGGCGAATCATGTGGCGTTCGCCATTATGCAGAAGCAACTGTATGAAACTGCTCAAATGCAAAGAGGAGGTGGACCATCCACAACTCCGAATCCGACAATCTCTAATAAGCCTAGTGCTGTCGGCCCGTTGGCAATTGCGAGCGAGAAATTCCAGGCTAAAGCAGCAAACAGGTAGACGGTAGAGTAGAGGGTCAATGGATTGTCCAACTGAACCAACTGCAGGCTGCGAACGAATATCTAAGCACAAGTTCTAGTCTTCTTCGTTGCGCTTGACAAATGCAACACCTGCTGGGCCATAGTGGGAGTAAGTTTGTCAGTCGCGGTGCCCGTCATCGAGTAACTTTATTTAGATCATGTTTACAGGACAGTCCATGTACTCAACAACATTAACAAACATGCAATCTTTTGTCTTCGCAAATGCCGCCGCAACATGTATCGTATGATGTGCATACACATAGTATAATGCATGTAAAATAAAACCTGCATTATTTCTGTCAACTTATTCTCCACTGATTTGCCAGCTTTCTGCTGAATTAGGGATCGAAGTAAATTAGTTTTCTCTTACGTTTGCCGGGTGAAAGTAAATATCGCGTAAACGCAACGTCTAGATGCATTATTAGCATGCAAAGACAAAAGTTGTCCTGTCTAGGTATCTATAGGAGCTCTGGGTTATTTTTATTCCGAGAGTTCGCAGTGGTAGCGGAGGATGAATGTAAGATTGGTACATCGAGTCAACCTTGTGAACGAATCTAGTACCAGCATGAAACGATTACGCGAAATTGAGTCCAGTTCACTGGGAGTCTAAGATCGGGAACACTGACGTTCTCTTTCGACAGTGACAGATGCAAGTAATTACGGCAAGAAGTTAGAATTACGAGAGAGTAAAAGTGAAAGAGCCGTTCATTCACATAGACTACAGGACTTCGCGTAATCTACAGACAATCGATTTACCATTAAAGCCAAATGTGACGTGAACAGCGATTTAGCTTATTTCCTTGTACTACATTCAGGTCATAGACTAGTTAAAAAAAATCACATTATACCGAAGAAATCACGCAGATCTAAGACCGAGCGAGACTCTTTTACCACGAAGATCAAGTCAGGTTTAAACATCACTTTAAACGCAACGCTGAAATTCGGCTGCTCTAACATTGACGATTGAATCACATCGAATTGAAGCATGGTTTTCGATTTTGAAAGACTACCAGACCTAACGTCAAAGACGCCCGCAAAAAGTACAAGGACTTGTTCTACCAGCTTCCGCTCAGTAATTGTGAGCTCCGAGAGAATGAGTCCTGGATTGAATGTATGTATGGGACTACAACGTTTTCCAATGTTTGTACGCATATGAGTAGATTCCTTTCTCTGCACCTTTGGCGCGCCACCCGCTGAGCCAGCCGTTAGTTGGACGCTCAGACAAAATATTCACAAAATAGTGTTTACTCCGTTCGAACAAATCTGCTGCGACCACGGTGTTCCCCGGACCTGGCCATTATCAACCCTACAACCAACAAAACAGCGCCTAGTGTTTCGCACTGACGCCTACAAAACTGCCTTCCAAATTTTCCCAACGGGAGTATTTCAACTGTCTCCCATGAACGACACGCGTTCTCATTTGGTAAGGGCAGCAAAAGCACAGTAACCTCTAACTGTGCACAAAGTTGTGAGATTCATATCTCAGGAAATTGACAAGGCCTCTCGCTATGAGGCTGCCACCAACCCTTTCAACGTATGTCGCGCATACGTACAAATTGTTGGCCGACCAACTCGAACCCACCGCTTATTAGGTCAACGTCATTCGAGATTTTGATTATTCTCTGTTTAAAGAATTCGGTACTCGTATCACAGGTCTGGATGTACTCGGACAATGGAAGGTTTTCCTCTGTGATAGGAGGTGGCGGTTGATTTTGATTTTGAGGAGGCCGGTTCCGTGGCCGCGGCACTTGATCCGCCGGCTCCATCAGATGAGAATGTTTCTTGCGTTGATGTTGCAGTAATTTCGCCTTACTCGCGTATTGCTTATGACACCACTGGCAACCTTGCGGAGTAGTCGTGATACTACCGACGGTTTGACTAAATGTAGGATTTGGTAAACTAGTGTAATCGGACTCCTTTTGCCGATTACTCGGTGGTAAAGCCGCTCCCGGGTGATTTTTCACGATATGTGCCTTACGCTTACTACTACTCTTATATACTTTGTCACAATATTGACAATAATAATCCCTGGTCTGTCGTAAAATTGGCAAATTTAATTCGGGTACTGACTCGGGGGCAACATCCGGGTGACGCTTTGCCAAGTGATTTACGAGCATACCTCGTCGCTTGAAACCCACCAAACATTGGTGGCACTTGTAAATAAATCGGTTGTAATCGCTCGGGTTTACCTGTAACATGATCAAGTCAACTTTCACAAGATGCTCAATCACCGTCTCATCGCGCGTCTTATCGGTAGAAAGAGGATTATACCTTGGGCACAAATTTTTTTGTCTGATTGATATGCGCCATTTGCTCTTCGGTTGCTGTTTGAGAATTATGCAGTTTGGTCATATGTTCCTTCAATTTGTCCTTCCTCTTGAATCGCTTTCCGCAATTGGCACAATGGAATTCTCTGATGAAAGGAAGCTCGTTAAAATTCATCCCCAAATGCTCGTTAAAACATACTGTCAAAATGCATATGCTCCACTCGAGTCGAGATACCTATGATCAGAATGTTTAAGCAGATGCATTTGTAGCTTATCAACTGATGGGAAACGTTTTGCACAAACGTGACACTTGTGCTTCCTCTCGCAATGGTGTGCTCTAATATGTTTCCGAATTACAGAGTACTTGGTGAATGTCCGCTGACAGTGGGGGCAGCTAAATGTACCGTCATCTCTCCTGTGAGTCTCCACATGATTCTTCAGAGTCATTCCTTGATTGAACAACTGTCTACACATTGGACACTCAAAGACTTGTTTGTTTTCTGAAAGTAATGATTGGTAAAAAGGATAGTGTAAACTAGAAGTTAAGTTAAATGACCTGCACTATAAACTGTGCACTCTCCGTTACCCCGGTGTGTTCTCAGATGGCAAGATAAAGCTGAATTATTCATAAATCTTTTGAAGCAAACATTGCACGGCAGTGGCTTTTGGTCCTCAGCACCATGCACCAAACAGTGCTGTTGAAGTCGTACTTTCGTTGCAAAACGTTTGTAGCACATTGAACACTTATATGTAGTTAAGGAAGTCAATCGTTTCGTTTTTGGCGAAGAGAGCCGGCCATGCTGCGAAACGTGATTAATCAGATCTCTCGGCTTCTCAAATTCTATACCGCACTGTGGGCAAACGGTGGATTGATTTTTTGTCTTGATTTTATCAACAGTGTGACCAAGAGCGTGTAGATTAAGGAGAAATGGTTTCGCGAAGACGAGGTCGCACCCAGAGCACATCCATTCCTTGCCATCGGCTCTTTGCCGCGAGTTTTCCTTTTCTTTCAAGTTTCTGCCCCGAAATACTTTCAATTGTCGAGTCTGATTGAATGAATTCTCTTCGAGGCGGGGCAATGCCGATACTTCCTTAGAATCTTTAAAGGAACAATAATAATCTCAATCACTTATATTTTTTTATTAATGACACAACGCGTACCTTTGTCATCTTGTGTGTCTGGCATAAGAGCTGGCAAGTTTCTACGAGAGGCATACTCCAAACTAGGCCCGGCCTTTAGTTCTTCATTCGGTAAAATACTTCGAGTGGTCAGGAATACAATGCCATCCCCTTGTTGATAAATCATCAGGTTTTCTTCTCGGTATGTCAGTGCTGGCCTGACAAAGCGCATCCAATTCGAGCTATCTGTAATCGTATTTCGTGTCTTGCCAAAAGTGTCAATACCGAACAATGATATGCTTTGATTTGCTATATTATTAACACGCACTTTCGTCGGAAACATCTACTTTTAAAAACTCCCCATCCTGAGTTTCATAGAGTAACGGAAGCGTATTCTTAACTGGTGTACCATCGTAAGGACATAGAATTCCTTCTATCGGCCCAAACTGAGTACGATGGCGAATATATCGTTTTGCAAATACTCCATATTCCAAACCTCCCGGTAGAAGCTCGGCATTGGACAACTTGTTTAAGGAAAGATACGATCCTGGCAGTGTTGCTATAGCTCTAGAGGGCACAGGTTGATCAGCAATTGTGCATACATTGTGAGACGCACAATTTTCAGCGTTACTGCAATTTCCATCGCATTCATCACAGCCTGCAACACAAAGATGGATAATTCCTGTTTGTAAATGACTAAAATAATAACGCAAACTATCACTCACAAAAGTTTGTCTTATCATTTATTTCCTTCTTCAATTTTCTAGTGCTTTTCTTCTTTTCGTCGGCTCCTTGCAAATTTGCAGTAACCTCAATTGCTGTCCGAGCATTATTCTCCTTGTTGGAATTCTCTGCACCTGGCGTAACCGTTGTCCGCTCACCAGTTCCATCCAGATTTTGGCCCTTGAATGTGCTTATAACGTTTATTTGGTCGTCTTGCATCACAAGGAAATCTCTTGTCAATGCAAAGTCGGTATTAGTAATTCCTGCCAGCATGAGCGGGGTCGCGGATGGCTCCAATTCTTGAGTAGCCTCTAAAATCATAGTCCATCGTACAATGCAAGGAAAGCGTACCACCGAGAAAGATTATAGAGTCGCGTTTGAAAGTACCTTGCATTAAAATTAATCCAGTGCCAACGGTAGAAACTAATTCTTCCTCATTCCCATTGGCAACAAAATCAGTGGGTTCTGTACTAATCTCTGGCTGCTGTACAGTCTGAGCATGAATGGGATTAGACAGTTGGTTAACATAGTTGATGCCGGATCTTGTATTGGACTCGGGAGCTGATATCAACGGGGAAGATGGACTTTGTAAGACTACAACAGAATTATGGAACGGTGAAGGTGGTAGCTGAACCGGAGTCGGGGAATATCTAGCAGCCGAGCTCATGTTAGGGTCAAGAGGACTGACACGATGCTCAAAGTCGGACAACGGAGAGGAGGCTCTGGGCGAGAAAGAAACTTGCTCGTACGATGGAAATAAGCGCGAGTATTCCCGGGACTGATCCTCCACATACTCCACCTGAATGAAAGCCAAACAGAGGAGAAGTCACTAGCGAAACCAGGTCACAGCAGGATTCGAGCGGTGTATTGGTCTACTTACAGTCAGGAATAATAGTCTGTTGTTCATTTTCTTTGAGTGCTCGCAGATTGGAGAAGAAAGGGAATTATCGGTATGCCAATTGACTGGGCTGCCGGAGACTTTATCGATATTGGCTATCTCAAAGGAGTCACCAGGGGCCCCCTCAGGAGGGCCCCTTGGATCCATTTTGCTTCTCGTTGTGCAGCAGAGTATCAGCGACTGCCTTCGATACCTGACAAATGTCAATCACTGTAATACATCCACTTGTCGTTCTCTCGGAGCGATCCAATTATTATAGAGTCAACGAGGAAGTCCGAACCCTCCGTAACCAACAACCCTCTCATCCCGGAGATCCTTCGACCTCGCAGCTCAGTGTTCATGACGACATTCCTCGATGACTGGAAACAGGTGATCGCTCGCCCAATTTTGCCACTCTGCAACCTCTATAACGGCAGACTCACCGACTTCCACATATACTACTCGAAGTCGATGCACTTTTCCCCTCGAGATGCACCTGCTGCTGCAGCAGACACAGACAGTAGCTCGTCAACAATCGACATCATTATCAATCAGGGCCCAGGAGAACGACACTCCGCAGTGAGCACCACTGCATTTCGCGGGACCCTTCAAAATCCACCACCAAACTTTCGCCAGATCCCCACACCTTCCTTTTTATTACCAGTCGCTTCCAGCGGTCATCATCCACTGAAATTCCTTCATTTCCCATCTACATATGTACAAATTTCTCTATGTAATATGTATAGATTTCAATCTCTCTCCGGAGCGGCGACAACGCGCGCGTATGGTCGCGTATCTCCGTGTCGACAGCTATTATAACAGGCTTTTAATAAGAGAAGCTCAATCTCATTTATCATCCGCATAATATATATATATACATCTACGATTTTGCAGCAGTATATATATATATATACCTGCATGCGCTGGTCTGTACATAAAAACACAAATTTTACCGTTATCGCGCGGGAATCTTTCTATCCTAACTTGGCGATGTGCAATTCCAAAACAATTATGTATATACTATCTAGCTCATCAAAGTCGAAACTTTTATTATTATGACACACGTGACATCGGAATACATTATATATGTATGTATGGGGCTAGCTGGGGCATGGGGGTCGGCTCGGCTTTCATAATAAGCTTCCTTAACAACGCAGAGACAACATCGTGTCAACAAGTAAGAAAAGAGTAGGTTTACCATATTTATGCACCATTTGTATCGGAAGTCTGCAGAATATTTATTTAATATTTTCGCATACATATATAAATAGTACAGTAAATATTATATATATATTTGCCAGTCAAAAGGTATGGTACTACAGTTCGAGGAGATCACGAATCTAACGAAGAAAATGATGGATCTCGAGATTTTAACAGCAGCGCAAAAATTGCGGATTTCCAAAGACGAGTGGAAACAGTTGGACCCGAATTTAATAATGGATGCGAGACATAAGATGTCTCGAGTGGTGGGTCACGACACTCATCATCATCATCAGGCTAAATGCCTTCCCTCGACGGAGAGCAAGAGGTACATACACACGTGCACATACATACATATAGCACGGATATATATCGCTCGCTTCGCCGGCTATAATCTTAACTCTGCGTGTCGCCGAAAAAAGTTATTAGTCCTGTTCAGGCATCGTGAACATGAATGTTGTGAAAATGAGGCTTATCGCGTGTGTCGCGCAGTACTAATTGTAATTTCAGATTAGTGAAACGGGCGCCGGCGAGCGGGACCTGTTTAAAAAAGGGGCAAGAGCTGCTCGATAAGGAGCTGAAGAGATTCGAGCGGGAACTGTACCGTGCACGGCCAAAATTTCAAGGTGGCTACGCGTGCAGTAAGAGCAGCAGGGGCTTGGCGAGCTCGGACGACGACGATTTTTGGAAAGTTTTCGGGTGGAGTAAGGACAAGGTCAGCGGACAAATGGAACGCTGACGTGGAGACGCGTATTGCTTGATCCCCTATCATAATTTTATATCGAAAAACTTCTTCTTACTCAGGCGCGTACCAGTCCCAGTCTCAGTCCCAGTCCCAGTCCCAGTCCCAGTCCCAATGGCAGCAAGCCAACGGGGAACAAGAGCGGTAAACGGGAGAAGGGTACGGATAGCCGGAGAAAGATAAACAAGCGAACACCCCTTGGAGACTTTGCCTTGAAATCCGAGGGCAAGGGGATTCTGGCGATAACCAGAGGCGAGATGCCCTATTTCGGTAGCATAAAAATAACCGTGAGGGGAAAGAAGGATGCCGACTCCAACGGTCGAGACTTGCATACGCTTAAAAAATTCTTGGACGCTCTCAGGGATAACGCTCTTGAGGAGAGGCGACTGCGCGAGATCAAGACAAAGATCCAGAAAAGCATTGCTACTGCATTGAAAAAGAAATATTTCGATTCTTGGAAAAGAGCTTCGAAGAGCCAGCAGTCTACTGTGACAGACGAGGAAAAGGCGATGGGGAAAATAACTGCAGAAGAGAAAAAAATCGAAATGTTTATAAACGCGATTAGTGAGAGACAGAAGGAGCTTGTAAGGGATGGAAAAGCGAAAGCCAATGAACCTGCAGATCTATTTGCCAGAAGCTCGAGCAAGAGCAAGAATAACAATCGAAGCAGAATTCGTGTCAAGCATACGAAAGTGAATGAGTCGTCAGTGCAGACTAGAGTGAGCACGCAAAAGCAAATAATAGAGCAACAGAGAGCCAAGTTGATTGAACAGAACAGGATTATTGAGGAATTCCGACATAAGCAGGCTCAGGAGGAGATTATTACGTCCGGCAAGAGAACAATCTGTGCTGCCAAGGAGGCTCTTACCCTTTGCGGTCGGAGAACGAGGCGAATTCTGATTCAGATAATGTGTCAAGCAGGACATAGGTAATTACCAAACCGCAATTACCAAAGGTTACCAGATATACATTATTACTAATTGTTCCAATAGGAGTAAGCCATTACTAGAGCCGCTCAGAGTGTCAAGTCCACCGAAATTCCTGCTACGGATGGAAGCACGCGCCGAGGCCCGGAAGGAACGTAGAAGAGTGGCAGATAGTGCGCGCCGAAGAAAGTTAGAGGAAGAGAGAAATAGGGAAACGGCTGCCAAAATAGGAGAGGCAGGAAAACTTAAGAGATTACAGCGGGAGGCCGAGCGAGAAACGAGGAGAATACGCAGAGAGAAAGAGGATCGCAAATTACGTGAAACAGAAAGATGGAAAAAGTCCAATGTCATAGCAGACGAATTTTACCGGAAGTACTTATTACGAAAGTACATAATGGAGCCTTTCACGATGCTCATCGAAATGAGGGATAATCATAATAAAATAGCCGACTTGCACTTTAAAGGAAGATTACTGGGTAAAGCATTTCGAGCTTGGAAATTGGAAGTGGACAATCGGAATAATGTGAAAATCGATAGGGCAATTTTATTTTATAACAAGAAATTGCAGTCAAAGGCAATCGAGCCCTGGAAATTGATTGTAAAGGACGCGAGCGCAAAATGCCAGTTCGCAAAAGACTTTTATGAGATGAAACTACTAGAAGGATACTTCAAAGTCTGGTATGCAAGGTACGCGGATGTAAAACAGCAATTCGATGATAAGGCAGCGCTGGCAGACAAACACTGTGAGATGAAGATGGTATCAAAATATTTCAATATCGTCAAAAATTATCGCGAAATAAAAGCAGACTTTGAGAATCGTGTGAGAAGAAAGAAGGAACTGCGAGAAATAGTGCAGACGGTGTTACCCGACTTCAATCCTATAGAGAAAGTTCTTTAGTAATGGAGAATTAGGATTAGTTGAGAGTGTACATTATGGAAAAGAAGCTGAAAACTTCTCCGGCAATCGTGAGTCCGAATTCAAATGTATATCACAGTATGCGTTGACATAATTTATTATGTTAATAGTACAATGGCCACTTTATCACAGTTACAATAAATATATAAATAATGTGCACGTTACTAGATCGACGGCAATTTATCATTCTGAGATCACGAGCACTACCACCGCTATAAAACTTCGTTTCGGTAAAAAAGTGTGGTTACCAAGGAAGTTTCTTGTTGGGAAATATGGGTACGAAGGGACTAGAGTCCTATTCGTATACCACATGCTCATTTCATCCTGAATATCTGCCTTGACTTTTTTTACACCTGGCTTGCACGAGTCGCATGGCATTAATAAGCTGAATTTCTTATTTAGCGTCTAAGACTTGCAGCAAAATATTCGTGTCACATTCTTTAGCATCCCATGGTCGTATTGACTGGTTCCTGCTCCGAGAAGACGGCGTTCGTTCGATGTGGTGCCAAGGTAAAGCAGCCAAAAATGATAGACTAAGTAACAAAATACCACTATCCCAACAAGCAGGCTGTAGAGTGCCGACACGAAGCAAAGGGCAATGCTGGAACAATATGCACATTATTATACTTCTCTTTGGCAGTAAGAAGCAAACAGTTACGCGACACACTATCTACCCGACTTTTATATTGTCAGAAAGCAAATAAGCGATATTAACAATATTTATCACGTGGACACGAGTCTTTGCAATTATCAGTATCTTGCGATTATGTAGCAGTTTGTATTGACACTCGGTATCTTTCCAGTTTAGTTCCCCCTAGCCTCAGTATTCCAATAATGTTGCGCTATATCTCTCTTTGGAGTTTGACACATTTTCTTGAAGCTGGGATTCTTCGATACTTATGTCTATATAGTCTAGAGCAGTAAGATCTATGAGTATCGAGTCAGATACATACTCCAATTCATGATACACATCACTGCAATCATCTGGCATCAGTATGGTGCCAACCAGTATAAACGGGTGGCAGACGCTAGTCATGGTTAAATTGGAGCCATAGATAAAAGCTGTGGCCGAGGAGAATAGGCATCCTAAATACCATTTTAGATTACTTGATCCTATACAGCAATCCAGCCTAGAAGGAAATGCGCACTATCAAGAGTTACTTCGAGAGAAGTTGGCAGAAAGCAAACGAGAGGAAAAGCATGGCAAGCGTGTGGTTTTCCATGTACCATTTACAGTGATACTCTCTATTGAGAATACAAGTCTGACATAGTCTGCAGTGATACGCCTTGGGCGGTGCCCTTCTCCGGCAGGTGACGCAAAGTTCACCACTGCCTTCGCCTAGCTCTAAACCCTGGATAAGGCCCTCCTGGCTGGCAGAGTCTGCGTTCAATTTCGTTCTGTAGCCGCACCAAATCCCACCGACCACGCACAACATGAACACAAAGTTTTCTTCGGGCAGAATTTCCAAGAGCGGCACCACGCTGACTTCGAAAACGAACATCAGCATGAGAATACTGCTTATCGTCCACATGAGAAAAAATTTCGTCCGCAGGAGGAACCTGAGGAAATTGTGGTGTAGATAGTAGACCAATACTGGTGTCGCGCAGAACACGACAATCGTCCATAGTAGGTTTTGGGCGGCAATCACCACCAGTGTCGGCAGGACGAAGGGCGGTATTACCGCGTCGAGCGAGATTTGTTTAGGACCTGCTCTCCAACCACAAGGGTTCCGCAGTCTCTCCCAAACAGTCATTATGCCCGAGGAATTGCACCACATCCGGAAGAAGCCTTACACGACCCTCGCATAGGTTTGCTAGAACAGCGGCATGCGGACGCGGCCTACTTAAGGTTATGCTCTATAACCTTAAGTAGTAACCGAACACATATTATATATACTAGTCCGAAAGGAATGATCTTTCGACGATAACAGGCTCTCCAGCCGTGTAATCACTCAAAAATATCGCGCGCTAAGAGCAGGGGGCAGCACAACTTGGAATCATCTATTTGTATACAGTGATAAGCAGGAAGAATCAGGGCTAGCCCCTAATTAATATCGGAAAGTGACTTTCTGTTCGTTCTGTTCAGTTCTTGGTTCTGTGGTTCTGCCTGGTTCTGTCCTCCCTGGCCCCGCTCTCTATTCGGCGGCGTCTCGGCGTCTCAGCTCTACTTGTGGCTCTACTTCAGGGGACCTACACAGGTACACAGTGACACAGAGCCCTGAGAAAACCTTACTGCTACTTACTAGCGAGTACTCGGCAACGTGTTTCGTGTAACGTTAACGGGAGACAAGGGCTCTCCCTCTCGTTCCACGCCTAACCGCACATCGCTCCACTGCTTGAACCTCGCGGAAAAATTGCTACATGATCCGCAACGGCAATGCCCAATAGCGGCGGGCGGCCGTCTGTAGGATCTGTAGGAGCGCGCCCGCGTCTACGGCCGAGGGGAACAATGGTGTCGGTGTTGTTGTTCTGAGAGTTGACAATTGCAAGGAGGCCAAGGGAATTTTCTTCGTGGGAATGCCGGCTCAGCTGTCACGCAGCAGGTACATGATCCTTCCCGTAATGACTGTCTATTGACTCTCGTGAAATAGTCGTTGTACCGTTCTACCTCTCTGCCACGACCCTGTGAGACACGGCACACTCGGCACTCGGCAATCGGCATGCAACCAACGCGCGCATGCAATAAACGAGTGGCCCGTGCCGAGTGTGCCACGGGAATGTACGGGAACTGGCGAGTCAGAGCTCGGTGCTCGGTGCTCGGTGCTCGGTGCTCGAAGGCCTCGGAGCTCGAGCGGAGATAAAAATCCGTCTCAGCCAGCGACGACGCGGGGACACATTGTTGCCGTCGCAGCATCTATGAAACTGTAATTAACGCAGTGTGACACAAGAGTACCGAAGGTCGGCTCTGTTATCAGACCGGACTGTTTATCGTATTGGCCGCGTATTGCAAAGAGTCAGCGAAGATAATCTAATTATAATGCGAAAAAAGTATTGCGGAGGGGTGAACCAACTGGCGAGTCTGGCGGCTGAAGGCTTTCCGTCGGGTCGGGATTGCTCGCGTGATCATAATCGTTCAATAGTCTAACACATAGAAATACAGGCCAAACAGCCGAATTCCATTTTTCAATAGTAACACTGCAAAATGCGATTTGCGATTTGCGATTTGCTGCGTATGTATTACTCTGAAGGATCAGGCAAAACCGAGCTACCTTACTGGTCCTATAGGATTCCGTGCTTCGAGAAAATATTGTCAATGCGTCGGTGAAAATCCGTCGATCACTCCGGGAAAACATCGGCCACTTCTTTACGCAATGCTTATCGGGCGCATAATCACTTATGCGATCCATTTTTTTATTTCACCTTCACCAGTGGGCGCTCTCATGAAGAAACGCCAATCTACTACCTAACACACACACGGCTACGTGAGCGAGGGGGATTTTCGCGCGGGGACGCGCTCTAACACCATTATCGCGTTGCCGGGAGGCAAGGCTAATTAAAGAACGCTGGGGTAGAACTCCATTAAGATAAATCGTGCACCATAATAATGAGTCAACTATAGGACGAGTCAAAGATTGATCGACAATTGCGGGCGCGCGGCTGTCGTCTACTGAAACTGTTTTCAATTGTTTGCACGTGTTCGCTGTTATCAGTGTTGTTTGCCGAGCCTACTGCCTCATTCGCTACTCGATGCCTCTAGCGGGTGGGAAAGCGAGGTTCACGCACATACACACGCACACTGCACTGCATTCTACTGCACTGGACTGCCGATAATCATTAGTTCGACGTGTGCCGGCGGGATTCTGCTGTTTTCTTGCTGCATCCCACCCACTACTATAGCTCATAAGGCTAACTGCACACCACCGGGTGGAACATTCAGTTTCGCTACATTTTCTTGCCTGTATTAAGAATCGAAAGTGGCGGGAGCGCTTCGCAGCGTTGCACAATAATGTTTCTCGCAGCGGACGGCATTCCGTTTGATTTCATGACTATTGACACGTTTGCAACGCCAAGCAACAAGGTATCGCCTTGCAAAGTGCTACGAATTAGAATGTTGTGCTCGGTGTGCAGCCAGCCCGAATAATGTAGTAGTACTCTTCGAAGTCCTAAATAAACTATTTTTACTGTATTTTATCGCACCGATCTGAAATGCCTGGCAAGAGGCCTGATAGTTATGTGGTGTTACGTAATGTCGCGGGCATTGACGAGCGCGATTCGAGCATAACGCTAATGAAGAGGGATGTGCAGTTGCACAAGTAGAATACATACTCGGGATGGTTGTGTACCAAGGTGGAAGGGATTGGAAAGATTCGAGGAAGCGGAGCCTACGTGACTAATAGCATACCTGTCAGTGAGGTTGATTCGCAAGTTAGACGGGGCCGGCAGGGGATGTTGCAAGTTACTCCTAATAAAATGCACCCCGGACAGGGTCCAATTATAAAGGCTGTTGTCCAGTTCCCTGGAGAGGAGGGCCGATGGGGGGTGCATGAATCATAAGTTTCCATCGAGAAAGGAAGCCTATTGGAGGCGCGTCCGAGCCGCGTCCGAGCCGCGTCCGAGCCGCGTCCGAGCCGCGGGTGGCTCGCCCGCGTTTCCCCTTCTTCTGCTTTTTCGGTGCCTATCCGGGCACTCTTAATACCAGTCGATCTTCATTTCCCAAGTTCCGACAGTACAAGTTCGTCAAAGTAGCGGTCGGGGTGTGAGGACGACAAATGAGAGCTACGTCAATCCTGATTTAGGCACTCGGCAAAGACAGGTCAAAGTTGCCGGCCTTGGCCGTCCGAGTGATCAAGTGATTTCGCGACGGCGCCAAGATCTAGTTAGAATTTAGAAGCAGCAGCCGATCTCTCTAGCCAGTCTGTGCTGGTCGTGATCGAGTGCGAGAAAACTGCATATCCCGGTTGTGTCGAGCGGCCCTTGAAACAAGTTACCACAGTTTTCTTTTCCACGCCGGTCTTCGGTCTTCGGTCTTCGGTCTCCGGCCGCCGGTGGGTGGATCGCGAAGAAGCGAAGCGCGAAGTCCAGTGGCGCGAACAATCCCTGGATCACGGCGGTAGAGTAAGAGAGAGAGGGAGATCAATGACCGGCTGGTTGTCGTAGTGAAACTTGGTAGAACGGAGGAGAGGTCATAAATCATAATTGCTTGACCGGTGCGATATAGGGTCAGCTGAGGAGATCGCGCTGAGACCGGAGCCGGAGCCGGGGCCGCGGTCGGGACCGGGACCAGAGCCGGTGGTGGTATGTACACGTTAGTTCGGACCAACAGCCCTTGCCTCAATCTTCCCTCTTGCAGATTCCTGCCCGAGTGCTCTCGCGTCTCTTGAAAATGCCATGGGTGTGTTCGACTGATAACGATCGTGGATCGGCAAGAGAAGATCCCTAACCGATGCTACGAATGGATTTCGGCTGACTTGGATCGCCGGGAGGTATACGTGTGCGGGTGGGTTGGTTGTCAGATGCTCCGGCCGTAAAGTGATAGTGTGTGTATGAGAGAGAGGGAGAGAGGAGAGAGAGCGATAAGGGAATAGTCTGCTTGGGCGGCAGGAGAGTAAGAGTCTCTTGATAAGGCAAAATGTCTCGCCGGTCGGTGGTGGTAGAGGCAAACAGAGACTGAATGAGAGAGAGAGAGAGGAGAGAGAGAGAGAGTGGCGGCGACTCGTGGCTCGTGGTGAGCCGAGGATGCTAGTGACGATAGTGGACGCGATGGTGGTGGTGGTGATGCTACCGACGAACCTATGAGGAACCAGGGGTTACTGTTCTCTCCTTTCTCCGTTTCTGAGCCGGCCGCTCGCCTGCCACGCAAGTGCTTTGTCGTTGATTGGGAAGCTTTCAGGCTTCCCGCGGAAGGCTGGAAACTGGTCTTCTCTAGTGGACTCGTGGGGATGTTATGTAAGCTCCTAGTTGTTGGACAAACAGCACGCAGTGGTCGTATTGCGGCGGCTAAACGAGAACGAAGCCGCGACGAACTCGCGCGCGCTTACTGCGAGCGCGCCAGTCCTCTGCACAACTATCTAACGATATAACCGATCGACTCGGATAGATTGATTCTGTAGGACGCGTTCTGCGATCTTCCCAGTATAATAAACAAGGAGAGAAAGGGAGGGAGAAAGTCGACAGGAAGACAATGTTTGCTCGACCAAGCTCTGCCTAGACGAAAGCCCGTACAAGCTCTGGACGTTTCAGGTGATCGGCTTACTTGGCCCAGCGCTGCTCCTCGAACGGTGCCCGAGGACAACTTGTGCCCATGGCTTAGTTTGGATGAGGTCGCCAGCTATGAGGAGGACGCGCGTATGAGAACCGAGGACAAAGACGAAGACGAGGAGAAGGACTGCAAGGAAGACGCAGGAATGTCTTCGGCGCCGGTCAACAGGTTGCAGATTCTCTGGGACCGCTTTATTCATGCCGAACCGCAGAGCTACGAGGTATAGCTGCATCTGGGAATACATATGTATGCGCTGCTTTATCAACTCTCGTCAAGGCCTGCCGAATAGTTTTCTTTTCCTTTTTAAGCTCTATATCCTCGCTGCTTTGATCCTCTTAACTATTTTACCGCACCTACTGTTCTAATTTACTTTCATGGTATAGCTAATCTGTCCGGGATTTTGCAATCTTTCTGCACTCTGTTCGGCTGATCAATGATACTGAAGAGGGGAATTACTGCCCTATCGGTCCAGCTTTCATTGGATATTCCCTTCATGCATATCCTTTCTCTTTCGAATTTTACTAATCGCCGTCATTAGCGGCTAACTGGTTATGCGCGACACAAGTCCTAATGACGCTGCATCGTAATCAATTCACCTTTACCATGTTCCCCGGCGAATGGGATGCGTTTCGTAACTCTAGTGTATGATGCAGTCACCGACATGCTGTGGATAAGTTACACGTCCACGAGTTACTTCGGGATGACTTACAAGTGGAAGTTGCGTACGACATGTCTGTCAATACCTCATCATGGTCGTTGAGAGAATATTACGCGCCTGTGCAGGCATGATGAGCGACCGTTATCAATTTTGCGTGTTTATATACTCTATGATCGATAGCAGCCGGGTAATCTGCCGAGCGATTTCATTAGTGATGCATCCCGGACGGACGCTTATTAGCGGATTTCAGCGGACCTTTCTCTCGCTTTCCCACAATGATCTTTCGTGCACTCACTATTCGGACTGCGAGTAATGCCTTTCACAGTAATGCAGAGTGTGATTAAGTCGAGCTTCCAGCTAATTTAGCTATTATGTCGAATTAAAGAGGAGAGAATTGCTTGTTACATCCGGCCATTCATAAAGGTTCCGAGTGAAAGGTGAATTTTTAGTTAATTTTGTCGACTTTACCCCGACTCGGCTTTATCATGGACACACGAGAGATGACACGTGGAATAATCTCCGTTAACTTTGCGGCATGAAGAGCGGGAGCCGTCTTTGTTGCCTTTTTTCATCGGCTTTCGCAGCGAGCATGCATGTACGCATGAAGAAAGTACGTGTATCTAGAGCTTCCTCGTCATATCTCTGTCATAACGAGTTGTTTTTCTTCTGCATGTATCGAATCTCGAGCGACGGCTTTTAATGCGAACGAGCGGACATGCGCTCGAATTACTGGCATTTATTAATCGAGGATGGGAGATCGTTCGAAATCTGGATCGGTCCGGTGTCCAAATTATCGCGCCTCGTGTATTAGGCTGCTAGGATATTTGTCGAAAGCGCGCCTATACCATCTTCTTTTGCAGAAATCCTCCTGGTTAGACCTGTTCCTGGCGGAATTGCTGGCCCAGGTGGCCGACGGTCGAGATGTGAAGGACATCCTTTCGTTCTGGTAAGATTAGCGCTATATCCATCGGTGGGTACACCTGATAGTATCACTGGTTGGGATCAGGGGTGATCGTTTACATTGTGCAAGAGTGTATCGCGCCGGGGATGAATTTTTTTCCATGGCTTGATTCCCATCACGGATCAAGTATGGCTGCATCGACGCGACGGTTATGGAACGACTGGCACCCGGCACCTAACGCCAACCGCGGAATGAATATGTGATCGTTTCTGTGCGGTCGCAGGTTTTGGAGTATGCTCTGTTTTTCTTTAACTTGACAACCACCGGCTCTCTTGCGGTTCGCTCCTCGTATTGGTAGTTGTAAGTAGTTGGTACGACCCGCGAATCGAGCATATATCGAAGAATCGGTACTCGGGAGTGGAAGAAAGTTTCATTTACCGCTCGGCCACAAGTCACACGAGGGGATACTGTGGTGGCACTTCTCCGAACTGATGCAACAGACTCACCTTGCCTGCCCAAATTCCACTTGCGAATTCCACTTTCTGCATAGATATCGCGTTGACCACTGAGAGTGATCGGTGCGCGAACAAGCACGTATCTGTGCAGCGAGCAAACGGTGCGCTATCAGTTGGATAAGGTTGATAAGGTCGATAAGGGCTTGAACATCCGATGAATAAGATAAGGGTATAAAAGGCGTAGCGCGTGAATAAGGACTTTTATTTCAGTTCGGTCGGCGGCGGCGGTGTATCAACTTTGGTGGCTTGCGAGCTTCTGTCGGATGTCCATGAGCTTTGCGCGAGGAGAATCGACGGGGGCGAGCTGATCGGTTTGAGGAAGTATCTGGCACAGGATCGAGGTTGGCGTTGCCTTGCTGTCTTACATTTACTGGGCGTGCGTGGCTTATCTTGCGGCAGAGAGCTGGTCGCTCTCTTAGTGGCTCTCTATCCGGTGGCGCTTCAAGAGGACAACGATAGGATCGAGGCTTGCTCGAGCGGTGCGAGTTCCAGGGCATCCCCGAAGCCCGTGTCAGAGCGCAATCCCTATGTAAAATTCCATTGCAACGACGACACCGTCGACACGGTAGATATCGTGCCGCACGTCAAGCCTAAGCCTGTCAAGTCAAGCCGTAATGGCGTTACCCACGACGGCAATGCGACCACGAGAAAAAGAGCTTCTCGAAGACAAAGCGTCGGTACTAAGGTGCCGGCAGTCCAATATAAGCAAAGGTCGTACGGTTTCGAGACGCGTCAGTACATGCCGGAGAGCGCGAGCAGCGAATCCGAATTGCTGACAGACGGCATAGACCAGGCACGGTCTCTCACCCTCAAGATCCGCCTGAATCCTATGGACTTCGAATACTTCACCTCCGTGGTGCGGAGCGACGAAGAGCAGAGATGGCAAGCTGCCCTTTACGAACTACCCGCCCGCCCTCCGGTCAAGAAGACGCAGCAGGACTATGTGGACGAGCGAATACGAGCTGTCCTCAACGCCAAGATCAGTAACTTCGAAATGAGCCTTTTGATTATTCAGCTTTTGCAGGGCTTGCGCGACTACGAGACACCGGCCGAACAAACGCCTGCTGTGCAGGTGCTCAAATTCGCATTGGATACCTTATGGTCATTGCAGTTCGGTATAGACGGACCGGGTTTGAGTAGGACTGAATCTGCAACCCTCAAGGCTGCCGCATCCAGACTAATGCTCACGGCCCTTGAACGTGTCCTGAGAGCGGACGAACCTACCACGGCCGTCATCCATAACGGCCTACTACCGATGACCCTCAGATTGCTCGAAGATGCTTGCAGTAAACCGCCGGTAAACGTCCTTACCGAGGAGGAAGGCTCGCTTTTGCAAGAATTCATCTTCGCCACCATGTACGGGATTATCACGTTCCTCTACTGCCTGCTACATCAACGCGGTACCAGCGAGGAAAAGCTGACCGACTTCCTCGAGCTCTTCCAGGTGTTCGCGGAGAGTCAGGATGGGAAACTTGTCGAGAGAACGATTTGCACTATCATCGATCTACCGAGCGCCGACCCCACAAGGCCAATCACCCGTGCCCGAAAGATCATCGATATGATAGGGGGCCTGACCAGTGCTTTGAAGCGAGTGCGCCGTGATATTTCGCATGTCGCCCAATGCAACAGGAGCAAGCATAGATCATGTATCGACGACGCTCCTACTCACCATCATTCCGATGCATTCGGTGCACAGTATCCTCCAACACTGGTCGCTACTACCTCCAGACAAGTCTGTTGCATATCCTCATTGTCCATGATGCTAACTAACTTGCTGAAAGAGCCCTTCCTCTCTGCCGGCGACCTCCAAGTTCGATTGATGAAAGTTACCACTGCTGCTGGAACCTGTTGCTGCTTCCCTCCCAAAGTACTCGTCTCCAATATTATTAGTTTGTTGAAGAAACATGATCCCTCCACATATGGGCCTGCCCTCGCCTTCCTCGAACGCACTTTTTACAAAGAACTAGGTGCTTATCCGATCGAGGATCCATGTTCGACATGCGATCGGCCTAGTACATTCTTTTGGGATTTCTTGGAGATGTATACCGAGCTACTGACACCTGACGAACCTAGGCTCTGTTATATGATAATGGCTCATTTAATAAAAGTCGCGCCCAATTCCAGATTCCAAGTTAGACGAGAGTTACTATTGAGAGTTTTCTATCCGACATTTTTAAAAGCGAAGGCCCACTATGAAGCCGATAGTGAAAATATCGCTGCAAAGTTTCTCGTCCAATCGTGCCTATCCGTAATATCGTGCTTGATATCCAACGCTCAGATTTGCGGGGGGTTCGTCGAGAAGAATGGACTCGAGGAGGCTATGTGCCTCCTATCAAACCCAGTCTTTATGAGAAGCGTCTATACACTGCTCGAAGTTATAGTTATCATTGAAATCTGGAATATAGATTCTTCCGCATCCACGGACTCGGAGAATACGGACAAGCCAGCATTGAAGTCTCTCTTTGTCTCGCTCGAGGAAGAAACCAGTGAATTAGTAATTGCTTTGGAGAATATTCTGAAAGATGCGGCCCTGCGTGCAGCACGGCCAAATATCAAAAGGGATTACCCAGTTAGAAAGCCCGGGGGAGAAACGTCCGTGGATACAACTGCTGCCGCGGCGATCGCGCGAGGAGAGTTCGAAGATGCAAGTTTATCCACTGCACAGTCCGATGCCACTGAAGAGTCTGGAGCTTACGAAACGGCAGAGGAGAAAGAAGTGCTCGAGGTGATTGATGTAGAAGAAAACAACAAGATCAATTTACATCAAGCAAGTGCCGCGTGGAGAGCTGCAGCCGGGATTGCACTATGTAGCCCAACTTTCCGCGCAGCCTTGTCTTCCCATATAGTGTCTGAAAAGTTGCTCCGACTTTTTAAGCTATTAGCAATATGTATTGCTACAGACAGTATTAAAGGCACGTAATTACTTGAGACTTATCTACAGAATTGAGAGGGCTGAACAAGTTTATAATGGTTTTCCTCTTGTCTTTCAGATAGCGGCAAATCAGCACACAGACTGTTCGAGGCTTTGCTCACATGCTGCTTGACATCTCCATTGTGTAAGTACCTTTGCGTGACAGCTATGAATCACATGCATCGAGAATACATCCCAATGAAATAGTACATATACCCCTCGCTCAGCCGCAGCTGTGGATTAACATCCAAACAAGCATTAAATGTTCGCCTGACGTAAGAACAGTTCGAAGAGTCTCTCCTTCAAGGATTGGGCCTAGTTGCGCGACATTCCCTGCTAGTTTGTCGTTTTATCTTGGATGATTATACTATCACTCTCGAGATACAATCCATCCGTTCCGCGAATTACTACTTAAAGCACCAATTCCACTGCAGGTGATTGCGATATCGTCATAGAGCTGGGGAGGGCATTGATGGATGCTGGAATAAAACTGGGCCGTGGGCTAGCTGTGATTGTGGAAGCTTTACTGAAAGTGTCAATGTTGAGACCAGCACAAGAAGAGACCATGCCTCAACATACTCGACCGAGAGTGAGTCTCCATCATTTTCCTCTCTAAAGTCATTGGACTGTCTGTCGTGGAAGAGCTAATGGATCTTTCTGTCGCAGCTGCCAAATATGACGTTAGACGTTATGCCAGATTGCGGGGTAGAGGAAAGTAGTACGGGCGAATACGTAACTGCAGATGATGGATACGAAGCGGATATAGAAATTCCCGGGAAAAGTCCGCAGCATAGTACAGCGAAGAGAAGCAATCCTCTAGGTCCGATTGTCGAAGCCAGGGGTCATGCGAATGCCCATCCCGCACTATGCTCTCTGGCAGTCGATCTTCTAATTCATTTTAGCGAACAGTGAGTGCTCTTCATAGCCAATGAAATAAGTTCACTCTGCATTACATTTCGGCAATCGTAATGTAATCCCCTTATTCTGTTTAGAGGCCTGAATCCTGAAAGAAGATCCATAATAACGATCGGACTAAGGAAAATCGCAATTACGTGTAGAGAAAGTGCGACAAGTTGTGCCGCACTCGCGGGCTCCGGCGTCATCACGAAACTTCTAAATGGTTTTAAGGATATCTTTAGCAGTAGAGATTCCCAATTTCAAGGTATTATTATGGTTACCCCAAGGCATGAGAAAAATCGTCCATATATGATACAACACTACGCAAAGACTCCAACTTTCTAGATTTACAGCACGCAGCTCTGGAAGTGTTCACTCTGTTAGCGACGCAATCTATATCGCCCTCAGAACTAGTTGCATACTTATCCCTCTTTAAACACGACGCTCCCCCGCTTCTACCATTGTTGGAACCATTGTACCATCTGGTCCTAGCAGCGCGACCTCAACCCAATTTCATCCTCTCGTTCCCCGTCTGTTTTGATACCAATTTAATACCAAAGACACAGTCTGAAGAGTATAAGAACTTGGAGAAGGTGGAGGGTCTTGTGAATAACTTCCGCAAGAGGCACATTGCCTCGGGAATTTGCAGTCCCTGGTCCGTACATGCTGCATGTCTACCTGTCGGCCCCGAAATGGCATGGCCCGTTTGGTTGCACGGCTGCTCTGCTTCTATGTGGCTGAGAGTTGAAAGAGGACTACCTGGTGGTAGAAATACCCTTGTCACAACCTCGCCCCTTCTGGAATCAGACAGCGAAAGCCTCTCCGATTGGGGTATTCTATCCGATAATTGGAGTCGCGAAGGTTAGTGGAATAATGTTTTAATCGCCACGTGCACCACGCCCTACTTTCACTATACATAATGCAATCCATCTCGGCATGAAATATGTGATGTACGATTGCAATAAGTAGATTGTTTCTTATTCAATCGCATGCTGTTCAATTAATCGTGGAAAGACCAAACGATGAATGATTTGTTGGGAACATCAGTCGTAGCAGGTTCCACCTCTCCCCCAGCACCGACGTCCATTATTCACCTGATGTCGATTGGATTTGAGTCTCTCGTTCTGGAGACGTGGCTGGACCTTAGATCAGGTATACAATAGTACGCTCAATCATCAGCTTTATTATTACTATTTAGAGACTTTTTATGCCCTCCTTTCCATGACTGTTTCAGACAAGCTGATTTTAAGACTCACTCGGCCGGATGATAAAATGAATAGAACGGTATCCGAAACCTCTATAAGTGGGATGCTGCCGTCGGGCCGCTGGCATCACCTGGCACTCAATTTCAAAGACACTGTATTAAATAAACGCAGCGCCGTTGTCGAAGTAGTTATCTGGGTCGATGGTTGGCGGGAAGTTAATGCACAATTGCCATTTGATGGACTGCTGGTTCGTAAACCAGGAACCACGTGTATACTATTGGGTCAAATAGGATCCAGTAGTATTGGTGCGTGGTATCTTGGCAATTTAATGGTGTTTAGGTATTACTTTTCACTCTGGAGCTTTTACAATGTTGTAAGGTTTCAAAGCCTCTTATTAAATGTCCTCGACTCTAGATGCCCAGTATTCACAAAAGAGAGAGCCCTGTATCTAGCAAGTCTCGGACCAAATTATACGAACCTTGCGGAATGCATACTAAATTCGGTGAGACCAGATTTCGCGCCTTTGATTGCTTCTGGGGCTTTGGATGGAGTTCGTGAAGTAAAATTCGGTGAGAGCCTGCCATATGTTTTCAAGTTACCATATAGCTACGTTATTCGAATCTTCCACTAAGCGAACACTCTGGTATATTATTTCTATGCTTTCCTTAATCCCGTAAAACACCTCATGTACTTCAAAAAGAATTGAAGCAGTTTCATAACAGAGTGTGCGGATAAACTGATTCGGATAACGGAAAGGTTCTACAATAGGTTACCTTTTAATGTCCCTTGGCAGAGGGTGGCAAATTTGATTCGAACCGAAGGAAATCGTACGGTGGCACGTACTTGCGACATGCTGTCGAAACTAAAGTGTCAGACACGAAAATTGACTGGGATAGCATGATGGACGCAACCAACTCTCATATCATCGAATTGCTAGACAACCTGCTTCTAAGTTACGAAGCACAGAATCCAAGTGTGGTTCATTTGTACCCACAAGCTATTGCTAACCCCGCAGGTACGTTACTCGGTAGCACACCACCACATATCATCAGATCTGCAGTTGTAGATCGTTCCAGCTCCAGCTCCAGTTCTTACCAACTTACATTTCGTCCGATATTTTAGCTGTGATGAGGAACTTTTTCCCCGGGCAGCCAGGCTTCAGGGTGGTGTCCGCGCCCGAACATAGAGTTTCGCAGCAACCACCCATGTCCGTTTCACCAATCTTATTTACCCGATTAGAATGTCAGCAATATAGGGGACTTGTACCTGCCGCTAGCTTAGTGGGCGGTGTTCCAATTTTCCTATACTTGTTCGCGAGGGTAAGTACTTGACGCGACTAGGTGGCATTGCTACACCAAAAGGAGAAATTTTAAAGCAGAACTTTCTTCCTTACAGGTGGTCGAACTTAAATCGACTGAGGAGGAGCAAGCGTTAGCTCTTTCTATAGTCCTCCACTTAATACGGAGCGATTCCGAACTTTTGAATCAATATCGCTCAGAGGGAGGAACGTCGTTACTCCTGCGGGTATTAGAATCGCCACGGTGCCACGCAGGTAGACATATTCTGAAAGCAATGTTAGATGCAGCCTGTGATAGTTCGATCCTAATAAAAGATATCGGCAGCGGTAATCATTCGGTCTCACAAAATTGCGAGGCTGTCATCATCGATCCCGAACTGATCAAAGGTGCCCTGACTGCGTGGAGAACGTGGGCTAAATATGACACTTTAAATTTGCTGTTGCAAGCGCTGCTGCTACTTCTACGGGACCAACATTCGCAACGCGAGTTTAATGCTTCCCAACTGAATAGAATAGGAATCGTCGATACGATACTGACACTGTGCAAGGCACGTATCACAATACAGAGGCCCTTTAATAATAAGAATAGCTAATTAAGATTGCTGTTTTAATGTGGAACTTTTGTTCGATGCAGGACCACTTTATGTATGAAGACTTGGGGGCATCCCTCGATCCAACTACGGGCAGTGCTGTTGTTGAAATAATTCGTGCACTTATGGGTGCCCCTCCGGAGTTCGCACACTTAGTAGACATTACTGATTTCTTAGTGCTTGTCCATCAAGCCTCCGAAACTTATGTGACACACTCTAGGCACAATATATACTTCTTACTCCCTTGCCTTGGGGAGAAGAAAGCAGTCAGAGTGAATTCGACAATGATCACTAGTTCGTCGGATGAGTCACTGGGACCGCTAGACAATACTAAATTGAATAAAGGTTTAACGAACGTTCAGGTAAGAAAGTCGTGCGAATCCTGTCCAATGCAAAAAAGTCTCGAAATAATGCTGACTGAGACGACTTGATCTAGATTCAGAAGAATAGAATACCAAAAAAGAAAGAACGTCGCAGTGGACCAGCACGCGATACCAGTGCCGGTGAAGATTCCGGTATTGCTGCTAGTGACGGCTCCAATCCACTGAGTAATGTGAGCGTAATGGACTAAAGATTTCTCATGCTAATGAACCCGAGTGCGATAAATTTTCTTTATTGATTCGTTCGACACAGGAAAAGCAATCTTCTTGGACGGACGAGAGAAAAGCTTGCCAAGGTTTAGTGTGCGAAGGACTCTTACTTTTGCTGCGGGACGCTGTGAGGGTACTGCCTGACAGCCAAGTATGCTCGGTATTAAAATACGTACTACGAGCCGAACTTTTACTCGTCTTGGCTAACAACCCTGACGCGCGTGTTCGTACAGCTTTAGTAAAGGTATGATGCTCAGGCTATTACGTATGAACCGGCTACCTTCCACATCCGGCTGACTTATGTGACTAATGGGCCTTCAGGTGGTGCAAACATACTTGCAGCGTGCAAGTAACGAAGATGTCGAGAAATTTATAAAGCAGAAATATTTCATGCATTTGGCAAATCAACTTTCACTCTATCCTGGAAGCGAGGCGTTGATATCAGCACTTGAGAATCTGGCAGTTCGCAGGCCAACTTTGGCGGCGATGCCTCCGTTGATGGCTATGATTGCGAAGGCATCGAGCACGGAGATTAACATAGCCAGGCCAATTGTGTCATTTATTACTGACATCATTGCGAAAAATGCCAATTCTCTAAGAACCTTGTTGGAACAAGGTTTAGTGGAATCTTTGGTCCAAGCTTTGGTCGGCGGGGCACATAAGGGTAGCTCCACGTCCCTCTTCCGTGATATTCATGTGCTGCTCGTAACGATCGCAACGAAACTTTTGGAACTACCGGGAAACCACCAAATGCAAGCAGTCCTTGAACTGCACTTAATACTGAATCACGCGGAATTGAAAGAGAAGTCCTACTGTACGAAAAATAGGACTTGCATATCTATAGTGAGGGATGCTCAGATTGCTCTATTCGACGGTGAACTCGATATACTTACTGCAAAGGTTTCGAATCACTCGGGGTTTCGATTACGAAGTACGACATCATACCTTGCATCATCATCTCATGTAACATCCGGTAATCAATATATTCTTTTCTTAAGAAATCTGAAATGACTTTATTGATTGCGGTATCGAGCGATTTCTTGCAGTTTTAACAACCTCCAGTGAACAAAGTGATCACGGATCGCGCTCGTCGAGTTATACAAGCCTTCAGACTCCCTCGCCCACCACGATACGAGAACCCGGAAAGGGAGAATTGCACGATCGCTTTCGTGTCCTCTTAACACGTGCTGCGGAATTCATAACAGCAGCAGATGAACCACCGTCCACCAACGAATTGCAATTGACAAAAAGGTTGTTCTCTATTCTCTTGCATGGCCTGTGCAGCCCTCTCGAAAGGAAGAATTCGTGGAGCGCCGGATGGTCAACGAAGCCTGCCTTGAGAAAGTACACTGCAAAAATTATGGTATGGCTGCTCGGGCCACATCAAAGCAACAATACCAGGATTTTCGCTGTAAGATCGCTTATGGAGGAACCTAAGGCTCGAAACATTTTGTCCTCTCTCCTCGAAGTCCATCCTCAAGTGAGTCCCCGAGTTTCCTTACTCCCTACGATTGTCATTTCAATAGACGACTGGACTCATCCTGAATATTCTTCGGCATAGGTCGAACAAAAGTTCATGGTCTTCTTTTGGGACCTTCTGCAAAGACGTGACGAAATGCCCAGTGCCGATGCCAGAATATGTGCCGAGTTCCGGGAAGCTCTTGACATATGGGATTTGGCAACAGGAATAGAACAAGCCAGCCCTGGCTTATGGAGCGAAGAATTAGCTTTACTTCGACGAGAGTTAATGAGAGATCGAGATATATGGATAGATAATAATCTGCCGGCCATACAGAGGGTTAGCAATAGGTTCGATTCCCTCGCCAAGCAATTGACAGAAAGCGCCATGGCCATCACTCGAACTGTTGTCGAGGAACAGAACAGCGAACGAAAAGTATTAATGGAAAGACTGAAACATGCGAGAGCACTGGAAGCCCAGGCTGTCGCTAAATGGCGAGACCTAGCACGACGATTGACTCATGAACGAGCACCTTGGCATTTCCCGGAGAGCTACCCAAGGAGTTGGGAATTGGATCCTACTGAGGGTCCTGCTCGAGTTAGAATACGTTTGCAAAGATGCCACTTGAATATTGATAAGAGATTTTTTATGCCCGAATATCAGGGTAAATTGGGTATGCTAAATAATAATATGCTATTTAACTTGTCCAGCCTATAACAATAACACTCAAACTAATGCATAATGAAATAGGAGCGGCCGAAATTGAGGCGCCTCTTTCCTATTTATTCATGACTGACCGACAAGATGCTAATGCCACGGCGTTAATCGAACGACTGCACACTAGCGAGAGAATACGTAAAATGTCACCGGCTAAGGTGGTCACGCCAAGAGCGGAACTGCCCGGGGAAGTTCTGATTGGTGAAACATGCCTCTACTTTGTCCCCGATAGTCCCGACGTACCCTTGCATACAGATGTGTGTAATAGCATAATTCTCATTCCATTTACTGATAGTACAAGTATCTATCCCCATCTAATTATAGTATGATTAATTATACAGATAGCACTCGGTGGATTGGATTTGGCGATGGTAGGTGGTACCGCCTGGCGTCTCGAGGATATTCGTGAATTGCACCGAAGGAGATATCAGTTACAGGAGAGAGCAATTGAGATATTTCTTATCACGGGGCGCACTTATTTGCTTGCTTTCAACTCGTCCAAGGTATGTTATTTGTGACCTCTTCTATTTTCAGCCATCTTGCGACTGAATCATTCAACTTGTACAGGAGAGAGACGAATTTGCAACGGAACTGTCAAATTGCAATTTACCACGACGTGTGCCTGGTGATGACTTGAGCGAAGCTATCACCCTTTGGCGAACTGGGGCTCTAACTAATTGGGAATACATAACTTGTTTGAATAAATTGGCTGGCCGCTCCTACAATGATTTAATGCAGTATCCTGTCTTCCCTTTTGTATTGGCAGATTACACCAATGAAAAGATCGACTTAAACAACCCGAAGATTTATCGGTAAGTCTGCGAAAACTATTCTCAGAGTACTGACCGGACCGGAATACTTTCTTGTCACGTGCGATCAATGATTAATCAGAAATTGGCAACAACATTTCCAGAAACTTTAAGCGTCCTATGGCTGTGCAGGATAAAAAGAACGAGCAACATTACATAAATAACTATAATGTGAGTATCGCTGGATAAGCAGTAGAATGAAAACTTCAATAGAGAAGCTTCAATGCCAATGCTCTTCTGTTTAGTATCTCAAGCAAGCCTTATCAGAGGGATTCAACTTGATCGCGCTGAATCAAGAACCATTTCATTATGGGTCGCACTACAGCAATTCCGGAACTGTACTACATTTTCTAGTCCGGTTACCGCCGTTTACCAGTATGTTCCTATGTTACCAAGGTATGCCCACCGTTAACCGTTCCTCCCTTCCTGCATTCACAACAGTCATATAGATAAAATGTATTTTCTAAGATGACAACTTTGATATCCCGGATCGAACGTTCCACGCGCTCGCTACCACCTGGAGGCTCACTAGTTGTGACTCAACGACAGACGTTAAAGAGTTAATTCCAGAATTCTTCTACCTGCCCGAGTTTCTCCTAAATTCGGAAGGTACGCCTGGTCTGCTGAACTCTCCGCTTTTTCCGAACCGACTCCTATGAAATTTAACATTCTGTAGGATTCAACTTTGGCGTGCGGCAAAATGGTAACAGAGTGGGGGATGTCGAGTTACCGAAGTGGTGTGGAGGTGATGCACGATTATTTGTACTTGCACACAGAGCTGCATTAGAGGCCGATCTTGTTAGAGAAGTCCTACCTTATTGGATCGACCTGGTGTTCGGATTTAGACAAACTGGCAGACCTGCCGTTGAAGCAATAAATGTCTTCCATCCAGCAGTGAGTACTTACGGAAAATGTACACTGAACTCACTATGATTCTTCAGGATCCCCGTTATTACTGCCATTCTTTGCAGACCTACTACGGTTTCAACGTCGAACAAATAGCAGATCCGTTAGAACGACAAGCTTGGGAGACAATGGTGCGAACCTACGGCCAGACACCCGCACAGCTATTTCGTGCAGCTCATCCTTTACCAATTCAGAATATTGGGAATTCAGTGATTCATTCGCCTGTGCCGCAAGTCATAGAAGGTGTCGAAGGTACGCAGTGGTTCCAACTGTTCCTCGCCATTAAAACAGTGATCTAATGTTGTTATTTATGCCACAGGGATTAAATGGGGGAATTACGTCGGAGCACCAGGGAACGAGCCTGTTCTATGCTGGAAGCATAAACATAGAGCGCCTTTAGCACTTTTAATACCCTTAGTGACTGGCGATGTTTTTGGATTACCCAGCTACACCACCCTACTTCTTAGCTATGCCAAAGAAAAAGGTAAGGGACGGTGGATAACTAAATGAGACCGAAATTTGCGACGGTTTTCCGTACAAGCCAAATAATACCCCTAATTCTATCGATGCGTGCATGGGTCGTTAGGAACGAGTAGTATGTTAAGTGGAACATCAGTTTTGGGAGCTGCTCTCATCTCATGGAGTGGTACGGACGGAATCGCAAGATTTAAGTGTAAGAAAGAGCTGCCGCCGAGGCCTTTAATCAAATTGTCAGGGCTTGATCCTGTGAGTATTTGTTAGTTACTGAAGACTTTATAGAAAGAGATCTTTCGAAAATGATGAGTTGACAAAATCTTTGATCCTTGGTAGATTACCATTTTAGGATCCGTCCCCGACTGCGGCCAGCATTGGGCTGGCCATTTGTCTGGCAGAATAACAGTATATACCTATACTATCGCAAGCACCGGCAAATTCGAATTCGTCTCGACACCGGCGTCCATACTTCTGGCTCACAGAAGTAGAGTGACAGCGATATCACTGTCACGCGCATTTAGCATTGCCGTAACAGGCGACGCTTCTGGAGTGGTTGTCATATGGGATTTGAATAGGTATAAAAATACTATAGGAATAGGTATTTTGTTCATGTTCCACGAACGTAATTTATAAGAACCATTATTCCTCATCACAGTTTAACATACGTGAGATCGATATCGAGCGATGAAGGAAATCCTGTCTCGCTGTTATCGATTAGCGAAACCCTCGGGGACATCGCCGTTGTCTCCGACATACCCAATAAAGGGGTGAGCGTCTCGTCAGGCCAATCTGAGCTGAAAGTATATACGATAAATGCACGTGCCGTCGGATCGATATTATCGCGAAGGAAAATAACAGCGCTCTGCTATAGCAATGCTCCTGAGGGTGTATCCGTCAATGTTATCGCAACGGGCTTGGATAATGGAGTGATAAGGTAGGTATACAACCCATCTCGAATATGTATGCATCTATATATTAGGAAGCCTATTGTCAACAGTATAAATACGTGTAAGACATTTAACTCTAGACTCTGGAGCAGCTGGGACCTGAGATTAGTCAGAGAAATTGTAAACAACACCAAGGGATGTGGGGCCATCATTGCAGTAGCATGGGCCTTGGACCAACACCACTTATACGCAGCTACCGAAGACAATACCGTCTTTATTTGGGAGGGATCGAAGCGTTTGAGCAACGGAACACCGAAATTTGTCAATCTAACATCCCTTTAACATCTAACAGGAGAAAGTACTATTGCTTTAAAGTGACGCGATCTTTCTCGCGATATTGATTCTATCTTTAATAATGTTGAACCACTTACTAAAGTATTATTTTACTCATTGCTGTTTCATAAATCCTAATCCATCTTTACTTTTCCAATGTATTAAGGCATACCTAGTGCATTCAGCCGAGGCTTACTTTCTCGATAATCTATTTATAAAACCTTATGGCGTTGGAGCCACGATCCGCTCATGTTGAATATTTTATTTTCATAAAACATTTTGTACTCATCGATTAAGAGGACATTTTTATGTACATATTGCAGAATAAATCTTGTACGCATTATAATCAACTGGTTTGTAATCAACATAACCTACCTCAGATCACGTTTAAGCACACCTCGGAAATTTCAAAGATCGGATAGTACTTCCCTGTTCTCTTTGCTATAGCGTACGCTGTATCGCCACCAAAATTCACTTCCTCCGAATCAATGTCAGGATGAAGAAGGAGCAACTGGAGAGCAGGAGAGTTATGGGAGCTGGCGGACACCAAATGGAGCGGCGTTTGGTTTCCTTTGCTTCTGGCATTTATATCAGCGCCGTGAGCAATTAGTGTCGCAGCGCATTCAACATTGTTCCAGCAACACGCCGAATGCAACGGCTGCCATCCATCCTGGGTTTTTGAATCGACCCTTGCACCACACTCGAGCAAGAACTATACGCAATGTCATGCCAATAATATACCATCTACTTCATCATTGCCGATCAAATAAATCTTGGCCACTGGAATTCTTACTTCGACAACATGGATATGATTGCCATAACAAGCCCTGTGTAGTGGCGTATAGCCATCCTTATCCGTACACTCCAGGAGCTCCTTGTTCTTGGCCAATAAGTATTTCACCTTCTGAAGATTGCCCGTCTCCGCGGCACTGAGAAAGGCATTCTCATCGAGCTCTGTAAAGCGAAAGGCACTCATACATCACGAGCTTAATGCTCGGGCTCGCCAACTCCAATCTGACAAACAAAGGGACTGGCTTACCTCCTGCATTACGCTCGGAGTCAACACCATCATCATCGTCCTCCCATGCACTGACTTGCATCCGCTCTCCGCGCGGTTGATTCATCATTATGTCGCGGATCTCCTCGAGATTAGCCAGCTGGTCATTTTCCTCGTCGGAGGATGACATCTCCGTTTGAATCGGTAGTGCAAAATCCTAGAGACAGGTGAGGAAATCAGACTGACTGACCCAGGCACGGTATCACCTCTCTCTGCCACACTCTCTCTACATCGCATGCACCAGCTGCTGCGGCTCACTTCAGCCGGATGAGTTTCTACCGTTTCTGCGCTTTCCGTTGCGGAGTAGGCCGAATCCGCAATTTCGCACCCTTTGTTTAGATTTATCCCATACTCCCCCCGTTACCCCCGTTACCCTCGTTATCGCCATTCCCGGCGCCGCGCGTCAGAATTCAAAGAGAAACTACATTCCGATTCTTGATTGGCATTTGCCGAGACGCTTGCACCTCAGCAGGAGGGATCATTCTTAAAACTTGTCCAAAGCAATCCAGAACTGTGGCTCTCTGCTCCTTCTATCACTAACGAAAACATGGACTGTGCAAAATTACTAGAAAGTCTCGATATCTTGGGTTATGCTGGACTCTGCATTGGCACTGAAAACTCCCAATTACTGCAGAACTCCTTGCTAATTCTCCAGGAGGAAAATCATTTTCGTCGATGCTACTATTGGGGCAGAATTTACAGCCAGTGCAACGACTATCACATCGCATACGGATACCAGAGAGACTGTATGAATGGGCAGACCTACTACTACAGGTAAAAGTCTGCTGAAATTGCTTGAAAATTGCATTCCAAGGTGATATACAGATACGACCGATCCGAATAGCACCGATGGAATAACTTGGTTGCTGATGCCGGGCAGCAATAAGTGCGCTCGGTTTCTTACACCTCTGGCGGTTAACAAGCTTGAGGGCGATCCGTCCATCGTAACCAATGTCCACAATGTCAATCCCCCTTTCCCACCAGACGAGGACACCAGGAAATACTACGATGTACGGCTAATGAAGCGCTCGTAAACCTAAGTGTTCTTAATCCCAACAACAAATAAAATGCAGGCTTTCTAAAAGGGGCCGCTGCCAAAAGAGCTGAAAGAAGAGGACCGAGTGGCCGCTACCGTCGAGCTAATTAAAGAAGATGCCGCGGTAATTCCACGCGGTGGTTGGTTCAAGTGTCAGAATGGTGAGGTCATTGAAAATTTGAGCTTCGAAGGACTTGCAACGGGTGACGCTTCATCCTTGAAGTCGTACTTGCACGCGCGTCCGCCCCAGCAAAAGTGGAACACCAATTTACTAACTAGGCCCGCTGACTACAATTACGCCATTGATTTCTTGGATACGATCGAGCACGATATTCCTCAAGGTATTTGCGGTTACGATGGGTGGAGAGGAAAATCTTAATTAATACAGAGAAACTTTAATACAGAATGCTGGAACGTGCAGCTGCTGCTCGGGGGACGCTTGGCATTACTACGGAATCTTTATTGGCCCGGAATGACTTTCTATCATAAGTTAAACAGCCCGCATTACGGCTTTCTCTACGTCGGCCATGGGAGGAGGAATATGGATTTACCTTTCATGATTTAATAAAGAGCAGTATAAAAGCAGTATTCGACCCCACCCCGTCCCGCCGCGTTCTTATTTCACCCTACAATCGAATTTTCGCGGCCGTCTCTTGGCTAGCTCGAATCGCCGGCTCTGCATGTGTTATCTTCCTGAATAACTGACTGCTCTCTGAAGGTAGCCGATGTTGTAGGCGCCTTTCCAGGATGGGCGATTGGCAGGATTGGTAGTGAAAGTCGTTTCAAACATCCAATTGGAAGATGTCGCCAGTGCAAGGCCGGGCCGCCGGGCCAGAAGCGAAGCTTTTGGAACGCACAGGCGCAGTGACCGGCGTGAAGGAGTGAAGTGTCGTTCCAAGTGCTCGCGAGCTCCGTATTTCCCTCGGTTTCCCAAGGATATTCCATCGTTCTCGGTGAGTACTTTATACTTTTGGTTAAGCTTTCTTCCCGCTGCTTCCTTCAGCCTGCTTCCGAGGAGAGCGCAGCGGACCTTTGTACGGGAAAGCGTTAATTTGACAACGGCGCACTGCCGGGTGACGCCGTGCCGGCCGGCTGGTTCGGTTCCATGGCACTCTATTTCGTGGCACGTGGATCCTAAGCAGTTTACCGGCCGATATCTCCAAATCTCTCCAACCGTTCCACTATCCTATCGGCTTGCCTCTCTTTTACATTTTCGTAGCCGGTGAATTCGTAATGGCCCTTGGGCTAGGACACATCACACTCGGTGGGTCTGAGCGTCGGTGACAGGCGGCGTTAAGCCCCTTCCTTATCCAAATTATGCGTCATCTGACGTTACCAAATTTCCCGCATTCCTTCAGCGTTGCCTGAACATGCTGCGCATTATCAAAGTGCATCTGCGTGGTTGAAATTACGCCCGACAGTCAAAACCAGATTACTCATAAAGATCCAGCGCAAAGGTACTACCCACCCATCGATTGTCTGGCCTGATGCATTGTCGGGCCACGAATACTCAGGCATCCGAGAGCCAGAGTTTGAGTGGAATCGTGCATCCGGCCGAGAATTATCGGGCGGATTTGCTGCGTGAAAGTCAATATGTCGATGAATGATGACTCGCCCTGATAGCGGCGCAATAGCAACGCGCCGAGTAACGTTGAAAGAAAAGAGCTCTTTATCTGGAAATTCTTACGCAGACACCTGAACTCTAGTCTGCCCGTGTGGAAATCACTTTTCCATTTGTATTATTTATACGGCATTAAGCGACACGAAACCGTCTGCCTCAAGGTTGGCCGGGTCAGAGAGAGAGAGAGAGAGAGAGAGAGAGAGAGAGAGAGAGAGAGAGAGAGAGGGGGGGGGGGAGCAGTAATGTTCCGGGCCGGGCTGCTCGCCCTTCTGCAAAAAGATGGTTCTCGTCTTTTTGCCGGAACGAGCGCGCACGAGTATAAATTTCGTTCACCTCTCGCTTTCTACTGGGAGCGTCCACGATATATGTATACACACCTATGTCCACCTTCATTCTCGACGGAATGACATGCCCTCTTACAAACCCTTATTAAGTCTTCGAGGCGAGCCTCTGGAAGGCGTAATGCGAAGTGGATCGCCGCCAAGCCAAGCCTGCTGCATTGTCCGATCGCAGGCGCTCAAGTGGCAAGCTCTCCTGGCGGCCAAAATCACCAGGTTACAAACTAGCGAAGTAATGCTGCGTTCTCACTCAAAGGACAACAACCAACTTTCACTTGACATTTCATGTTTCTTGGCAAATCTTCCGCTTTCTACGGAAAATTCCTTCAAGTTCCTTACTGTTTCTCTTGTCAGCGACAAAAGTTACTGCATACTGCTCAAATGTCGACGGCAATGTAGGCAGAAAACCAACACCGATAATACCAAAGCATACAGCAACAATTCTTTCGTCCACAGGCAACAACAAGTTCCTCGGTATTCCTTTAGAAAGACAACATAACGTTCCTAGCGAACAAACATCCGGTGACACACACAAAGTCAGACAGATAGACCGGTAGATTTAGTAGGATTGTAGCTCTGCGTTGCAGAGAAAACCCGTGGTTATTAATCCTTTCATTCCAACAATTATGGACTCTTCACGTTGGCTCGATGGCGGTAGCCCGTGCGCATAAAACTGGATGCGAGTGTCGGGATCGACCTTGTTGGCCGTTTTTCATGCTGAGGTTGTGTGTTTGAAAGCGCTCTGCGTCTGCAATGCTCGACGATCTATCCAGGCGATTGAGAGCCGAAATTTATTGTCGCTCAACAACAAGGAAAGCAACAACAGTAAAGATAGAGAGAGAAGGAGAGAGCTAATAATCTCTGTCTATCGTAGGATATGTGCACCACTCTCAGGATAGAAAAGCCCAAAGCTCTCTTTTATCCGATTCATATGCGCGGCCGTACTCGTACGATCCCATAGTCCATTCCGTGCACGCAGCTCGCCAGTTCCGGTTCCTATTCAAGTGTAGCGTAGTATCCTCTCTCCGTATCTTGGCGCAACAACGACAGTCGACTTGATGTTCTTCGTCGGTGACGCTGCTGCTACCATTCTCCTCCGCCGACCGGCTGGTGAGATCCTTGCGCGCCGGCGACGCAGCTGAGGGCGCCACCGGAGACACGACGCCTTGCACAGGAAATTCCTTGAATATTCGACTGTATCGCAAGGACAGATTAAAATAGATTGGCAGGCGGCTGGTGAGCCAGCGAACGAGAGAAAGAAAGTAACTTCTGGTTTTAATCATGGTAGATATGAATGGGGGTCGGGTTAGAAATAAAAACACTCTAATAACGAGATGGTGGGCTATTGTTTAGACTCGTGGAATACTACAAAGGGTGCGGCGGGTAGCGACTCAAATAGCAAACTCTGGTTGGGCTACTGAGTGACGATGCGAGAATCAAGTGTTCTCCAAATTAAATTATTATGTGTGGAGTGTGCACATATAATGATCGATAAATAGCTAGGAAGGAGCGACCCACCCCGAGGTCGCCTTACTCTGGATATTGGGAGAAGAGAGTACTGGGACATTATTCTTGTTGGTAACGAATCTGAGAGGAGTGACTCTCACGGGATGGGGCCCATAGGATACAGGCTGCCAATTTGTCTTTTGCCCTTTATTGCCGAGGATAGGCATTTACACTTGAGATTACGAGGTCTCGCGCAAAGAGAAAAATGAAATGTTTCGCTTCTCCCCCTGGCGCCGAAGCCGGAGTCGGAGCCGGAGCCGAAGCCGAAGCCGTTGCCGAAGCCGGAGCCCCACCCGAAGAAGGCAGGGGCGAGCGAGTGAGCAACCGCCTTCTCGGATTCGAGATATCGAATGCCGGTTATCGACCCCGCTTGCTAGCCTGACACACTCCCTCCCCCCTTCCCTTCTTTCTTTTTAATACCGCAGTGAAGGAGCGAGGTGAAATCTCCTAACGGGATTTAGAGTAAACGAGAAAAAGCGACGATTACTCGCGTGGCGCTCGGTTTCTTTGTCCCGCCAGGCTGAATTCATGGTTTCCCGGGAGATGTAGCCTCCAAGTGTACGACGAGTGATGCACTTGCCTTTTTCAATCGGCACTGTCGATCTCCCCCACCACACACATTCTATCCGACCGATCGATCGATATATACAATCTGATATTATACATCTCTATAAGCTGTACTAATTTCTTTATACAATCTATGTTTTATATATGTATCAATTAGAACATATATTTCGGGTATTAGCCGTGACGTACAAAATAACCTTACGTCTATATATATTAATAAACAGATCTGTATAAAGAAGCAGTGTGTGCCCGACAGTGATAGAAAAGAAAGTGAATCATCATCCAGTAGCGTTAGTGCGGGTAATATGGGGAGGAGCAGTGCGATCAGCTTAATCTAACCAACAGACGATCCAGTGTCGTTAATACATACTAACTTATTGATTTTCGGTAGGAGTTTTAGTTAATATCTGATTGGACTTCCCCGATTAGCATAGCCAGCTGAATTGCTCGTGGGAGCAGACATAATCCTGTTGCGAATGTTGGATTTCGGATCGAACGGCAGAGGGAACCCTATTGAACCTGGATTGGCCGAAACGTCAGGGTCAGTGGTTCTCATGGACGTGGAGCGAGCGTCGGTAATTAATTGGAATTGCCGATGTAAGTGTAGAACGTGTGAGAACCGCCCGCTTAAGGCGCGAGAACTGGTTCTGCTCTGATCACAGGCAACTTCTTCTGCTCTACCTTCTGCCCAAGGTTCTCCTTCTCCTCCTGACATGTTAAACGCAGCCAAGTTCTGAAGCTGGTTGTTCGAGAGATTCGCCCGAAATTAATGTCCTTGTTCTTCGACAAACTACTCACGAGTCAAATATAAAAAATGCCTATCGCTCACATAATAGAGGAGCTCTACCATTTCTGACCATCCTCTTATTTATTCTGATATGTGTTGAATATTTTTCGGTTTCATCCCTTTAAGAAAACGATCAATAATTTGGAATATTGTTTCTAATCAAGCCTTTGCGCCGTGCAGGGAGCGCGTACAAACGATACAGTTCTCAATTGAAATTTTATCCATTCGTAGGCACTCGATCGAGTTCCAATTGGTATAATAGTTATGTAATAATCGATGCTATATGTTATAAAAGTTTAAGGTAATCAGTAAGAAAAGTGGATTTGAGCCACAATTACCTTAAACGTCTTCAAGAAGAAAGAGTCTACCGCGATGAACGATGAGTTTACTCTTCGGTTCCTTTTTGAGCGGAATTCCCTCTTTCCTCCATACGAAGGGCAACCCCCCCCCCCCCCCCACTCACCGCTCCTCTTCTCTCCTTCAGGCGTTCCTTCTTTTGTTTCGTCTCTTCCTTGTTGCGGGCCTTGCTTGCTTCCTCCTTGGTCGTAGCAACCAACTGAGCTAACCCTCGGCCTCCGTATTATCTACCTGGCCAACGGCTGCGTTACGAAACGTTTCGATCCTTCCAGAATCGCCAGGCTGGAATTTCATCGGCGAAAAAGGCCTCCCCCGCCCGAATCGTCAGGCTTACGCTTCCACGGAACATGTTAGTGTGGATGCGCGTGCGTGCGTGCGTGCCTGTGAGAGAGAGATAGAGAGAGATATGCCTTTGGACATTGTGAGCCATTTGCCATGATGAAATCGCCACCAGGTATTCCCAGTACTCGGGAGCATTTTTCCATAATGCGATTAGGTAGGTGAACGTAATGTCGATATTATCCAACGCGGTTTATCGGAACGTTCGTGCCCAACGCGGGAGCGTATGAATTTTTTTGTTTGGCATTCTTGCAGTTCGCAGTATTGCTGGATAGCGTTACTTTTCAGAAGGCGTTAAGTCGGCTGCACACTGTGTGCAACAGTTTGTTTCGCAACGCCTACTTTTGTTAAACCGTGTAAGAAAAACTTTCATTTAATACAGCGACGTGATCAATATCGAATTTGAAGTGGCTCAGTCCTGCCCTGGCCTTTCGTCTCCTCTCTGCGCCTTCAGGAAGAGCTTCGGCAAGAATATGCTTTCTTCCCCGAACAAAGTTGCCGTCGCCGGTTTGGTAGCCCTCAGAACGTGGAGAAGTACCGATCGATAGAAACATTGTTTCGCAATTGTTGCAAACGATTACCGTTACTTCTTATGCCCGATACTGGCAGGAAATCCTGGCGCAGACAGAATGTTGGAGAGCCGGTGTGCGGTCGGCCTAAGGAATGCGATTTTCTGGAAGGCGCAACGATGAAAAGAAAAGTCGGGAGAGCAAAGTCACATTGGTCGATGGTCGCTGGTGTATCGAGGGTCCTCACGTGCACCGCGAGTGATTCTCTTTCATGGCGTAGCTCCGTCGTTCTCAAGTGGACAATATCTTCTCGTGTTACAACAATGTTACCGTTGCCGAAGAAAACAAGCCTTCTCCGATGTTTCTGCCCCATCGAGGCCGTCGGCCAGTCGCATCGTCCCTGTCCTCTGCCTCTAAAACTTCCCCACTCAATCCAGGTGAAATGAAAATAAAATATCGGAAAGTTTTGGCAATTCGTAGGGATGTTTAACCAATCGTCGTACTATTCAACATACTCAAAGTCAATTGTGGCAGTTCTCCCCCTGACATCTCGCGAAATATCAGCTGGCATCTCCGGCGGTGGTAGCGTAACTTTAATGAGTGAGCGTGTGGGGTGAGGTGGGGCTTGCACACTCGCTCGGAGGCAAGTACATCGATTTACCGTTATCGCGCCTACTTTCCCTAGTGCTGTCGCAACTAAACAACCGCTCTGCCCCTTTAGTACAGATTTTAAAGTCGCGAAGCCAGTGTCCATTAATTCGTAAGGTTGCCGATGAGGTTGCCTGACTCGAGAAGAATGGCCCTTTGAAAGGACAATACGACGGTTCGCATCACGCTTCTCCAAAGAGGGAAAAGAAGAAATAAAATGGAGTGTTAAACATTAACGGCAACTGGGAGGGACATTGACAATCAGTCCTAGAAGATTTCCAATTCTAACAGGCGTGCTAATTCTTGTCGGGGTGCATAGACAACATGTATTCACCTCGCAAGTGAGCCCTTTTTCTTCGCTTTGGTGTTCGGTGAGTGCGCGTTTTACACTCGCGGAACTGAGCGAGCGCCGGCCGATTTTCGAGTCGATCGGACACAGATAGATTACACTGCGCACGTGAAAGAGTGGCTGGGAGAAGGATGGAGAACGAGACCGAAAGGAAGAGATCGAGAGAGCGCAATGGGAGGATAATGTGTGAGCTCCGGCGAGGGGAATAGTATGAGGGTTATGGGGACACGTTCCCATAAACGGCCACACCATAGGCATAGGCACTGGCAGCTGTTCACCATCCGTGCCCTACTCTCTCTCGCCCTCGCACGCCGCACTCTCCTCCGCATTCTTTCTCCGGTTCAACCTCGCCCTTCCTCCTTCCCTCTCGCACCCCCCCCCCCCTCCCCCCCTCACCCTCACCCCTCCCTTGCCTGCCACCATCCTACAGCCTACAGCCTACAGCCTACAGCACTCTCTGCTCTGTTCTGCTCTTTTCTGCTCTTTTCTCTTCCCTCTTCCCTCTTCTCCGATCCTACTGTGCGTGTTGTACTTGTCCTACTTTTCTTGGCGACAGTTTTCTGGCTAGCCCTAGCCTTATATTGATACCACCCCGCACCAATGGCCGCCTTTATCAATGCCGTAGTTTTTCTGTGGCCCGAGTGAGAAGGCAGGCCCCGAAGATTCGACCCGTCTTTCAGTCGACAAGCTATCGCTCGTTTAATTACTGCCACTCTCCCCGGATGATTAGAGAAGAGGAACTCTCCGAGTTCTCCGAGCAGAGTCAGTGTGTGCCGTAAACCGAATTGCCCAACATGTTCGGTCAGAGAAAGAGAGAAAGAGAAGGTTAAATGCAGCAATGGTTGGAGGCCGCGTCACTCGTCCTGATAAATGGAACAGCAAAGTGGAATTGACCGGTAGAGCGTCATCCTACGTTTAGGGTGGCAAATATTTACTGAGCCAGGTAGACTCCGATACACTGTATTCCGGGGGTCCAAGCTTTCTCATCCTTGTCCGCTATCTGTAGTTTGCTCACGTCGGTTCCTCAAGGTGCGCAGAGTTCGCCTTTCCAGTTGAATTAGCATTTTACGAGCTACTCAGGATACAAGTGAACGTTTGCAGAAGCTTGTTTATCATATGCTAAACGCGCCGATCATTAGATCGTGTCTCGTTCAAATAGGTACCCTTTCCATCTCGTTCTTGGTCTCGCTCGAAGGGGGTTTCATTCGAGTGGCACACCAAGAATTGTATGGTAACGAAGTTTTCAGTGCTGGTCGGGAGAGAAAGAGCCAAGAGTTTAATCGGGCGGTCCTGAGTCACTCGTACTCACCCACGCCAATCTAGGGGCACGTTATTTTTGTGCTGATCTTCGTGGGACGTCCTTCTTTTTTCGATCATCTTCTTCGTCTTCTGCTTCCCCTTCATCTGCTAGGAGCGCAAATGAATAAATGACCGCGACTGTTAAACGCAATCGCGAGCAAGCACAATGGCACGATTATGGCGCGCGATCTCCTCCCCTCTCCTCTCCCGTCTTTGTGCCCGAAAGATTGAGCGCGATCCGCTCCCCCGCTGATACGCGCCCTCCTCATCTGTCGGGGAAGGTGAATCCACTGGATATCCACTGTCTTTTCTTCTTAGTCAAATTGCAGTCCGCTCCTTCTTTTCTCCTTGCCTGAATCGAATTGTCAGGATGCCCCGTGCGATTTATCATGGATTCGAAACCTATTCAAGTTGGTCAAGTTTGGAAATAGGTGGCTTTACTCGAGGAGCGATAACCAGTGGGGAATCGAGTGTGACGTTGTGCATTGATCCGCTCTTACTGGCACTCAACCGCTGTGGGATGTGAGGGGGAGGCTTCCTGGAAGCCAGATGCAGGGAGATGGAGTCGGTAAAATAGGTGCGGGCGTGTGCAATCGGGTTCTTCGCTCCCTGAGAGCTAGGCTCCTACCTCGAGGTTAAGGTTAAGGCTCTGGCTGTACAGGTTCGCTCGCGCCTCGCCGACCAGCGGCGAGTCTGCAAGGGCGCCGGAAAGCCGAGCGAAACCTACCAGCCACACTCTACCATGCCACCACCTCTGCTTTTCCACCTCCATCACCAGTCGTGAGTCATGAGTCATGAGTCATGAGTCACCAGTCACCAGTCACAAGCCACAAGCCACGAGTGCCAAGACGCGCGCCTTCGACAGCATCAGGGATAGTGCCTCTTATTCCCACTGTAATCTGCTAACCATTCAACTGCTCTCCAATATTTCTACTAATATATGACCAATGAGTATATAAAGATCGGTCGACGCTCCCCCCGAGGATTTATGGCTGGATTCCCATTTCACGGCCGCTAGATTCGACCAAGCCTACTACGTACTGCACTTGCTGCCTGGAGTAAGTAAAGCGGGGTGCAGGCTAAATCAGTGTGAGAATCAGAGAGCTGGTACATGTATTGGAATGTATTGGAGATGTATTGGAGTGTTCCGGTTTCGCTATGCTCCGTTGAGCAGGTCGATTTGGGGGGAGACAGACACGCCTAATCAGCACTTGATACAGTGGATTGTAAAGTGCCCTCGTAGCGCCCAAACGCACTCGTTCGTAGAAATCCGTCTTTTTCTACTGGGTCCTTTGCAATGCATAGTCCTATTCGCAATCCTACCAAAGACTAGTAGTATGCTCACCAGAAGCCCCCCTCCCAGTATAAATATATATGCAGTGTGCAATACTGGAGATTGGACTGGGCGAATGGGCGCCAGTCGACGTTCCACGATGTTCTGCGTTGTTCATCGTTGCCGGACGAATTAGGGACGTCATGTTTTTCTCGGGCGAATAATTCCTTCAGGAAGATAGGGAGTAATGGACTGTTTCTTTGGCCTCCGTGACCTACGTCGTTAAGATACGTCGTATCGGTTAGAGCGAGTGGCAAGATCCGGCCGAGGGAGGAGAACCTCCATCTCCATCTCCCCCGTCACCCGTTATACACGGAACCCACTTTGCTACGAAGAAGCACGTCGGAGTTGGACTGTGGGGAGAAGAATTTTACTGCATCGTTTCGTATTGGCATAATCGGATTACGCGTTCAGAATGGCAGAATGGACGATGCTGAGTCCATAGTCTCTCTTAGCTCTCGGCTCTTATATCGAAATTCTAATGGTGGAAAAGAGGGAGCGTTAGTAGAAGCAATGTCCATTTCCAGGCGATCCAATATAAGGCGTGTGCCAATGAAAAAAAAAACTTCGAAAAATCGAAAAGTCGCAAAATTAAAAAAATCTGATGGGCAAGGGGTACAGAAAAAATTTGCGAAAAAATGAATTTCGAGCTAGGGCTCTGGAATTTATATGACTTCTTCCTTGATGCAAGAAAACATTCTCCACCAAATTACAGCCCCGGAAATAGTCGGTAAGTATGGAAAACATGGGAAAAACCACGAAACTTAATTATTCAGGCTCGGTTTTCCATGTGTTTTCGGTACAATTCCGGCATTTCTGCCACTGGTTTCATGTTTTCTATCCGTTTTGATACTTAAACAATCGATTTATCAAGCGTTCGTTAAAGTCCGAGAACCTTCGAAAAATCGAAAATTTTAGAAGGGGTACACCTTAAAAAATTTGCGAAAAAATGAATTTTGAGCTAGGGCTCTGGAATTTATATGACTTCTTCCTTGATGCAAGAAAACATTCTCCACTAAATTACAGCCCCGGAAAATGTCGGGAAGACTTGAAAACGTGGCAGAAACCGACGAACTTGATTATTCAGGATCGGTTTTCCATGTGTTTTCGATACAATTCCGGCATTTCTGCCACTGGTTTCATGTTTTCTATCCGTTTTGATACTTAAACAATCGATTTATCAAGCGTTCGTTAAAGTCCGAGAACCTTCGAAAAATCGAAAATTTTAGAAGGGGTACACCTTAAAAAATTTGCGAAAAAATGAATTTTGAGCTAGGGTTCTGGAATTTATATCACTTCTTCCTTGATGCAAGAAAACATTCTCCACCAAATTACAGCCCCGGAAAATGTCGGGAAGACTTGAAAACGTGGCAGAAACCGACGAACTTGATTATTCAGGATCGGTTTTCCATGTGTTTTCGATACAATTCCGGCATTTCTGCCACTGGTTTCATGTTTTCTATCCGTTTTGATACTTAAACAATCGATTTATCAAGCATTCGCCAAAGTCCGAGAACCTTCGAAAAATCGAAAATTTTAGAAGGGGTACACCTTAAAAAATTTGCGAAAAAATGAATTTTGAGCTAGGGCTCTGGAATTTATATGACTTCTTCCTTGATGCAAGAAAACATTCTCCACCAAATTACAGCCCCGGAAAATGTCGGGAAGACTCGAAAACGTGGAAGAAACGGTCTGAATCAGACGATATCAAGAGACTCGGTAGAGTCTCGCGCCAAGTAGCAGTTATATATATACAACAATCGACTACCGAGGATACTTATCCCGAAGTATAGCGGTTGTCGTCTGCTGTAAAACTTTCACCTCGATCTATGAAATTATTTCAGGTCCAAGAATTTATTTCTGAATTTTGTATTTTTTCGCTGATTAATTATTTATCAAACTGTTTTCAAGTGTTTTTGATACAATTCCGACATTTCTGCCACTCGTTTCATGCTTTCTATCCGGTTTGATACTCAAACAATTGATTTAAGAACCATTTGGGAAGATAGATTAAAAAATATTTTTTTACAACTAAACTTTTATACCAGATTCAAATAAAGCATACTAAAATGTTGAAAAATCTCAGCAGGAGTTGAATTGAATTGAACGGATTATAAGGACGCGGCAGTTGGTTTGGTGGTTGGCTGGATAGTAGGGCGCACACCAGCGGAGAGTGAGTCAGAGGAAGGAGTGATACGATAATCTGCTGTCGGTCTCTTGGTAGTACAGGCCCGATGATAGAAGCGTGGCTGATTCGAAGTCGGAGGGAGTGAGAGAGGTTCGGCTTGGTTCGTCCAACTCAGCAGAGCAGAGCAGAGCTCGTGACGTAGAGAGAGTCGAGCGAGGAAGGTAAGAAAGATAAGGCCGACCAGGAAGGGGTAAAGACATAAAGAGGCCGAGAGAGAACGTACCGTTTTCTACGGCACGTAGTATGATCGTGTAGGTGCACGAGGGCCGGAGACCAAGGGAGGTAGGTTGGTGGTTCGCCTCTCTAGAGGAGTAGAGGAGAATGGGAGGGAGAATGGACCGAGACCGAGGTGAAGAAAGGAAAAGGAGGCTCTCCATTCTCTTGGCAAGAAACGGTAAACTGTTCGGCCCAGTGAACGCTGCTTGTATGTGGTGACCAGTGCACCATACCATGTTACCATCTATCATTTTTAACGTACACTTATTGCAGCACAAATAGACTACGTAGAACATAAATAACACAACTTTAACGTACAATAGTATAACAGTGGTGTATGTTAGAAAATGAGAAATAGGCATGCGAATGCGCGTGTAGAGGGGCCTCGTGGAGATTGTGCAGGGCACCTCTCCCCTTGAGGGAAAACCCAGGGTGCCATAAACCCCCAGACTTGGCCACGCTGACACAGGTAACCTGACGGCGAGCGATGTCCGAGAGCATCACTCTTGGACTGACTTGAGACTTGACACAACTGTATCACTGATCTTCGCATCAATATACTTGTACTCTACAATTGTTAATTGGATCCCTGACGAGTTACGTTATTTACGAGTACCAACACCAACTTAAGACGCCGTATATTCTTACGTGTATGTACCTAGAGAGTGTCCCATTGTAATAAACTCATTTCAATTTCTCTGGCATTAGAAAAAATCCTAGAAATTTGTTGGGGCACGTAGAGACAATTGAGATTAGTTAGTTTGATCGGATAATCTTTAATTGAAGCGAATAATTGTACTATCGCGCCTAGAGGTCCTGAAGCATTCGGAAAGTTTAAAGGTTGAAGGCCACGAAAAGATAACAAATAGTGTGGAAGTTGGTATCGTTGGCATTTTCGTACACGTGTTTTCCTGGCATAAGCACGGTCAGAGAGATGGCAGAATCGAGAAGAAGGAGAGCCGGCACGGCCGCGGCGGTCCCGGTAATTAAGGCGTTTCGACGAACGTACATCGCGGAAACCGGTTATCCGAGGGATCGCCTGGTTCCGCAGAGCTATACCTGCCCGAGGGGGAGCTTTCGTCACGAATCACCGAGCACCAAGCAAGCAGTGAGCCAGCCACGTCCCCCTCGATTCGCCGATCCTATCGTCTTCGGGAATGTGCGTAATCCTACTCGCGGCCAACAAGAGCTCCCTTCAAAGCAAACTGATTGTGAGTGCGCTTTCCTTTGCGAAGGAAAACGTACTCATCAATTTACAGGAGCCAAACGTCTATTTAACGTGCGTTAGGATGAAAGAGTAAAATTCTTAAAAATGATCTTTATTCTTGGCAAAGTGGCCGGAGAGACGAGGAGGAAGTGTGTCAGTGTGTGCTCTCCCTCTCTCGCACACTCTCCTATATTTTTCCCCTGTAGCGACGACCGAGACTTGAGAAAGAGAAGGATGAAAAAGATGGATACATAGACATATTGTACATAGATGGATTGCTGAGAGCCTGGGCATGGCAGGCAGCAGGGCCAAGTAGGCGAGAAGTCATTTAAGACTGAGAGGCTGAGAGGCTGAGAGGCTGAGAGACTGAGAGGCGATGAGCGTACGGAAAGTTGCCTGGAACGAAATCCCCCGGGCGCTGATGAGTGTAGAGGAGACGAGCGAGCAGGAAGTATCGAATTAACGTCTTATCTCGCTGAGTCTGGCCAGGAGGAATAAGACGAAGGAGAAAAGGAAGACGCCTGCACATCGAAGCAGCTTAACTTAACCGACGTAGCCGAGAGCAGTGCGGCTTTACGCCACCCCACTGCTTCTACTAGTCGTTCTGTCCAGCAGTGCGTTATACTTTACGGCTTGCGGTCTGATAGATAGAGCGAGAGTGAGAGCGAGAGTCGGTGAGGTGGTGGGTGGGGGTAGGGGGTTCGGTGGATGAGAGAAACGACTTTAACAGGTTCCCAGTCTCGTTGCCCTCGGTCAGTGATTCTCGCTCTTTCTATCTCATTCTCGCACGAGCGGGCCAAGAGGGGCCGAGAGCGAAATAATATACCGCATTAAGGATGCGGCATCACAAGGATCACACTTGGTAGTCACATTATTTTTCTTTCATTCTCTCCTATGTCGTCGGTTTAATGATTCAATTGCTCGACATCTAAATGAATGTTGCTCGAACATGGAGCATAATCTGTCTGCCAATAATTAGGGGTTAGGTCGGAGCCGCTCCTTCAAATTTCAAGTTGTATGCCTTGTTTGCGTCGATCGGATATGGGCCTTGGCAGCAGTTGGCAGCTCCTCTTTCGGGCGCGCAAGTATCCAAGTTCCCGAGCACATCACATGAATGCAGGGTGAACAGTAATCCCAGATGATTTTTGCATATCTCTCCAATGACTCCCGTCTTCCGGCTGGCCTGGTCGGCCTGGTCTGGTCTGGTCTGGTCTGGTCTGGTCTGGTCTTGTCTGGTCTGGTCTGACCTCTGCGGCTCTGCCTTCGACCAGCGATTCAAGTAGGATGTCGTGTCCGTCCTATAGGGATATAAATAACGCCATCGGAAGGAGCGTTTGTCCTTGGATATCAAGCGAGAATCGCCCATCCACACGGTGATGCATTTCCCTTTGAATCCACCACTCTCTGCTATGCATATTATATGGATATTTTCAGAGGCCTCCTTAGCCGGCATTTCATCTGCTCGCCAATAATCACTTCATTACACGAATAATAGACTCTTCCACTGTCATTGAGAAGGTTTCGTAAATTTTGTCACTGATATCACATCATTTGTGCGAAAGATATCGTTACCTTGGAAATACCTTGAAAGTTTTGAGTAGAGCAGTTAGTAGTTAGTTTACACCAGTCTATACTTGTATATACATATATATTTAAATCTGTGCTAGCCCTTAATTGACGCGACCCAATAACACACAGGCTATGCAACTCATGAAACCTCAAATGACAAGTAGCACACCTCACCCTATAGAAGCAGGAGCAGACGCAGAAGCAGAAGCAGCAATGTGTACTTACGTGGAGAAGCGGCCTCTTCTACACAAAGTTGATTGTCCGGCCTTGAATCTCAGGCCAGATGCGCCTCGCGCCTCGCGCCTCGTGCGCCGCCAGATTCAAACTTGCATCAGCCACTCAGCGACTAACCGAGCCAGCATCTCTGTAATGCGGTGCGCATCTACCCATCCTTTCACCTATCCTATGCTCTCGAACGCTTCTAGTCAGATCTGGCCCTTTCATTCAATAGAATATTCTCATTTTCTCAAGTTCTCTCGGTTCTGCATTGCTAGACAGTTGGAACATTGTTGTTAATTGCATTCTGCAAAGATGAATTAGTACGGATGGCTGATTCTATCACAGACTATCGATTAGCTTTTAATGACTCTGTAGAATGGCTAGCCGTACCCCTTGGGCTATTCTTTGCTTGGAGATTATTCAGTTCTCTATCTTTCTATGAATGAGAGTGGTATGTGTTTTGTGTTTCTGAAAACCTAATTTGACAATAGGTCAGTCGGCGTATAATAGCTGCCTGAGATTCTCTCTTGGATGTAAGAAAATACATATATCCTGATCCGTGGCGAGCGGGCCACGAGCGTCTGCTGACTGTCTGCAGGCTGTCTGCAGGCTGTCTGCAGGTTGTCTGGAGGGTGAAGCCTGGGAGGATGGGGTTGGTTGGCCGTGTCTGCGTAGTGTAGAGTGTACGATATTGCGGGGTAGGCCGCCATGGCGTCGACGGTGCCCCATGAATCATCCTAGAATCAATATGAAAGCACGGAGAGACCGCCCTCGCATCCTCCCATGTCGTGGAAGCGAACTCGGCTCTTCACCAACTGGGTACCACCGCCCGATCGACCTTTCCCTTCCTTTTTTTCTTTCACTTTTCCTTTCTATCGATATATCAGGTGGCAACATAAAAACAACTAAACGATCCGTCGAGAAAATCATTGCGACAAAGATCCCATACCCGTAGCCCATAGCTTTCCCTCGGCCACTCTACGCTAACATACCAATACAAGGGAGACGGCCGGGACGGAAAGAAGACGATGGTCTTTCAAGAGTACGGGCTCCTAGCCCAAAGTCGAAACTCGTTTATTGCCAGGTGAATGACTGGCCATCGAATAGACCCGATAGGCGATTGGCGATTGGCGATTGGCGATTGGCGATTGGCGATTGGCGATTGGCGATTGGCGATAGAGAATAAACTGAGTAAACTGATCGGGAAAGCCCGGGGCTTCTGTCATTTTTATTACTTTACGAACCACGAGGGCCGTCCCCGATAAATTCGACATGAACTCCATCCGAGCTGCAGCTGGTCTACTCAAATTTCATGGTGTCCCGTCCCGTCCCCACTGTGACCGAACCACACCGAGTCTGTTCGAAACGACGCGACGCCGAAAAAAGGACTTTACATCCACCACGTGGTCAACTAGCAATCATTCCTCCGGAATGAAGCATGCTGCCCCTATATGTAGCCCTACTGACTCTGCCCAAAGTAAACTAATGCCCGCTGAGAGGGAGAGTGTGCGTGACATCCTGAGGTGAGGGAACTCATCCCTCTCTTTCCCTCCTGCTAAAGGTAAAAGTACATAGAGATACATACATACATAGTAAGGACCAGTTCCACTGGTAGAGAGACACGAGTATCCACGGTGCGCGTCCTATCGGAGCCGATAGGACCACGGAGACTGGAGCCAGCCAGTCCGTCGTTTGTCGTTAATTGGTCGGAGAATAGCAGCGCAATGAATCGAATCTGTCCGACAAAACGCATCTCCTCACTCCATTCAGTCCCACTTACCGCTCGCATGAAAATCATCCTCCTGGTGCCCCCCCCCAAGTACTCTCCTCTCCTCAGCGAGCATCCTCTAAGTCCTCTAAGTAATCGAAGCGTCCTTGTCCAAGCCATTTGGCTGGTTTGGCTGCTGGTGCCAGGTGCGAATGGGAATGATAAGTCTGAATCTCGGATGATGGCGGTTGCCAATCAAATATTATTATTAAATCATAAAAAGTCATTTAAACTCCCCACCTCTCTTCTTATAATACTTGTCTGGCGTAGTTGACGAGGACAAGACTCATTCTTTTGGGCGCCAGCCCTTCAGTGTTCCAACGGATGTGGGAGTTTCGTGGGACTCTCCAATGGACTTTCATTCGGAAGTGGAGGTTTAACTGTATTAAAACGGGTGGTCAGGCTCTCTCTCGTTCACTCTCTGGCATCCCCGGCTTCGGTGAAGGTGATGATTCGTGGCTGGCGCGCATTTATGGCTCCACCGGAACCGGCGGCCTCGAGTAATGCGATATTAGTAGGATCATTGCTGCTTTGAAGTGACGAGTGGTAGAGGGAGTGGGGACAGGTCTGATCGGAGATTTGTGCGTGAGAACGTCGAAGGGAGCAACGTTTGGCCGCAATGCCCCGATTGGGAAATGGATAATGAGTGGTCCGGGAGCATGTCGCTCTGCCGCCTTTGTGTCCAGGGCCTGGTACTATTCTCTTAACCTTGTCCCTGATGCAACCGAACCCCGCTGTCGAGCAGATTAAGCCTCGAGATCAACGCCTACCACCCATAATAACCCCTCTGCCCTCATCAGCGCCGGTGTGCCTTCTTTTCCTCCTCGGATTTCCCTCCTATGCAGTATCCTGATGCAGTCGCAAAAGAAGCGTATCGAGGGATCTTCACTAATAATTACGTTCTTATAGCACAAGCTAATTGAAATAACTCAGTCTATTGTAATGCAATAAAAAGTTTAAATCGTAATGATTGTGGAACGGACTGGTGAATAAAAATTGTCGGAAAAATTGTGTAAAAATTCTCGGAGCGAAAAGAAACGAGAGAAACTAAGAAGTCTCGGGTGGCCGAGGTTAATAGCTCGATATTAATATTGATCAATGGCTTTCCGTCAGGCATGCAAAACTAGTATTGCTATGCGTCTTGAATAGATAAGTGATTCGGGCCGTCTATGCGTGGGCGTCGACTTCGGCGTCTATGAATAATCGGAACGAGAGCCCATAAATAATCTAGGTTGATGATAGTGCCGGAATAGATCGGCGAAAGTTGAGGATTCGACGGCCAATGCGCACCACGGAGAAGCGCTTCGTCGCCAAACGCCCAACAGAGAAAAAGTCCTTGCTCTCCTTATCAATGAACAATTGGCCACGGTTACTTGAGCACTCGTAACACTTCTCTTTCTCTATCTAGTCTTGCCCTTCTCTCACAGAGTCTATTGTCGTGCCCTCTTTTCAGAATCTCTTGGAACTCATTGCTTACGATCACAAAGCCCCGCGAACCTTTATCTCGAGATTATTCTCTTTCACTCTCGTCGAGCACTAATGCCGCAGCCAGAATTGTAGCCCCCAATATTGAAAACCCAGTGGAAATCCTGAGGTGGAAGGGGAGGGTATCAGCTAAGAAGCAAGGCGAGGCGAGGCTTGGCGAGGCGAAAGTGGGAGAGCAGTAGCGGTAGCTGTAGCGGGAGCGGGAGGGGGAGGGGGAGGGGGACCGGGAGCCTCGAAGCTCGGCAAGAAGTAAAAGCCGGCTCTCTCGAACTCGAGAAACTGAGCAGATCGCACCGGGTAGAGAACGATATATGAAGGAGGCACGGCGAACGAGTGGATAATGCTCGCGCTCACACACATTGATACGCGGTCGCGGCAGCAAAGGAGTATCCACGGCCTACGGCTGCCGGCGCTGATTCTCTCCTATAATACATAGTATAGCAGCACGTCCACTGCCGGAAACGGAAGCTCCACCTTAGCCGCTGGTTACTACACCGATTGTGCCTGCCTACCTGAAGAATGTACCGCGCGTACTATTACCGACAGACCAATCGATTCTCGGGCACGCCGCTTTTCCAATAGAAATAGGCGCGCCGAGCTGCACAAGCTCATATAGTACTTGGCGCCTCTGTTTTGCATTTTTAATCTCTTTCTCTTGTTTCTTTGGTTAAGAGAAAGAGCTCTGAGTGTACTTTTTTTGTCCACTCCATATAGAGTGGAGTGAGATATAGGCGGTCAAGCCAAGCGGTTGGCCAAATGAGAGAAGATTAGAGAGGATTTTCCTGGCGATGAAAACAAAGTCGACGCCCAGATGCAACCGTGTCGAGATCTGTCTTCGAAAACGCAATCGGGTACAAGGCCGGCCATTCCCCCCTATCACTCTCGATTGGTTCGGATACCAATAGCACACGTGTCACGCCAACAGGAGCTGTCACCTCGCGGTTCCTTCGAGCTACCAAATTTTCCAGCGCAATCCATTTTCTCAACATCCTTTCATTTCCCACTTTCAAGCTAGTTGGCCGAACCGTCATGCCTATTCATCCCCATCCCAAAAACTTGAAACTCTCCCTCACATACATCTCCGAGGTCCGAGGTCCGAGGTCCGAAGCCCGAGGGTTCTTCCAACGCAGTTCTGTTTCAGATTCTCCAAGTCACACCACTATCTTTCACTCCTTTATCTCCCTCCCGCCTACTAAGAGATCCTATTTGCCTAATCGGATTAATCCTAGAGTTAAATTAGCTCTAGCCGCTCAAACATTCCTTTATGCCTCCTAATTAGACAGATGCTCAGATCGCGCTAGACACATATGGCACGGGCACAGTCGTCCGACAGTGCTGATTCGAAGGCAAGTGTGTGCAAGCATGACGGCTTCACTCGGTTTGAGCACGGCAGCATTCCACCGGGCAAATGTTTACCAATGTCAGGGTAAGCCGAGTACGATATTATTTGTCCGGGCCAGCATTATCAGCCGGCTCCCTTTATCGCTCGGCCATAATTCCAGGAAGTAAAACAAGCACACCCATTCGATCGGGCAGAGTGTTTTCTGTTGTTCGCTAGAGCACCCTTACCAGACCAGAGCACATTTACTCTGCTTCACTCGTTTGCCAGTGCAATTCTCTTGGACCTCGGGACAGCCCTTCACCAATTCAACTTTGGCTGGCGCGCATAGAAAGAAATACTTGCTCCTTATAAAGGTTAACTGTGTTGTAGAGTTGGCAGCTGGCAAGAGAATCTCTGATTCTACCAAGGCCAACGAGGAAAGTCAACGATCGGGAGGTCATTTTTTATGAAATGCTCCTCATCAACCGTGTAGCAGTTGATAGAAAAAATATAAACAACTATAAGTCGCAGCTGACCCGCCATTTTTGTGCGTCTGCCAATTGGCCAAAACTCTTATGTTCAATAGTACGCCTCGATGAACATCTCTACCAAACTCCAAAACTTATCGATATTTTATTTTGATTTCATCCTTATTGAATTGGCTGGCTATCGGTTTCGAGTGTTTGAGTGGTAGATTGGTAGGAGGAGGAGGTCGACTATTACTAGACAAAGGAGATCAACGATGGGAAAGTAGAAAGTCTAGATTTGAAGATTCGAGATAAGAACGCTAATAATCCAAGGACTAGGGATTGCACTTCAATATCTAGCGTCGAAATTCCGAGCATGCCGAGGTGTTATCTAAGCCGGTACATCCCTCTCGAGTGCGGGAGTACTCGTTGCCCGTAGTAGTCGTAATGGGCCGAGTTTTTCGCATTAGTCACCGTCGAGCGAAAGGCGGTGGGCGGCTAGTGGCTAGCGGCTAGCGGCTAGCGGCATTTGTGGCCGAGAGACACTCGAGTGGCAGCGTGGCAGCGTGGCAGCGTGGCAGGTACATACTTACGCACTTGGTCTCGCTCGAACGATTGCCGCTCTAGCCGAACAGCTTTAATCCTTTCAATTCTCGAAAACCTCTTACGTACTCGCTTACAAAAAATTTACTGTAAAAGATTTATTGGAAAAAATTAGTTATGTATGTTAAACGGACACCGGCAAATAGTACCTCGCGCTGCCATTACGGAGCAAGGAAAATCGCACGTGACGGTCGGCCCTCTCATTGTCAGAGAACTGGCCCTTCTCTGCCCGACATATCATCTCAGATCTACCGACTTCTTAAGTCCGCTGATAACTATGGCCATCCGGTTAACACCGAGTGCAGCCTCCTTAGTAATTATCATTGCAAACGAGTACGCAGTCCCGGCGACTGCGGGGAGTGACCTTCGTCCTTTCGCGTATCTGGTAGAATTAAGCAAGGATCAATCACTCGCCGAGTCAACGGAGTATAGATGTATGCATATGTATGCCTGTACATACTGTACAAGTGTATGTACGTGTAGTGCGCACTCGAGAAAGAGCTGACCCTGAAAGTCGCCAGTTCTCTCTATTCGGGCAATCGGCAGTTGGTTTTCTAGGTAGGGAGCCCTTCGTGACGGGACCCGCCCTGGAACCCCATACCATACTCTTCTCCTTCCCCCACCCTACGTAGCCAGGGTTGCCACCATCGAGAGCGACGGATCCTGGGGTGCTTGCCGCCACCCGCTACACCGGCTGCGTTTCTACCGCCCGTCTCTCCCGGACCTCATTCTTTCTCTGACAGTCGAGCAGTGCAGGTCGTTGTGATACATCGGAGAGGGAAGGACTCGGTCGGTTCGCCCGTTGGTTACGCTCGTTTTATAAAGCACGCGCGTCGAAAGTATCGAGGATCAAACTCCGCCACCTCGTGCGCGCGCGCGCTCGCACCAACAAACTCGCAGCAGTCAGGAGCGAATAAGAGGAACTGCGCTGCTCTATACTCGAAGCCCTTGTGTCGCACGCAATAGAAAGAGTGGGAGGGAAAGGCCGGATCCTCACGCTCGAGTTCCCCGGGACAAAGAGGAAAGAGGTACGCGCGGGAGCAACAGCAGCTGAAACGCTCGCGAAGAACAGAGAACCTACAAGGAGCAGGAAAGAAAGGAGGAGCGAATAACGATCGATCGTACGACGCGCTTCTCCGCGAGTTTCAAAGATCGCCGAACTAGAGGTATAACTGCTGGTGCTTCCATTGCATTCAGTGTCTTCAACTCTTCTCCCGAGGGGCGTTCAAACTTCGAAGTAACACCGAGTTCAATCGGCAGACGCTACGAATGCCAAGAAGATAAACTACTTTTGTGCACTGTTCTTGAGCAGTGAGATTCAAGTCGGCAAATAGTCTCCGTACCTGTTGGTGATATCCAGAAAGCTCAGTGAAAAGTCTCGGAGTACTGGGAAGAGGTAGTATTCACCAAGAAAGGATCGTTGAAGCAGTAGCTAACAGTCGCAGGAGCGAAGGAGACAAAAGGAGAGTGAGAAAGAGGAAGACAGCGTGCTGGTACAAAGTGGTGAAGTAGGAGAGCGAGGGAAGGACGGAAGGGAGCGAGAGTAAGAGAGAGAGGTGGAGAGAGCGAGCAATGCACTGGTGACAGACAGACGGACGGACGGACGGGCGGGCGAACAGACGGACGGCGCTCTTCCCCTCCGCACTCGCTTCTCGCCAGTCGGTCGCGCGTTACCGAGCCAAGTGGATGAGTTCACGAACGCGCTCCTGCTAAAACTTCGTCCGCTGCAACCACACAGAGAGAGAGAAAGACAGAAAGCCAGAGCCTGGCTGACTACGGTGTCCCTTTCGCCACACGCACGCGTTCTACCCCCGGCGTACACGCAGAGAGAGAGCCTCGTGTCTGCCTGCCTGCCTGCCTGCTTGCCTGCTTGCCTGTCCGCCCGAGTGCCTGCCCGACTGTTCGCGACAGCTTCTCTCTCCGGTTCCCTGGGCCGCCGTGACGCCACACAAACGTGCGCTTGTGTGGCTCCTGCCGCAGGCAGTTGGTTCCTTTTCGGATTGTTCATACGAGTGTCCGGTGCTAGAGAGAGAAGGAATAGTGGACTTTCAATCGCCAAGACGGAAAGTTTAATTTACACGCCGAGCACGCCCCGTTGTGTATTGGTGCTGTTAATACTGCTGAGACGCTCGCCGAGAGCCCAGGTGAGTACCGAGTGTTCCGTCTACTAGAGAACTGTACGGCCTCGGCCCACTTGAAATTGTGCTTATAACCTGGCTGCTGCGCATTGCCCTCATTCGATCGCACCCCATTTTACTTCCCAGCCGGGATGTTAACGACCGGTCCTCGCTCTCTCCCCGGCGAACACACCCCCTTCGCGTTCGTCCTTCTTGCCTCTTCTCTCAGCGCGCGCGTCCCGCCAGACTCGTACTGCTCGCTTTGCTCTTGCTGCCTACACCACAGGCTGCTGCATCCTTGAAATTGTCGGTGCCTGGAATCCTTCGTTCCTTGTTTGCCAGTGCTCGAGTCTCAGCAGCATCGTGCAGTGGCTGTTGCCGAGATTTTTCAAGAGCACCGTATCCCCGCGCCATTTTGAAGAAAATGGGCAGCCATCGATCGATATTGCGGCCGCTCCGACAGCCGCCGAGAGAGAGAGAGAGCGAGTGTGCGTGGAGGGGGGGGGGGGGGGGGGGAGAACAACCTCCTCCTGGGACAATGTTATTTTATCGGAAACAGTGCGATAATTCTGTGAGCGTTAAGTCGATCTTTTCGTCTGAGTCCCGTGTGGTTCCCAACGAAATGCCATGACGAGAAACGGAGCATGCGCGCGCAAGAGAGAGAGAGCGAGGGAGACCGCATTTGCGACCGCAGGATCTCTTCGAGGGAGCAGTGGCCGGTTACGCCATCTTGATATTCCCTCTCCCACTAGCTCGCGCGCCCCCCCAGTATTAACCCCTGAACGAACGATCGACCTCTCGCACGCACGGGATTCCAGCTCTTCTACCGTCCGACCTTTTCCTCAGGAGATCCTCTCCTCCGAGAACCTCGCACATCTCGCCATCGTCTGTTGTGTCTATTCCATTCCATTCAAAATGACAAATTTATTCATTAACAAGAAATAGCACACAGTGCTTTCGAAAGGTTTCGCAGAGTGAGCTGGTGGTTCTGTCATCGTTTTGCCGGTTGCGCCAGGACGAACCCTTACAGAGACTGTCTGATGGTGTCCTACTGTAGGAAAATGCATAGTTTCGGCGTTTTGAGAGTCTTTTCACCCTAATTGTCTAATCTTGTCTAATCTTGAAAAAGTTACTGTCGTGGAATGTCGGAAAATATCCGCTCTGTTGGATAGCTCTTTGTTCGTTTGCCAGTGTCGCTGGAGTGCCGCTGGAGTGCCGCTGTGTGTTAGTTTCTATGGCTGGCAGGATGAAGGCGCGCAGATGGTAGGGTGTTGTCGATTTCGATATGAAGGGCCGGAATAGCTTCTTAGTTGCTGGATTCCACGGACACTGCTGTCGTCTTTTTCTCTACGTACTTGCCTGCCAATTTCTTCATCTCGCTCTTCCTTCTCCTGCCCCTTTCCTCAACCAATGTCTCTCTCTCTCCCTCCCTCCCTCCCTCTTTCACTCCATCTGCGTTTTATGCTGCGCGCTTTGTGCCGATTTTGCATAGCCGGCTTTTACCTGCTTGTGGTACATTTAAAACGCAATCAAGGCTTCTACGGAAGCAATTGTTGTCGTTCGGCAAATGACAGTGGCATCCTGCGGAGAAAGGAAGGTCGAGGAAACGCTCTTTGGGCCTGCAGCCTGCATCGATACTAACCGGCCCTTAACACAATTCCTTATTTCGAAGTTGTTTCTTAGCTGCCTGTGCTTGGCAATGTCCTACTGTTACGAATAGAGTTCTGCTCATTGTGGCTGGATGGAAGAGTGGCAGGCAGTACGTAGTTTTTTTTTTAATAGCTATGTACACCTGCATCAACATATCATTAGTCGACGCGCCAATTCGATCGAGGTGTTCCCCCCAGTCTCTCTTAGTTTTCCGTCGTTCGTATACGCTACCTCTCCATGATTCTCCCTCACTTTACCTCCCATGTACCTTTTTCCATGGCCGATCGGCAGGGGCAACCAGTTTCAGCAACGGCGAGCAGCAGAGAGTCCGTCCGGCACAGCGGCGACCATGCGATAACGGGTCGTTAACTTGCCCACATCTGCCTTTCTCCCGTTTGCTTGGTTGCTTGCTTGCTAGCGGACCGTGAATACGAGCGCCGAGAGTCAGCAGAAGCGAGGAAAAGAGCGAACGCGCATTTCTCTGCTCTCTATAGAAAGGGGCGTGGGGGAGGAGTGTATAACTCCTGACAGGTTTGCCGCCGCCGAATTCATTATATCTCTCGCTTTTTTTCTTGCCGCTCTATGCGCGCCCTATCGTTTCGATTTCGGCGCACTGGGTAGCTCTAGACCGGTTCCCAAAAATAGAGAAGCACGCACATAGTGTACTCCGGATATGCGTAATATTCCGATGGGAGCAATGCCGCCGTCAGCCGGCCTTCGTGCGGGGCAGAGGATGCCCAGCCACGATTTTCATGGGCACGCACGTGCGAATAGATATTTATCCGTTCAGGCGTGTGAGCCACGCGCCCAAAAATACGGCTCCTTTTTTTTCCCGGGAGACTATTGAGGCGTGCACTCATAGTTCTCGATTTGGAGAACAGTAGGCCGGCAGAGCAGATGTCCTTTTTCGAGGGCGAATTATTGGCCTAGGCCCTGCCGCCTTACCGCCCCACTGCCAAACCGCCAAACCGCTCTCTTTCCCTCCTCACCCCATGGGAATGATGGCGACCGTCAGCTCCCGTTGGTTGGAAAAGTTTTCTTTTCCGACTGAAGTGTATGCCTTTCTCTTCTTATGGCTAATAACTTAGCGAATATAGTTCACCAGAGTAGTACTATTATGCATACGTACTCGTGCGAGACGAGCGCTGTGAAAGATACTGTCCTGAATTTGTACTGATATCTGTCGCGAGAATCAGTATCGTGATGCAAATATTAATGTAGGTTCCGACTGTCTGGGTATCGATGAATTCGTATCAGCCAGCGGTAGTGTCTTGCTTTGAATGGAGATGGTGATATTCCGAGAGCTCACGCCTCTAATCACCAAATTACGCTTAATGATTGAATTCATCGAAATTTTCTGATGCCTCTATTCTTAATTCAGAGTTTATCGAATGTTCGGCAATTGAGAGAAATGTTAAATAGATGAATAGGGATTTGCATTGGTTCGTGTTTCGATAGAGATCTCGACGTGAGACTGGTTGCTGCGCCAATCTCATTAGGTCACTCGAATTTGTTTCCCTTTCGTTGGCCTTCCAAGCCCTTTGCTCCTAGAATCGCTTGCATTTATTCCACTCTCCTAATAGGAAAGTTGCTCAAGCAGCAATTGTTTGTCGTAAGGGAACACCTCTGGATATCGAAGTACTCGAAGAAGGTAGGCTGTCTTCCGCGTAATCGATATTCCAACTAATCCCCCATTAGAGAGGGATCGATTATTGGCGCCGTGTGCTAGTCTTCGGAATTGTCGGTGACATTTCCTAGTAATGTCGCCAGTACCATCGCATCGCAGACAACTACCAGTGGAATGCAACTCTCACACGCACCACTCTCGGATAAGGGAGGCTGAAGGGAGAATCGGCAGCGAAAGAATCGCTCCTAGGAGACTGAATAGATCATTCGGCAGGCGAATCAATTGGCTGCTTTTCCTCATTATTCGTACGAATAGCCACATCTTTCCGACCGCAGCCGTTTTCCCAGCCGTTCCACAGCAAATGACCATCATTTTTCTTTCTTTCTTTTTTTTACTTGTTTACAAAACTAAGGTACACATACACGGTGCCTGTTTACATAATGCTGCTGGTTGGCACCCGCCTGCACCAATCGACCCCTTTTTACATTCAAAGTCTTCTTTCTCTTCCAAGTCGTTGAACCGCGCGCACGCGCGCATCTCTCATTTCTCACTCGCTCCTCGTGTCTCACTCAAAGTTCAAATGAATTAAGCCCACTGACTCACTGGCAATTAAGAGGGACATTCTTAGGAGGCTCGCTCCATATTAGTAATTATTTCTTTGGTCCGGCATCCCGGGGAAATGGGCCCTCGTCTCTACCTCGATCTATCTATCTCTCGTTGGCCAGTCAAGCTACTATTGTAACACATTGCCCTTACTTTTCTCTTTTACTATCAAGCTTCCAATTACCGAACTTTGAAACGGCAAGCTCCAAAGCGAACTTCGTTTCCAATTTATAGTAAGCCAATTAAGTAGCAGACTCTCATGGCAATATGAAAGCTCTCTCCGAAAACTAGTAGTAGCCCCCCGTTATTATAATCGATGGAGACAACACACCAGTACAAGCTCCATTTCATGCCCGATGCGTCCTGCTGCTGGGCCCAGTCGGCTCCGTGTCTCCCCTACACTCTCCACCACTCGGAATAACACAAATATTTCTTGACATCTTTCCTCCGATCTTAATCTATAACCTCGGCCAATTATACACTTCCCTCTCGGCGAAGCAGCCTTTGCGCCGGGAGCTTTTGCTGAAAGCAACCCTACGGAAGTTGGGATGCATCTACGGAAAGATACGACGATTCGTCGTGCACTCGAAGCCGACTCTAAACAGACTCACCTATGTATCATCTGTATGTATCATCATTCTTTACTAATTCATTTCTTGCTGCCCGCCCTTTCTATGTGAGACTAACTTGTAACAAGACTTGCGTACGACACTTCTTTTCTTAATGCGGATAGCAGAGAATTAGAACAACTGAGCTTCTACCTTATCTACATGACACTCTCTCTACACTCTACATTGATATGGTGGGGGAGCATTACCGAGTTCGGATAAATTGATTTTGAAAAAATCTTCCCTCCACCAATCCTCGACGCGCCCGGAGGTATAATATTATAGCTGACTCGTGTGCGATTGAATTGATTGGAAGAGAGCGAGTAGAACCGATAATGTTTTGCCCTGACTGTCCGCTATGGTTCCTAGTTCAATTTCTACGCAATTTCTACGCAATTTCAGGACTACGGAGGTGTAGTCCTACCCGAGGCGGTTGCTGGATCGCTCGGTCACTGCCGGCAGCTGTTCCAACAACCTTCTTCCATAAGAGACCAGTAGTAGTAGAAGGTGCGCGTGACCTGTCCGTGTCCCGTGAATAGTGACACCTAACCAAATGTGAAATATAACTTTTGCCATTTATCAAGATGCCGGCGACTGTATGTATGCGTGCTTGGCATGCTTCTTGAAATGATTAGCGATGCGTGGAGGTGTCCCGGGCTCTGAGAACCCTCTGAGAATCCTGCTTGAACCAAAGAACGAGCAACCAGCCACACTGGCGCTGTCGAGCTAATTACCCTTCCTAACTTATCAATTGTGCGATTCTGCCAGCCATACAAGGCGTGCGTTTCCACCTATCGACGAGACTGATGTTACGGGAGAACATCCATGTGTCGAGCCTCATCCTACAACAAGCCTTTCTCTTCCCCAATATACATATACTGGACTCTAGTGCTCCTCCTTTTGCGTACCTGCTGCATATTTTGCACAGGAAGGTAGTTAAGAATGAGGAGCTTGATGTTAACGTTCCTGGTAATGCTTATGATTGCAGGTCAGTCGCGTTCGGCATAGGGAGAACAGCTGATCTTGCGCGGGAGAAGCGAACAAGGCTGGATAAGTGACTGGGAAGCTAGTGAGAGCAAGAGTGAAAGAGAGGTGGCGAGAAGAGAAGGACAGTGCCTGCCTGCCAGCCTGCCGAGGGAGAGAGAGAAAGAGAGAGAGAGAGAGAAAGCGAGAGCGAGAGCGAGAGAGTGAAGCAAGGGAGTGAGCAAGATGGGAGGAAGACAAAGCAAGAGGTCCGTGGATATAACGACGACGCCGAAGAAAGAGGGAATCCCGGCGGAGGGTGGCGTCGTCGGCGATGCTGCTGCACCTGGCGACGGTAAGCTCGAGAGGATCGAGGAAACTGACACGAAACCGACTACTAATGGCATCGCCCCTCGCACCGATGTAGCCGAGGATGTAGACAAGGATAAGGACGACGCTGCGGAGAAGGAGAAGGGACCGGAGATGGAGAAGGATGCGGAGAAGGGGAAGGAGAAGGAGAAGGAGACGGAGAAGGAGACGGAGACGGAGACGGAGAAGGAGAAGGTAAGAATCGACTGTTGATGATAATCATTGCGAAATATGTACCGTATCTGCTTTCCTTCCACGGCACCGTCACTGCAATTGACTGCGACGAATCTGTCAGAGTCCCCCGAGTACTCTGGCTATTGGCGACCATACTGGCAACTTAGGGTTTTCCATTAGAAAATGAACTGGTGGAAGTCCAGCGACACAGTAGCCCGAGATCGAAATACCAATATATTAGTTAACCCCGCCGGTGAAAAAAAGCATAATTCGGTAACTCATTGTTTCCTCTGGTGAGATCCGCGTAGCGCAGCTCGCGCATATCGCTGCAACGACCTATTTCGAGCCTGACCTAGGAAAAATGTCACTGACTACTCTCCCGTTGGTCCCATTGCTTTGGCAGCGGCCCACACCTCAGTCAAAGCTCAATTAGTAGTCGCAGGTTGAAGGAGTGAGCGTTGCAAACTATACGCACCGCACCACGCCTCAATTGGCAAAGAAAACAGACCGGCCTCAGTTCCACCGGATTGGAGTTACGTTTACTTTGGTGAGAAAAAGGACGAGTCTCGTTTGTGGTTGTTGGGCTCGGGCTCGGGTTCAGGTGCAGAGCTACGGTTCATCGATCTCGTTATCGAATGTTCCAACTGTCGCTCTCGCGTCGCATTGAGAGCGAGAGCGAGAACGTGAGCGTGAGCGGGACCAAGTCTGTCTACCTACGTGTGTCTTATAAGCGTGTCAGAGCTGGATATCACGAAAGGCTCTCCCTGCCAGATGAAACCCAATATTTCCTCGATTCAGCAAGCCCGGCAGCTGTCATGCACTAGTTACATCGTCAGGCGCGCGAGACGAAGTGAGGAGAGCCTTACTCTTCTGGCTTACAATTAGTCTACCTACTGCCTTCTGCCTCTTACCTCTTCGAGCCTTATCGAAATCGTCGCAAACGTCAAAAAGTTTATCTAGCCGCCGCGCGCTACTCAATTCCCATAAAGATCGTGCATGTAGGAATGTCTGTCTAACAGTTAATGTTGTAATAATTAGTTTAATATAACAAGGAATAAATGGTGAATATAATAAAGGCAGGCAATTTTGATCCTGAGTAAACCGAATGCAACAACTATGTAACTGAGGATCGCTAGCGAGCTTTTTCCCAAAATCTTGAGTTCTACGAAGTGGAAAATGTTCGTTAAATATGATAATCGTTCCGCTCGGAGTTAATAATCCCACTGTGATATTATATACCAGTGCCCCAAACGCAAAGTCGCCTACTTAGACTAGACGTTTGACGCTTGCGTTGCTTGCGTCGCTTGCGAGTGCAGCGCCGTAACGAATTCCCATAAAACTTTACCGCGCGTGACGATGATAAGGGCAAGCGTAGAAAAATTACTCTCGCATATCGACCCCATCCAACCATCGATTTGCAGAACTTGGTTCCGGACCTTAGCCGCGAGACTGCTGGAATGCGAGTGGCGAATCACAGCGATACTTCAAATCGGCAGGCGTTTACCTCGACGGTGAGGTGTTTCAGGCGGATCAGAATTGCACGTAACACCAGCCCGCTCTTCAGTCACACGATCTGCTTTTCAGATTTTTCCTTTTCCTCCCCATTGGAAAATCAGAAAGGGCACACATACTTTACACACATATATGTGTATAGTTTATTGAGATGATCTGGGCTGTTGCTAGCGACGAGCTCTCTTTCTTCTCCTTCTTCTTTTTTCTGATCTAATCTGGCGCGAGTAGTGATTAAGTGGAATTGCACAGCTTGTTTGTCGGTTATCTTGTTGTTGGATGCATCGAGTATTTAGTGGGAAGATTCACCATTTGCTAGCAAGATTGTTGGCAAAGAATGGAAATAGCATACCGTTTCACTCTACGAACGAGACAGACGCGCGCACGCACGTATCTGCTGCTGCTCATCTCTCAGTAATGTCCTCGTGCGAGTAACTGTAATCTTCTCTCGTATGTGCTTGGTTACGGACATTCCTAACTGTCCTAGGCGAATTGGCTCGGCTTCCTAGTACTTGGTTGTCTCTTCCGCCGGGCTCAAAGATTCGCTATTATGTCACTTAGTTTTTCAAGTTAATCTTCCTGACTATCGACCTGCAGTTTTTCTTAGTGTCAGATTAGCACAACACCATTCCGACCATTCCAATATATTCTTTGGAGCCGTATTCCCAAACTCACATGACATCAATTAGCATAAAAGACCGCGCCTCAATAAGTCTAATGTAGAAGACATTACAAAGGCGATCACAGGCAGGCCCGCATCCTCGTGATAGCTAAGCACACATAATACATTGTCCATGCATCTGAGTTTTTGTTTACACGTGTCCTACCCTATCTAGTAGGTCGATTTCGCAAGCGATCCGTATCGGCATGTAAGACACGCGGCATCCTCGGCTTGCCCCTTGCAAGATCTCTTCTTTTGCATTCATCCTCTCCCCCTACCACCTATCTTCAACCTCTCTGCCTTCGAGGGAGGCAGGTGCGCGCGACTACTTGCCAGGGTAAACCCGCTCTTCGAACACCTGCCACCTTGATGGCTTACCGAGACGTTCATCTCGCATGCATCTCTCTCTCTCTCTCTCTCTCTCTCTCTCTCTCTCTCTCTCTCTCTCCCGGTCCCAATATGAATTCCTTGAAAAATGATGTTAGGTATGGTCGCATCTACTGTACTTGGATGAGGATACTGCTATAAATAAGCACATGGAGTCCTCAGAAAGGTGGACACGCTGCGTCAGCCAGGCGAAGCCGAGAAGAATAGCTAGTTATAGATACATATTGGAGATAGAATATATACTATGCTAATTACAGGAGATAGAGGAGGAAGAGCCTTCAAAAATTTTCGATTTTTCGAAGGTTCTCGGACTTTGGCGAACGCTTGATAAATCGATTGTTTAAGTATCAAAACGGATAGACCACATGAAACCACTGGCAGAAATGCCGGAATTGTATCGAAAACACTTGGAAACAGACTTCTGAATAATTGACTTCATCTGATTTAGGCGGTTTCTTCCACGTTTTCAAGTCTTCCCGACTATTTCCGGGGCTGTAATTTGGTGGAGAATGTTTTCTTGCGTCAAGGAAGAAGTCATATAAATTCCAGAGCCCTAGCTCAAAATTCATTTTTTCGCAAATTTTTTAAGGTGTACCCCTTCTAAAATTTTCGATTTTTCGAAGGTTCTCGGACTTTGGCGAATGCTTGATAAATCGATTGTTTAAGTATCAAAACGGATAGAAAACATGAAACCAGTGGCAGAAATGCCGGAATTGTATCGAAAACACATGGAAAACCGATCCTGAATAATCAAGTTCGTCGGTTTCTGCCACGTTTTCAAGTCTTCCCGACATTTTCCGGGGCTGTAATTTGGTGGAGAATGTTTTCTTGCATCAAGGAAGAAGTCATATAAATTCCAGAGCCCTAGCTCAAAATTCATTTTTTCGCAAATTTTTTAAGGTGTACCCCTTCTAAAATTTTCGATTTTTCGAAGGTTCTCGGACTTTGGCGAATGCTTGATAAATCGATTGTTTAAGTATCAAAACGGATAGAAAACATGAAACCAGTGGCAGAAATGCCGGAATTGTATCGAAAACACATGGAAAACCGATCCTGAATAATCAAGTTCGTCGGTTTCTGCCACGTTTTCAAGTCTTCCCGACATTTTCCGGGGCTGTAATTTGGTGGAGAATGTTTTCTTGCATCAAGGAAGAAGTCATATAAATTCCAGAGCCCTAGCTCAAAATTCATTTTTTCGCAAATTTTTTAAGGTGTACCCCTTCTAAAATTTTCGATTTTTCGAAGGTTCTCGGACTTTAACGAACGCTTGATAAATCGATTGTTTAAGTATCAAAACGGATAGAAAACATGAAACCAGTGGCCAAAGTGCCGGAATTGTACCGAAAACACATGGAAAACCGAGCCTGAATAATCGACTTCGTCTAATTTTGACCGTTTTTACCACGTTTTCAAGTCTTCCCGATATTTCCCGGGCCTGAAATTTGGTAGAGAATGTTTTCTTGCATCAAGAAAGGAGTGCTATAAATTCCAGAGCTCCAGCTCAAAATTCATTTTTTCGCAAATGTGTGAATGTGTGGTACCCCTTGTTAGATGTTCCGCGTAGAGGAAAATATGATGAATTTGATGAAAAAGAGAGCGAGTTAAAGTATACACATTATTGCTCTGCACCGAATGGCCTTGTAATCGCGTGAAATCAGAACGGCCGTAGAAAAGCTGTGCGTTGCATTTATCGCTGTCGTCTTGCCCGTGGCAAAAACGAAATGGCTCGTTGTCGTCGTCTGCCGTGGATGAATCATCGGTCAGCCTCGGTCTCATCGGATACGTATGTATAATACGTAGTAGTCACGAAGGCGGTTTGTTAATTAACACGAGGCCCGAGCCCCCCGCGCCCGTGTGGTTGTTTGTCCCGGTGCTAATTAAAGCTTTGACCCGCTTAAATTCCGCCTGGAATGTTTCCAAGCCGCCGTAGAATCGACTGACGCACTCTCTGTTACTGATATTGTATTGCTCTACCTCGGCTTGTTGTCTCCCCTTCCCCAAACATCACTCTGGAAAACATTTTCTCACTGGAATATAGGTATAGGAGAGTTGCGCGCGCCGAGAAAACAGGTTCGTGTCATTTTGTGACGTGGTTCCACAACTGGAGAGTTGAAGGTACCAGTTAGTGATTTGGGTACAATGTACAATCAGAACCGTGTATTTGGAATTGTTTCGATACTGTAACGAAAAAATGTCTGGAAATTTAAAAGAAATAAAAGCATTGGAACGAGCATCCGAGTGAAGGACCATTTTCGAATGCAGAGTCGCAGGATAAGAGGCTGGCTTGGCTGGCTTCCCCTTGGCCTTTTCGAGCCCGCTCAACAATGGCAGAGTTATTTCAGCCTCGATTCCATGTCAAACTGGTTGCCCGATTATCCCCACGAAACTCCGAGCACTGCACCTTCTGCCGTCACGCCTGCCTTCCCTTCTTTATCTAGTTGAATTCCACGCGCGCAAGCAAAGCTTCTCAACACTCCCTACAACCTTCCGAAAAGATTTCCACGGTTTTCCCATCCCAGAGAGAGTGATTCTTTTGAGAAAGACTCCAGCGGAGAGTAACTCCTTACTCTCTCCTCAAGCAGCAGAGATCCCCGATAGTCCATCAATATACATTGGTATATCTCCATAATGTAGCCTGTTTGCCTCGTCTCGAGTAAACGTGACGCGACACCCCAAACATCGGCATTTCATGAATATCTGCCAGACAGGCAGAGAGACAGAGAAAGCACGATGGGGCGAGCGAGGCCTGCCGATGGTCGAGCCCACCCGGCTCGTAGGCATCGATAAAAAGCATCATCTCGGGGCCGACGAAGGATCTCTTTAAAAATGGTGGAGAGAAGCGAGCAGGCGAAATGGAAGAGCGGCTGCTCCGGGGCTCTAACCTGATATCTTTTTTATCAGTATTTCTTCTTAGAGTTGCAAAACTGCCTACTGCCTACCGCCTACTTGACGGCCAAAATCTCGGAAGTGATTGAACCGTGAGTTTTGAGTCCTGAGGATTAAGGAGAGTTTATCGGTGGCCCGGGAATTTCGTGTTATGGGATCGCGATCGATCGCTCGTCTGATCGGAATAGGATCGGAATCGGATCGGACAGCTGCTCTGCGTGCGAGAGGCCGGCTTGGTTGTAATCGGCTTTCCTGGCAATCCAATCTTTTATTGGGCGTTGCAGCATGCGATTGATATGTATCTCTGCTGTGCCGAGAGAGAGAGAGAGAGAGAGAGGGGGGGGGGGCAGAAAGAGAGTCAGTCGTACACATAAATATGTATACATAACTCTGTACTCTATACTCTATACTCTGAATATAGATAGATAGGGGGCGGCAAAAGTTTCAAAACTTCCTAGACAAGTGGTTCATAGTACATCTTTATTAACCATACAAGGATTGAAAAATAAGTAAGATTTCGTAGAACTAACTTGTGGAAAGTGATCCTATCGAGGCTATTTAATGAATTGGCGTGTAGCTGTTAGAAAAGGGGAATAGCCTCGCAACTTGTAGAGAGGTAGTACGGACGGTACTCAGTGCTCTCGGGGAGGGGGGATTGTCGATTAGGCGTGCGGAGAAAATAAGTGTAGTTTTTAGTGGTTTTTGCGGGAAGAACGACGCTGCTGCGGTAATGATTTCGCATGATTTCCATTCCGTAAAGCGTAAAGGAACAGTTCTAAGGTGGAAGGAGGTCGGCATTGAGAAACCGGGTGAGCGTTCGTCTACAATTTACGCCTCAATCTAAGCGGGTCGCTGCTCTTCGCACTTTTATGGGCAAGCATTTCGCTCCGATCTACCTGAAAAAGACTGAAATAGCAGAGGAGTCCTCTAAAGCACGGCGGTGGCGTAGCGTAATCGTGGATTTCTAGGTCCGAGTAATCTCGGGCGAGGCAAACGGTGGCCGGCCGCGCCGCCGGCACTTGGTTCCGATGAGTGGTCAAATTTCGGGCGTCCTTTCAAACCGGTTTCGTTGTCTGCCAGGTTATCAAATACGTAGCTGAAAGAAGAATAGCTTCTTTGAGCGTTGGTGCTCTTGTGTTTGTCGCGAAACTTTTGAATACTGGTATCGATCTGCAGGGATTCTAATGGGGAATCGTGTTCTGTCTGTTTGAGCAGAGCGAGGAGGTAAAGGCCGAGAACTCGAACCAAGAGACGAAAGCAGAGGCGAGTGGCGAGTCCGCGGCGGAGGCTACCGAAGTCACAACACCTACGGAGGTCACCGCTACAAGTCCCAGCAGTGCCACATCTCCAGACAGCAAGGAGACAAAAAAGAAGGAAAAGGTCAGTCGAGAAAATCACTCTGATAAATACCGAGCACATTGATTGGAACCGTCTTATTGATTATTCCACTTGGCTACGTGACTTTCGGAGCGTCTTCGTCTTCGGCTGAGAAATTCGGCGGTGAACTTGCTGCTGCGCGAAGCAAGAACCTTGTGCCGGCTGGCTGCACACCGGGCGCAACAGAAGCAAAAAATGGAAAGTCCTCTCGCACACCAGAGCGGAACATTAATGCACGGCACTGCAAACTGGCGACGTTCGGTGACTCTCGATACGCGCGAGGAGAGACCCCCTCCTCAAGGAGAATGTTGCACTCGGTGTGCAGTCAGCATAAACTTAGACGACCCAGTAACACGTAAACAAACACGCTAGGAAGATAAGATGGATCTCCCACTTAAAAGCAAAGGAAGATAGCTCCGCTTCTGTTAGAATTTAAAACTATTTTAACGAATTAGTCGGCTCTTGTAAGAGAATGACGGCCTGAAGTAAGCTCCTCGATGATTATCGCTGGCATTTCCTCCTTCGCAGCCGAAGAAAAAGTGGTCCTTCAGGTCGATCAGCTTCAGTAAGAAGGACAAGACCAAGCCAGCTCGCGAGGAGCCGCCCAAGAATGGAGATGTCACCAAGGAAGAGCCCCTTGCTGAGGTAAGTGGACCGAGTCTAGCCTTATTCGCCCCCTTTTTTTCTGCCGCACTGGAGCACTCTACTGATGGCTTCATTGAAAGTCCGACTCCTTCACTGGGGCAAGAAAGCAGCAAAACTATAATTCAATCAAAATAGATCGCTTTGCAATTGGTAGCAATAATTCATTCTCTGGGCATTGCCACTATCATTCGCGGGATTCACGTGGCAAACCTCGGATCTACAGTACTACCAATGCTCACAGTAGCACTCTCTTTCCTCCCGTTTCATCAACCTTTACCGAGCTTTCTATTCTAGTTAGTGGTCACTGACTTCATTCTACCGAATTGAATACCTCCAAAAATAACACAGAGCTTTGTTCGATCGGGTCTGCACGAATTGTACTCCCTTCGATTTCCAGCAATCTCTTCGGGGCCCGATATAATCGGCGACGACCACGCGATAGCCGTCATGGATCGAAGCCTCCGCGGTGCTTAATTGGCCTCGAGACGTCCAATAAATCACAAGTCGCGCGCATGATTATCACGCAGCTTTAGCCCCAAGGAAAGACCCCGGGTTAACAGTGTAGGTCGGGGCCCAGCCCACCTTACCAGCGCCAGTTGCAATATCCGGGCCGGGCCGAGCCGGGCCGAGCCGAGCCGAGCCGAGCCGAGCCGAGCCGAGCCGAGCCGAGCCGGCTCGGCTATACATATAGTCAGCCACTTAGTACATAAGTACTTTCTACTGGCAGTGCCAGTTTCCTTTCAAAAGCATCGGCTCGCTAGTGAGAGTTCTACCAACCTACTGATACCAGTTGCGGCCCATATCTACCTCCAGCATACTGCCGTATCGCTTATTCGACCGAAGAAGCAACACAGATACCCTCCACTCCCTCGAATCGATCAGTTATCGATCTTAAGCACATCGTTGCTCACCGAAACACTAATTATCAATAGTCTTTCATCTATTCTTTAAAATCAATAGCAAGCCGACTCGCTCCTCGATCAATATGCTACATTCAAATGAACTCTATTCTAGTCGGACTGTGGTCCCAATAATTGAAGCACGAATTGAAGCACAAGGGCAAAGGCTTACGGTGACCGCGAATCTTGCGTGGAAAACCCTACCACGGCTCCTTAATTGGAGCCAGGCGCTGAATGGGTTGCGTTCGGACGATCGCAATAAATCCACTTGCCAGGATCTATAATAAGTAGTAGGAGGGAGAATATTGGTGGCGAGGACGGCTCCCAGCAATCCTTCGACAAAACGTGTAACTGTAGGCGAAAGGCATAGCTGCAGTCTCCTCGTGATCATCGTGCCTAATCTCTTCCCTTCTTTACCACCTTCGCCCTCCTCTTCTTCTTCAGCCTCACCTTCACTGAGGAGGCGGCGGAGAGTGAGCGAGAGTGAAGGGGAATGACGAGTGGCGTGACTCATCCTTCGGATTCGTCGTACCTCTGCCGAGTTTCGCGGTAGGCTGCCATGGAAAATCACCTACAGTCACCGAATTATCCAGCCCCCACCCACTCTATCTCTGGCTTGTCCCTCCTCGTTCGTCTCTTCGATGCGTCCTGATGTCTCGGCCAGCTGAGGGATCAGGCAGGCGCGTGTCGTGCCGCTCTTCCACAATACATTCTTCCGAAAAGGTGTACAGGCAAAGTAGGCAACTTACCCGGAGCACCTTGCACCTTGGTCGCTTGGTCTTTTCCTAGTGGGTACGATGAACCAAGTGTCATCTGGCGTGTTCAACTGTGCCCGTCCGTCACAACCACTAACCGGACGGGACGGCACGCGTCTCCATCCGACCCGCTCTATTCATCTCCTCTGAAATTGATGGCTCCAGATTGGATTGGAGTGGTTGATAGGAGGCTTGGAATGGAGAATCGTCGGATTGCTTGAGCCAAGAGCCACAAGTATTGCGGTGCATAGAAGAGTGAGCCATGCATCTTGGTGCGACTCGGGCCGAGAATTGAACGTATTTTATATTAATTTAGAGAATTTTCCTTATTTCGATTGTTGGCTCGACCGTTCTGGAAATGTGCCATCTTTTCCAAGTTCTGCCTTTGGGTAGACCATTACTCGCGGTAACTCCTCCGTTTATGAATCATACGGGAGAGCGAAAGGAGGGAAGGGACGGGACGGGACGGGGCGTGGTATAATTATGACGCGGCCGCCAATTTCCTACGGGAAATGAGTGATATCTAGCAGGGAAATCGGTAACGGGGCTCTGGACGAACCGGTCCCCCGACAGGCTGTGTGTTGCTCTCGGCCTCATTTGTGCGTGTGTCGAATACTCTGCTGCTCATTGTACTTGCTGCCTCTACGCGGTTCAATGACTCAAACTTCCCGGATATGCGCTTACCTTACCTAGCCATACATCAGTTTGCCTGGCCGTTTTTACGAAAAAACACGCCAATATCTCAAGCCCCAACAGTTGTTTGTTAGCTCACCCCTCCAGCGCCCTAACAGAAGAGACCAGAGGGCAAGTTGCTTGCTCCAAAAAGTGACAACCCCGGCCATTTCCTTGAGCAGTAACAAGTTTATTCTTACTTCGACTTAGGGCTCATCGACATTTGGGCCTTGTGCTCTCTTCTTTCTCTCAAGCTATCTGGCAAGGCGAGAAAGAAAGGTTGCAAGTCACGTGCTCCCCCTTATTTATTATACGCTTTTACGCCATCTACGACGTTGCAAACGGAAGACTCGCAAATCTCTGCCATCTTCCCGAGCGTTTTATGGATGTTGCAAATAAGCCGTCAATGAGTCCGGACGTCGTGAGAAGCAGTACTCAATCGAGCTCACGCACCCAATAATTTCATCCTTCTCACCGCCTCCCAATTAGTTATTTTCTACACGACACTTTTCCATATACACGCTCCTAATTTACATTCTTTATTGCGTTCATGGATGTGCTTAAATCACAGACATAGAAATGTTAATTCGCAGCAGGAATTGTCGATTTAGCAGACCTCCTGCCGATGAAAGGTTCAGCCGTCTTTCTCGAGCGGTTTCCTACCAGCACCGAGAGAAATAAAGGTGTGGCATCATGTGCATTCTACATGCGAGTACACGCGAGGAAGAGAACGGAACACTCGAGGCTTCCCTTCCTTTCACGCGCAGAAGGAAGCACCTCTCTCCTTCCTCTTCTTTTTCCACCCACGTGAATGTCACATTGTTTCCGACACCCCCGAAGGACTGATCTCTCTCCTCCAGTCAACCGGTGCGGCGGTGGCGCGGCGGTGGCGCGGCGGTGGCGCGGCGGTGGCGAGAAGGGTGCGGTCGTTGGGACTCATTCTTCTTCCTCTTAACTTTCCTGAACACGCCATCTGGCCGCCGCACTACACTCTCAGTTGATTTGTAAAGAGGGCCGAACGGTAGCAACCACGCGGAGAGGGCTCGCCGCCATTGCCGCCATAGGGAGAAGCGGCGAGGGGATTCTGGTGTAGCTCTAGTCCCCTTGTATGACGAGACTGGTATTAATTAGTACGACACACACCGTCTCCTACACCGTAGTAAGGTATTGGTGGTATTGGTGTAGGCTGGCCGCGATGGTGTGTGTTGGAAGACTCCTCGGTGTAAAAAAAAGAGAAGGAAGTATGTATCTACATACTTGCAGTAGCTGCGCAAAGCACAGGGCTGGCGATCAAGGGTGGAGCATCTCCTGTCGCCGGCCTGGCAACACTTTCACTATATTACCCCCTTCCTTTCTTTCGCCCGGCCGTGAAATCTCGGAGATGCGATCTGCTGTCGCGCTAATCCAGGTCCTCTCAAACACGACCTGTACCTCACTGCCTCACTGCCTCACTGTCTGATAGTCTCGCTCAGAGTACCGCTCGTTTGAACCCAAATACATTATTGATATTACTCACGGACCAGCAGATATGCGGATGCGTGCGTGCGTGCGTGCGTGCGTGCGTGCCTGTGTGTCCGATAATGCTCAAACGTCCAAACCTTTTTTTAAATATCATGCTAATCAACTACTTTTGGTTACCTAATCGATTTTGTTTCCTACCCTCATGCCTTTTAAGGTCCTGGCTACCGTAGGTAGTTGTTTCAATTGGAAGAGCGTTCGAGTGGTGGTCGTGGGCAACCCCAGTCGATCGGACTGTTATACCTCGTGAGACACGAGCAGCAAAGTTTATCCCGATACCCGGCGTGATTTAAACTCGATTGTTCCACTGCGGAGGAAGAACGCCCGGGAAGTCTGGCCCGGCGGTTGTGCTTGTAGTACTTGTGTCGGTATTTTAAACTTGAGAGCTCAGCAGCCATGTACCCCGGCCCCAGGGTGGGATGGTACAAATTTATGTGACGTGTAGACACGCCGGCGTGGCAACAGCGCAGTACCACCGCGGCGTGCTCTTAAAATGTCAAGAGTTGCAATCACACGTAAAACGGTACCTGGGCCGAATGTACGGCGGCTCGGCCAAGAGAATGGCGGGGGGAGCCGAACTCCAGTAGGACGCAATGACACACGCACACAGAGAGTGAGGGGAGGGGGCGAACATGCAGTAAAAGATCCGGCGGACGCCTTAAAAACCGGTTTCATGCGCCGCGGAAGGCTTCTCGATAGTTTCTAGAGGGTTCGATTTCATTCCTAATGGCTCGATGAAATTCATCCCGCAGCCGGTAGCGCCTCGACGCTTCCGAAGCTTTCCGCACAATTGCACGGCACTGTGTTTTCCGGGTCAATCAATCGGACTTTCATCTCGAGTCAAGTGAAGACAAAACGGGAAATAATTAATCGGGGTTGGGTGGGTTATGCCTGATATGAGAATTGAGCAGGTGTGCACTTCTCCCCCAGAGCAGGAAGAATCGGACTCTCTTCGTCCTTCAACATCCTTGCGTAGAATGCGTAGGCCGTAAACTATAGTTGTAGAATTTCTTGTATTTGAGTCTGTTGGATAGTCTCCAGGACGAGAATTAGCTTAAGTAATGGGTACTTTCCCCAGGCATTCATCGTGCTTAATCTCGAATTGTTGTGGGTCATGAGGGTGGGGGTGGTAGAGATGGCTTCCACAAACGATACGAGAAATCCTGCCTGAGTTAGTCGACCCTTGCGATTAGCTTACGGGTCAATGCACGCAAAAAGAGGGTGGAAAAGTGCAAACAAAGCTTGTAGGTCGCGGGGCCGGCTAAGTGAAAGACAGCTCCTTGCTCTTTCTCTCTGCTCGGAGCTTGAAGCGCGCGCTGCTTTTTCTACTCCGAAATGAGAAGCAGCGGACCTTAAGAAGAAGCGAGCATATCGATGAACGAGCTTCTCCCAATCCGCACGAATGCAGCTTTTCAACTCTGTTGAAACTGGCATTGTTATGCAGCTTCCAAGACTCAAAGCACAATCTCTCGGCCTTATGAGAAAGAAGGATCTACTAGTTAGTTGCTCGTCCCGGAGTTCAGTCTTATAGCGGCTTTCTGCCCGAGGGGGAATGGCTGCCTATAGCTATGTGGCCACTTTAATAGAATAGATAAGAGAGTGGTACCGAAGAGTGGGCAAGTGACCTTTAACTTCAGCGCCTGCCAGGCCAAAAAACCAGAATACGCGCAATCACTGATTAATCAGAGCCGGGGATGAGTTGGCGGATAGCCAGAACTGTTAAACGCCGGCTGATCTGCTGGTCGTATCCTCCCTCTCTGGTCGATGTGTGTTTGAAAGCAGCTCGAACCCCGTCGGGATTAAAGGGATGTTCGAGCAGGAAGGCAAAGAAGATGGCGCTTTGCGAGAAGAGAGAAACGTTTGCCAAGGAGTTTATCAACTATCGAGCATACGGAAAGTCCCATACGATCCCCATGGATTTTTCAAATATCTCTTAAACTATTGACTCTATGAAACCGATGTTGATTATCAAACATGGACTTAGAATTCGCGATTGTTCCCGAAATTGCTCGGGCTCTGTCTAGTTGCGCGGCTGGTTGGGGGCGCATACTGCTTTGCCATGCTGCTCTCCCTCTCTTTTGAGCCTTGCTTTTCGTTTGGGCGTCGGCGACGGCGTCGTCTTCTAGTATCGAGCGTCCCGACGCCGGGACGCCCGGAGCTGTTGCCATGGTGACCGACGCGACGGGGCTAGCAGGGCTTTTCGCATTCAGCAGCCCGTCCGCCGCTCGCGCCGCTCGCACCACACACGCCGGCCGGCCGGCCGGCCGGCTTGCCTGCCTCGACAAGAACCTCTCACCCTCACGACCAAATTTCAGTTCAACTCTCATCCAATTAGAATTTCATTAGGTTCTCTTCCTCTGCCCTCCGTCTGCCACCCATTCCCACTTAGTCTCGCTAAACAAATGGCCAGGACCATTTGGAATATTATTCGGAGATTTATTCGCAGCTAGTAAGCTGTCCTAGCCGGGTTTACCCGACTGTCCATTCCTCCTTTGCCAAGTTGGCAAAAAAATGGTTTCACGCGACAACTACCTTAATTCCAAAGGTGCTAGCATTCCGAATCCGATTTATTCGCTAGACCGGAAATCGTGTACGTACAGAGAAAAGGAACTTCCTTTACCCTTGCGCACCCGGCTGTACAAAGCATTCCTTTTGCGAAACAAATCATCAAGTAATGGTACACTTCGAGCCCTTAACTTCCCTCCCTTCCGAATGACACTCGCTCTCCCCTATATTGAGAAACAGAGCCGGAAAAGGACTCGGGGCAAACGCGTGCGGTGGTCAGTATTGAACCAAGGGCGCCGGTGCACCGGTTCGCTTCGGTTCGGTTCGGTTCGGTTCGATTCGGTTCGGTTCGGCTTGGCTTGGCTGCACCACTTCATTTTGACGAGCAGCTTTCGATCTTCGACTGCTCAGGGCAATGAGAGAGAGGCTAAGACTCTCGCTCTTCATTAGAGGAAAAGTTCACTTCTTAATTGCAATCGATTGCCAGTCCATCAGCCAACCGGTGCAGTGGCAGCTGCATCGCTGGATTCCCCAGGTGAACTTTTTCCACTGCGGCGCTTCTGGTGGCAGACCGCACAACCAGGAAATACACTCTGTTCTCGCTAGCTTAGAAACGAAGAATACGAAGAAACGGGGGAGGAAAAAGTCGATAACGAGTTTTTGATCGATTACACCTGCGTGCAAAGGGCTCACCAAGAGCTCTACGATGTGCGTGCCAGCTGCCCTGACGGCAGGAACGATATTACCTACCACTTAGGACCTAAGTCTTATGTGAACAAAAATTTCGTCTGATTTAGACGGCTTTTTTCGTATTTTCCAGTCTTGCCGACTATTTCAGGGGCTGAAATTTGGCGGAGAATGTTTTCTTGCATCAAGGAAGAAGTCATAGAAATTTCAGAGGCCTAGCTCAAAATTCATTGTTTCGCAAATTTCTGAACGGGCAGGCACGGACAAAAGTTTAGCCGACCGGCAATATGCAAAGCGGATACAACTTCCTTAAAGAGATAGAATGACCGTCGATAAAATTTCGATGAAAAAGCGTGGGAGGGTCATTCATCTCTTTTTGTTGACTTTTGAGAACTGCTTTTACGTCGTCGTGCCGTAGAACAAGACTAGAACAAGAATCGGCTGTTGCTCAGCGAAATAGTAATTTTCGAGCGAGCACTGGTCCTTGCTCGCCTTTAGGTAGGTTTCAAGTGCGGTTGAATCTACACAGGCGGAATGATAAAATCGATAGGGCGGTCGGCCCACTCCACGCACACCTTTCTTCCTCTCTGCCGCCTGGCTTTCGCAACCCTCGCCTCGAAAGGGTGAACAGGCCGAACAAGAGGGTGAGCATACGCGCCGGGCGGGGTGATAGCCTGCTTCCATCCAAGCATATGCGTGTCTGCTCCTCTTTGAGCACGTGTCCTTTCGTTCACGCCATCGCCGTTTTTTTGCCAGCGCTAGTTGCACGGAACGATTGCTCCTTGGGGGTTTCCCACGCCGCAATCGAGACTAGGTACGAATAGCACTCGTCGCTCCGCTACATATAATAACACTGTCTCGTCAAACTTTCACCACGTCGCGGCGGACCTTAAGCTTCTACGCCTCTACGGGAAGGAGCTCGAGTTCCTATTCAACTTTTATCCCACTTGAGTAGTAGATGTGGCGGAAAGGGGTGACCTTCTTCATAGGACAATCGTAGAATCAACCTAAGATATACTTGCAATCCAACAATCGTTCAGCCAAGCATCCCTTTCAAAAGAACAATTTCGAGAGTACCTCTCCAGAGCGATGTTTCTTAATCTACACGCACCTTGGAATTCAGGCGAGTGCTCTTGTCAAAGTATTATCAGATGATATATATTGACAATCTAGCTGATCTACCCAGTTTGGCCCAGCTCGCGTTTCGTCTGCACACTAGAATAATTTACTTTTCCGTTTTCAAGTTTATCACGAGCATACAGCCAGACAGAGAAACGCTGTACTTTATGTTAGTAGGGATAGATGGAGGAGGATATTACTCTCGGTCTCGGGGACTAGACCTGAGAATCTTACTCCCAAACGGACACTTACCTTTAGAATACCCCGGTGCGCTTGTACACGAGGCAATTGGCATTTCTTCTAAATGTCATTAGAGTAAGGGAAGTCACTTGAAGTTGATCCAAGTTGTGCTACTAGGCAACATTTCGGGCACTTCGGCAAGAGAATGATCTTGCGCGACAATCACATTAAGCTTCTGGTTGGTATAGTTTGTAAAAAAAGACGCGGAGAAGGATGCTTCTTCCAAAAGCATGCTTTATCAACGCGCCTATCTCACCTTCGTAGGCATTGACTAGTAAGTAGCTGGTAATAGGGGACTCCTTCTTCACGGGAGAGCACGGTACGTCTCCATCTAGGCGCGCTTTGTGCAGCTGCTTCTCTCCCCCGGGATTTCTCGGTTGGTATCTCTCGCGCTCTCCGACCTCCCACCCCCCAAACCACTAGCCTTCCGCCTCTACCCAACGAGGCCAAGAATATCACTCTGACTGATTGGCCAACACCAGACAACAGAAACCTCCACTCTTCCAAACGCAACAACTAACGATCGCGTATTTTAATTTCCCCTAAATTTGGTAAATCTTGTTGAAAAAATAATATTAACCACTTAGAATCTGCTGTACTTACAGTACTTACAATACTGCTGTACATATACCCCATGTTATTCGGGAAGAAGCAAGTTTCTAAAGGCTAATACAATTTCCCAAATCGGTCCAGCAGTTTCGAAAGTTTTCTCTTACATCCAAACAAGCACCCTGCTTCTGCTCCCCCCCCCCATTGACTATAATCGGCGCTGCACCGGGAAAAATTGCGCTTCGCTCGTCCGCTACGTCCTCCCCTCTTATCAAATGGGTTTGATACTGCTTCCGATTGTCAAAGTGACGCGCGTTTAATTAAAGCGTAAATAAAGCGTAATTATAGCCGCACAAGATGCTGATTAAACATTGGCTTGTTCTTTTCGGCCAGAGGGCATCATTCCCCCGGAATCGAGCGGAGCGAATTGAATAAATATAGCTAGTTTAACGATTTACTGATTTAGTAAAGCAGCCTCGGCCACACAGTTGCCAGCTCGAATTTCCGGTCCGAGTTGCTGGACTGTCGAGTGACGTGTCGGCTAAAGGTCGAGGATGCAACATTAGATCTTTGGAACGAGTTCAAAAATGTTCTGCGCTGTTAACAGGGAATAAGGCTGGTTAATACGGCTCGGCAACGTGCTGTTCTCGCACTCTCACTTTGTCTCAGGCGTTGCCCCCCCCCCTCTCTCTCCCTCTCTCTCGCTCCCTCTCTCTCGCTCTCTCGCTCTCTCTGGCCCCTGTCCTTCCTTTTGGTTCCCGGTACCGTACGGTTCTTTCCATTGCTCCCTTTCTCTTTCTCCTGACTCTCTCGGCCTCTCTAAGAATAGACACGCCCGGTGGTTTTGCGGCTGGAATTTTTCTTCCCTCCCTAGATCGCTACCGGCCTGTTCTCGTTCTCCTGCTACGTCTCTAGCATGAATCAACGAGAAATCTCTCTTCTCGCGGACGTTTTCTTTGCCTGCCTTGTCCCTGGCAACCGGGACTCTTTGGTCTGAGGCACTCATTACTCTAAGCCGGTCGGCCGTCAGAGATCCTTCCGAATCCAAAATTCCGGGCCCAAAGTTACTCATCGACGCGAGCTTCTGACAGATTACCATCGACGACAGGCTAGGGTTCCGTTCTGAATCTTCAATCTCTATTTCTCTGGCTTCCATGTCTCGGTATGCGACTGCCTGGAGAGTAAGCCGCCACCCCCCTTTCTCACAATCCAGAACTCATTCGCTCGCGGATCTGTCCTATTTCCTCTCCCACGTGCTTCCTCTCTTCCTTTCTTTCTTTCTCAAAGCCGAAGCAGAACAATCTTCATAGAAGTCTGACGCGTTCCTCAGGCGTACGGCCGTCTACGACATACATACTCTCATTCCCACACCGCTGGACTACTTTCTTCGAACACCCTTTGACCACTATTGACCACTACTGGCCAAGTTCTATGTAGTACTTGTGACTTGGCAGTAGTAGTACTTGGAGCATCCCTTGTCAATTATTTTCTTCTGCCCGCGAGAGACACTGTCCTTTCCCTATGCATATGTCTTTCCTTCTGTCGGACGCGGCTGCAGAGAGAGAGAGAGAGAGTAGAGTGTGCATCCTCCACGCTCCACGGGCGTATATGTCCCCGCTGCCACGTGTGTATCAGCGCTCCGGCGGTTCTCTTCTCCTCTCTTCTCTCGCATGCCGGGACGTGGGACGATCCTCTCTCGGAGAGTAGCTCTCTATATAAACCGGCCTGAACTCTCGGCCTGGCCCGAGTAGTTCGCCAACGGCGAGCAGTTCGCACCGATCCTTCTTCTGGACGCTTCGCCTCATCTCGTACCTCCGTCTCTCCGATCGTCGATTCGTACTCGCTTGTACGTGCGCCTGCGCGTGTGCGTGTGCTTGCGCGTGTCGTGTGCCTCCTGTGCGTACGTGCATACCCACTTTCAAGGTACACCAGCCGAACAGCCTCTTCCATCCGATTTCGTGCCCTCGCGGTCGGACTTACCGGACCTTGCGGATGACCAGGAGACACAGGCGTGCCCCCCCCCCCCCCCCTTTATCCCATCGGCGAAACTAGACCCTCGGAAATGCGCTTTGGGAAGAAGACTACATATACCGGGGAAAGAAAGCGTTCCGCTTCCGTCCCGAACGAATCGTCCATGCGTTTTTGCGCAGATTTGTGATTCCGGCCTATTTATAGGACTGAGTATGCGGTGGATCCTCGTCTCGGTCCCCGCCTCCTTCCAGCCGCGCACATATACACTATTCTTTGCCTACCGTCTACTTTCAACGAACACTCGAGGAGAGTTGTCGGGGTTGGGAGGCGTGTAAAGCTTGAACGGAGGAGAATTGGCAGGGCAAATGGAGTCTAACGATGATATTAGAGTTTCGTGAGTCTTGGTCATCTGCTCGGGATCCGATCGGCCTGCCGATATATGGCCTCTTTCCCTGAGGCCATATGCCTGGCCGGGTCTCTTTGTACCGGCATCCCCTTCTCTATGGTGTGCACCTCACTTCGCAGGATCGATTTCCCGCAAAAGGGTGCCAGTCACAGGTTAACATGGAGTCCCTCATGAAGACAGGCCGTGATTTGGGCAATGGTGTTTACCGGGCGGCAAGTGCAGCTGTGCGCAGTACCATGAAAGTTTTGGCTTTCGTGCCGTTTTTGGGCTTCATCGCGCCGTCACAGGAACTCGATGATGCCAAGTCATCACCTGCGGTATGAACTCACGCCAATTTTGCCTTTTTTCGAAAGCCAGCTAACATCCAGTTTCAACCTCTCTCGAACAAGAACACGCGTTAAAGCGTTATTTTTGCGACAAGACCGCACTCGGTGAGAACGATAGAGTGTTTTCTCCTTCTGGGCTGCTATCTTTCCGCACTGCCTGATTTCGGATAGGTCCTGAACCATGCCCCGTGCGAGCTCGTCGCGCTTGATAAGACACAATCGTTTTCACGTTCGAGCTTGCTAGTCAGAATTATTTTCTGCCGGACTGGAAGCGAGTGGCGGCCGAATTTTACGTGCATTCGGGAGAGTGGAATTTTTATGCCGCCATTGACGAGCTACATGCCATTAGGCAGTCGGCCTATACAGAGGGAGGCTGTTAGGGAGAAAAGCATTCCTGCACCAAGCATGTGAAAATTGTAAGGATTGCGGTACTGCTGTCAAACTTCTTGTTCTTGGAGGTACTTACCAATAGTAGTTGGTAGTACTAATTGTTGGGCCCGATATACCGAGGAAAATCCTAGTGAATAAATAAAGGTACCAGTGGTATGAAATGTGAATTTCATTCTAATGAACGCTTAACAGATTGCAGTTCTTCCTAGTTTCAAGTTCTTACCGAGCATCAATACTTTTGACACTCACTGTAGCTGTAGAGCGTAGATAGAGGTATGCGCTCGTCGCCGGATATGATTCCAGTCCCGGGCATTGTTCACTTTATTTAAACATCCAATGGCGCGCGTGTGTCAGTGACGCGGTAAGCCGACACTCTGGGGCGCGTTTGTCGGTGAGAGCGAAGCTCGCAAGCGCAAAAATAGTCAGAACCCGAGACAAAGAAAGGTGCGCCAGACGAGTGGAACTGGCTTTTGCCGGCTGCCGGAGTCGAGCGGAGCGCACCTTGCTCAAAGAAACAAAGTGCTTCCTACAGTTGGACAGCATTGTTCGAAAGCTCTAGCTGGAGGAACCTATGCGACATTGCCGGGGCTGTAGTTGTGTACCAATTTCCCAATCCTTTAAAGCTGTTGAGAAATTTTCAAGCCTGATTACCCCGATCGATTCTATCCAAATGTGGTTGTAAAAGCGAGTAGCTACCACGGAGATTCGGGCGTCATTGACTGTTATAGTCTAGATTGCACAGGCCGAATTCTCTCCCTCGGGGCTGCATTAGCCCAATATTAGCCGTGTTGGTAAGACTCGTGGCGGCAGATAAAGCCAGAAGGTAGTTGTTCTGAAAATAGGGCGTCGCATTAATTAGCATCGTGGCGGCGGCTAGAGAGAGGAGGTTAATGTTATAATGAATGACTCTCGCGGCCAGGGGCCCCCTGCGAATGTCTTCTTTCGATTGCTATCGTCGGGTCAATTCATGTATTATGTATTCGACAATGTACTCCCTGCTCTGCTGTGTCAGGGCGACGACAGGGAGGGTGCAACAGCTGTTGCACCACCGCAACGTGAATCCCGGCGCAAGTAAGCACGACACACACGTAACAACCGTCAAGTAAGCTAATTTTTGTCGCGACAGGCAATTGATTGGAGGAGCGAGGATCGATCCAACCAAGCCAGGGATGGAGTATTTCTGTGCGTGGGACGTGTAAGTTCTAGGGAAGAGGAGGGCGGGTAGATCGTGTGCCTGCCGCGTTTAATTCCTAAAAAACGCGTTTCATCTTATACTAGCCCTCGACAAGTTATTTCCCGGAAGGAGAAAGAGTGCGCGCGTAGGTCGGAAGCTTATTACTGTTACAATGTCATTTTGTAGACATATAATATACTATGTGTGGTGCGGAGAATGGTTCTGGGAGGCTAGGGCAATTCGCCCGCCCCAACTTTCCCTTCTGACGCAATGGGGAAGCGATCGATGAATCACCGTTTCTTAGAAAGCCCACGCTGACACAGTGACACCACTGGCCTGGCCACCCCTGGAGGGTGAGGGCATTGACAACTCAACATGGCACGGCTGCTCTCCCTTCGCCAGCAAGTAGTAGGTGTTGGTGGGAGTGCTCGCGCGCAAGCCCCTATATACCCCCCGCAGGCAGCTACGCGACGGCCCACCCACCTTTCTCGGTCTGCTAGACTGTTGCACGTTCCACCCTTATTCCTCGGACCGAGTCTGAACCACCCTCGACGAACTCACCCCTCCGCTCGGGCTCCGGCGACAACTATCGGCTACCCTCCTGCAGAACAAAAAGTTGCCGTTCTCATGCGAGCCAGCACATTTTTTCTTCTCCAACGTCTAGGTCGGTTCGGAAGCGGCACAAAAACAGCACGAAAATGGGATGGTTACCACCACGATTCTTCTATTCTTAATCAAGTCAAGTTAAGCCTTCGAAACACTCTACTCGTACTCATATACTTCTCTTCAAGTGAGGTATTGTGAATTTTAAATGCAACAGTAGGAGGACCGAGAGATTGTGAGGGCACACACATGCCCATGCCCATCGAGCCATTCTTTAGTCCAGTCCATTTAACGACGATGCGCCGTTCATTCACAATGGCAATGTTCTCGATAGGTTCCTGATTTTCAGAGCAGAATCTGATACGGCTGATTAAGGGGGAGATATTGAGTTAGTGCGTTTCCGTTTCAGGGTGGCGAGGAGGCTGAGAGCGCGTCAGCAACGGCAGGCAGCCCCGCGGAAGACAAATCCGGCGTGAGCAGTCCGTTGACGGCAGAAAAGGAGACAACCCCTGCGGAGTGCGTGAGTGAGGGCAACGATGAAGGATCGGTGACGCCAGCGACCAGTAGCCCCGCCGACGAAAAGAAAGAGGAACCCACTCCCTCTGCCCCTACTCCCGTCCCTGTCGAAGAAAAGAAAGAGGAGGTCGAAAAAATCGACGCGGAGAAAAAAGTAGTCGAGGTCAGTCCAGCTGGTGGTCAGTCGATCGTGGACCCGGTACAAGTCTGCCGAGTTCAGCCAGTCACTACGCTGTCTATCATTGAGAGGAAAACCAGTGAGGATGTCCCGTCCTTGCCCCCATCCAGTCCACCACCCACCCCCATAGATCCGTCACCCTTGCAGCAGGCCCAGCAGGCCCAGGCAACTGCCAAGGCACTGGCCGAGGCCCTGAAGCTGCCGGTCGAGACTGTTCCCGAAGAAAGCATCCCTCTTCCTCAAGTCGTTACGACAAGCAAGCTTTCCTCCGAACCCGATCGGTCTTGCAATCAGACCAAACCACCTGCACAGTCTTCTAGTGTACCCCCCAGGTCTTCAATAGACGAACCCCCACTGCAGGCGGCTAGTGCACCCCCGAAAGTAGAGGCTCTCCCGGTGGTGGTAGGCCAAGAGAAGGATGAGCTGTCATCTTCTAAGAGCGATCAGAACCCCTTGCCGATTCTAGACACCGCTGCCGAGAGCGCGGATGTTATCATAGCCTCCGAAACCTCCCCGTCCTTGTCCGAGACTAACGCTACTGAGGATATTCGGGTCGATGTGCCGCCGCAACCGGTGTCGGAATGTCAGGTAGAGAATCGAGTAAAGAGGGAGATTAAAGAGAAAGAGGAGGAGGAGGAGGCGGAGGCGGAGGCGGAGGCGGAGGAGAAGGGCCGAGTAAATGTAACGGACTGTCAAGTCCAAGAGAAGGTAGAATCGGCTGAGGAGGCAAAAGACGCCGTGCCAGATTCAGCGTCTGGACCAACGGAGGAAACCAAGGCGAAAGTCGTGGCAGACACGATAAAAGAAGATGTTCAGGTCATTGAGACAGTTGTTGAAGAGATAAGCACTACCCCAGATGGTGAAGTCGTCTCACCGGATCCCGTGGAGGGTATGATCATGAAGGTGATTGAACCACTGGGAGATATTGGAACGGAAGGAGTAGAAGATATGCGTTCAGTGAGGGAACAATCTGTTATTGAATTAACCGAGTCCAAGACTGAGTTGGTCGTGGAGACTGAGGAGGATTCGATAACGCTCGCAGAAGAGGAGATCGTAGTAGTAGAGGCCAAGCCTGCTGTTGTTATTCCGGCGGAAGAAGTAATGGAAGAGATACTAAAAACCACTGCAGACGCTTCGAAAGTTGAGGGAAAGCCGATAGAGACGATTGAACATTCCGAAGACAAGGAAATAAGGTCTGCCGTTCCAACTGGCGCGAAAGATGTTCCGGTTTCCCAAGAAGCCGAAGATACCAGAGTGCCTGAAATCGTCCCTGAAAACTTATCCAGTCAAATAATAGAAGAAACTGTCGTGATAGTGGAAAGTCCTGTGACCAGTCAGAAGGATGTGATTGAGATAATTGAGGTTGATAAGCCGCTTCCCCTATCCCCACAAAATTCACCTGTGCCTAACTCGGATATGAATGAAAAAACGGAAACTGCAACAGTGCCTTCTCCAACGGTAGATACATCCGTGGTAGTTTCAAACTCTTCACTGGCAAAGGAAGAAAACAGCGATACGGTAGTGAGACTTTTAGCAGAGCCTCTTATTCCGCCACCATCTTTATCGCCGGAATCGAATGCCGTGATTGAGTCTTCTGCGAGCCCCTCTGCCGAATGCCAATTAGAAAATGTGTCAGATTCTTCTGACGATCTTCCATCAGCAGCTACGGAGCCAGTGGAGTGCTTGGATTTAGAGCGCCACTCATCACCACCGGAAGAGTTCTCTTCCTCGCTGCCTGCTAGTAACGTTTCTGACCTTAAGAATGAGCTTCCAGTTCCTGGTGAGAGCACATGCCGCCAGAGAAATGCGACAGAGACACTTCTAACACCGCCTAGAAGTCCCAGTCCCCAGTTGAATGTTAGTATCGAGGCCAGCATGACGACGTCGAGAAAAGAGTCGATGTCCATAAGTCCGAAATTGTGTGACGAGTCCGAGATTGAATTAAAGGAGAGGTTAGCTGAGCCTCGGTCGGAGAAAGAAGAGAGCATTTCATGTCAATTATCGAACAGCACCACGACCACTGCCAACCAGGAGACTCACCAGGTGATTAACATGCAACACAAACTCCTGGCATGAATTCAGGCAGCCAAGTACTTTGGCGGCGCCTCTTTTCAAAGTATCTCGCCGTACGCTCCGCACAAATTGTCTCTGTGGTATAGTCCGAGAATATCGACTCCTCTTATTCCTCCTGATCCCTGTCAGAGCAGTGCTCTATCACTCCGACGACATTCATCCCTCATCCATTCTAATCCATTCGACACTGATCAACTTCGCTTTTAAGATGTTCCCCTGACGAAGGGTACTCTGATGAGACTGAGAAAAGAGCCTCTCTGAGATATTGCACGAGTTTCGTCCTAATCATTCTAATTTCGTTGCGTAATGATGCACGGTCAATAGAAAAGTTATTCAGCCGATTGGGTATCAGCATTGGGTCAGTCGGCACATGCGGCGGAGCAAACTTCTCTCTCCCTCCACGATCGTCAGAAAGATCCTGACTCTTCTTCACCCGTGGTATCCAACGTCTGTGGGTCTCGTCGAATGCATCCTTCGTTCTGTCGAGAACGTGATTAACAAGTCTCAACTCTGTTGCTCACACACTTTCCCGGCTTCCATCACCGACCATTACCAAATCAACCATTACTGCCATCACCTGTGTTGTTTGCCTCTTGGTTTTCTTGACAATTAACATGACAGTTTGATGAGGATTAATGCGCCAAAGTAGTAGACACTGTAGCTCGGCATATAGATGAACACGAGCAGATATATCCATCACGTATTGCGCTAGAGGAAATCAGTTTCCATAGTAAATTTCTTTTTCATCGGAACGCTGCCACTAATATAACATAGTCGCTCGACTTATAGGAATCTCTAGAATAAATCTCATTGATAGACGTAAGCTATACTAATGGTTAAATGTAGCTAGCCTTTGGGAATACCTAATGGCATAAGACTCGTTAGAAATCGCGGCTACTATCGTCCTCCTTCCGTATTTGCATCTGTTGTGTCGTAAGCATCTTGTATTGCGCATGCAAGTTTTCTTATCCGAGGGTTTACCAACAGGGTCTCCAACTCTTTGCGCTGCCCGAAGCATGACGAACGATTCTGTCGGGCGGGCTGTCTGTCCTGCTGATATTCTGATTGTTGGCTCCTCTAATTCCGCCTCTCGTCCGAGCCCGTCGCGATTCAGGTTTAGCTCGGCTCGGCTCTATTCTGTCTACGTGTCATCATCCGACTTTAAACGGCTCGACAGAATCGATCTTACGTCTTCGTCCTCGTAGCATGCTGGGTTTTGGATTTGCAGCCGCTGCATCGGGAACCTCCTTGATATCGTATTTACTGACAGAGCTCGATGCATATTTCAGAGCATTCCCGAACCCGAAGTACCAGTAGAAAACAATGTGGCTCACGAAGTTAGCACGACGGAGAGCTTAGAAGAGGCTCCTAAAGCGGCACCGCCGGCCGTCCCTGTCGATGCACCTGCCTCTCCCCCGTCAGCACCAGCAATCACTGAGGACGTTGCTTCAGTCACCAAGGTATGACACAGTTCACAATTATTTCACATCTTTTGTCTGATATACCCGGTACAGTCGGTCTCCCGAGTTGAGATCCTATTTGGAGAAGCTGAGATATGATGATCGCCAGAAAGGTCGATTGCTCCGCGAGCCAATTCGATCCTGAAACCATTAACGAGTTTATTGGTCGTGGAAGAATAGAGTGCGAGGGGCCATCTGATTAACAGTATCGTTTCAACGATACGCATTCGTCTTTAAAAGAGTAGTACACTGTAATGCAGTGGGTGCTGAAATTCTTATGTCTTATCTGTTAAAGGCTATCGAGGAAATTGAAATAAGCGACAAGGCTGTCGCAGCGGCAGCCATTGAATGTAATACTGTTGTAAGTGTTAAGCATCCAGATCTCTGCTGCCAGCACCGGCTAACGCAATTCTAACTTGTACATTTTCTGCCAACAGGAAATCATCGCAGACGCGACCCACCAAAACAACATAAACGAATAAGCGCCATTAACTGAATTGTATTTTGGGAAGAAGAAAGTTCTTTTCTCTCGTTAAAACCAAAAAAGTATATTATATAGATATGTATATTTGGACCATTCCTGCAACTAAACAGAAAATAACGTTCTTTCGTTACGAGCAGCAAAAAATGGAGCGACGACGATGTTACCGCGACATCGCGAGAGCGTATAGACTCTATAGTAGGCCTATTAATTATTAAAGACCGATTGACGGCAAGGCGAACGATTCACGAATGGCTACGATCACACTGTCGGAGAATGAATTTGCGAGAACGAATTTAACGAATGGTCCATTTTTGGGGGAGATTCGCTGTCGTTCGCTGATATGATCTCTATCTCGTTGCGGTCGACTCATTGTCGCGCGGCTGTCGCAAAATTTCAACCGTGGGCCCTGCCCACCCGCGTGTCTTTCTGACACAGTAAGCGGCTCGGGCCGGGCCCTGCTGCGTAGAAATTCAACAAGAAATCTCATTGTTTTTTCTGCTATGTTTAACTGCGCGGCGAGCATTGCATTGCACGGCGGCGAACAATGGGTGTGCTAGAAGAACGAACATTGGCTTGAGGACGATAGGGAATATCGTTCGTCGCGTGTCGGGTCGGGGATAAATTGGGGGACGCAGCAGCGCGAGCGAACGAAGGAGAGATTTCGTCGGAGGGCCTGGCCTGGTGGCAAGGGCGGCCCAGAAAAGAATGCACGAGTGTGTTGCTGACCGAAAGTGTGTACCGGGTAGAGTGGAATGACAGAGGCTGATGGGGTTGCATGGAGGATGAAACGGAAAAGTGGGAGAATAGAGGAGCGGTGACGTGCGACGTGCCTGGAGAAGGGGAGGAGAAGTGCGAGACAGGGCCTGGGGATGAATGGGCGAAGAAGGAAAGGAAGCGGGGTGCCAGACAGTAAAAACGTGAGAATATTGAGAAAGAACGACGTGGAATCGAATCTTCGCCAAAACGTAACAGCGGAGAGCAAGAGGTGCGTAGGAACAAGTCAGAGGGAGAGTGAGTGTGAGAGCCGACGATACGGAAGAGTAAGAGTTATTAAAGCGATACGTCAGAGCGAACGAGTGACGTTTTGCATCATTTTGCTCGTATTTCTTTCGCGGTCCTTGTTTTTCTTTGTATTTGTACAATCGAGAGGTTTTACGTTGTAACGGGGAACTGCGCACTTCTACATATGACTTTGGTACGCGCGAGCACACGACACGTCACTACACACAAGCAAGGACATTACACGCGAAATGCGTACGTACGTACCATGGAACACACGAGACAAAATATACAGTAAGTCGAAACAATGTAAGTGATATATAATCTAGACATAGAGGAAGCGTTTGTGTAAATTCGGCGTTTGTTCGAAATGCTACCTTCTCCATATGAGAAAACTTACGGCGAAGCCTATCGTAATTTTATGATAATCATTAAAAATACCGCCTAATTACAATTACGGAACATGCACAATTATCATCCAAAAAAAGAAAAAGAAAGATGAAACGGTACCTTTTTCAAGTTTTCATACGATGTTTCTACGTTTATACGGATCTCCAGGAGTAAATGGATAATTACCTACGAAAGCTTTCTTTGTTAAGGCCGTAGCGTAGATCAATAAAGTTAAACGAAGAAGCGCATATATGTAAATGCTCCAAATCAGAATGTCTGTAAGTGTTAAAAAGGAGCGAGCGTTCACTGTGCCCGCGACCGGCATTGATTTTTAAACGATATATTAATGAGTAAGGAGAAAGAGGTAAAATTAAAAGTTGTATAGTAAACCTTTCATTAAATATATTGTCCGTAATAATGATCTTTACAACGAAAATTCACCGTTTCTCGGCACGAGTTTTGGCGAGGAGAGCGAACTTTTTATTTAAAGAAAACGACAAATCCTTGAATCCGACTGATCTGTGCATTGAATGCCACTACCGATTGATCGATACTCTGAGGTGCCCTCGAACCGAGCCTCCTCGTTTATTGATTTTGCGCCGGACACTACAAAATTGTAAATGAGATCGCTGACTCGAAGTCGCCTCAGGCACAGAGCTACAGTCTTCGGTATCTTCGATCAACAGTTATAATAGTAACTAAACTATTCTACATTTATCTATAACATATAATAAACTGTGAAACAAGTGTAAAAGGCCTGCCTGCCTGACTGCCTGCTTATTTACAAACAGATTCCTCACTTATCCCTTCCAATTCGAGGATATATGGAAAGTAACAAGATCTCACGTAGAGCACAGAGCATATTACTTTATTTCTCTATCAATGCCAACGCATCTATAAAGCTATCCAATTCTTCCTTGTTCAGTTCAAGATCCAGGACACGATGCGTTTCTCTGCCCTCGACAACGAGATCCAGCTGCAGCAGGGGCTCTCTTAGCGATGCCACCTTGCTGGAGCCCATCACCAGCTACAATGATATTTTCTATAACGATGCTTTTCTATAGCTTCCATCAAAAAGTTCATGCTTTCGCTTCACCTTGAGCCTCCAATCAAAGTCCGTAAGGGTCTCTCGTTCACCTTTCGAGCGTTCCTTTACCAAGACCTCTATCAATTCTTCCCTACGAATTCTTAAGCATGCTAGTACACTTTTTTGCACCTGCTCCGGCAACTCGTGATAATCTTGAGGCATCTGGTGAACCAGTAAACATTACAGATTTCTCTGGACTGCCAAGTTCGCAGGACGACGTTTGATTATACCTTTTCCTCCAATAAATACAAGCAAGCAGGATTGCAGAGTAACACTGAGAACAATCGGTAAGCCTCTTGATACTCTTCCCTGCTCCAGTCCATACTATTTACAAACCGGTGGTAAGAAGGACCTGGCCGGCCGCATATCTCATCGACGCAAGCATGCAGCAGCTACAGAGAGTAAAGTGCGTGACAACTGATGAAAATTAAGCCGAATACCTATCGATATCACCTACTTCCTTCAGGACATGAGCCTTATCCTCGCTGAACCAATTGAGATAAATCGTTTGGCTGCTCTCCATCCTCGATTCTCTTGGTTTTATATGCTTCACGCAGATCTCATTCTCTTAGAATCATTAGCCACACTCACTCTTGTTCACTAGAGGACTAGAGGAGTACGTACCATGAAAGTTACTTTCACCAACAGTGTTATCAACCACGTGTTTTTGTCGATCCAACCAGATCAAACCAGATTCAACCTTCTTTAACACGATTCACTCTGAGTTATGCATCGCAAACGCAATGTTTCCGCTTTCCGACGGTACGCTTAAATCGGACTGCTTAGGACCCTCTAACTCTGACAGGCCTCACTCCCCGGAACGGCCACGGAACGGCCACGGCACGGCCCTGATCAGGCCTGATTTCCCTGATCCTGATCCTGATATTATTCTGCTTGATTCTGTCTGATTGCGCCTGCGCCCCCCCGGAAACAGACAACTCACACTTTCCCACCCCACTGCCGCCGCCGACGCCGACGCAGCCGCCACTCTTATCGACGGCTGTCTCTCATTCACAAGGTCTATGCAATATTTAGACTCGCTCCTCCTCCTCACTGCTCCTCACTAGAGAAATAATGGACCACGAGAGGTAGAGAGGGGGATAGCAGCTATGTGCTATCTACATTGATCTATATCTATATATATACTTCGGGACTGCAGCACATTTGTGTATTCAGAAATATACAGCGCCCTCCTATATATATCATTCATCGTATATAATGTACATACACATTGAGAGTTACACACAGCACATAAACATCTCGTAATCCGGAAATTATACGCACTGAGTGTTGCACGGAATGAGCTACTCGGCAAGATTACAATTTGAGAATAGCGTAGAGGTATACGTGTGTGCTATTCGATTACAATTTCAGCCGTAAATTTATTTCTTTTCTCGCTGCAATGCTTTGTGCCGCACTTATGCGTTTTAGAACTGTTGAACAGTTTGTGACAACAATAATATTATAGAGAGAGAGTGTCGCGTAGATGCATTCTATCATTCCTTTTGGCAACTGGCTCGCGCGAGCGCGCGCACGCTCGCACGCACGCACAATATATTCTGCAAAAAGTTATATACTATATATAGTACCGCGCGCAACCGAATAAGCATGCACAGTGTCGCTGATGGTCGGAGAAAATAATTTACCCAGGTATTTATTCATGAGTATTCCCTATACAGGATATATTATGAGTAACGTAAAGCATGAACGCACGATATACATATACTTGATAGACTATCGGCGTGTGTAATGTCTCCACTACGAATTAAGATTGCAAAAAACCGGGACGCGGAGTTTGTTGTTTTGCTTAGACTTAGTTTAATACATTCTAAACAATGTAATATCTCAGTAAACGCATCAACGGGTTTATTGACACCCTCGCTCTCGTAACCAAACGAAATAGACGAACCACCATATTATACCTAGTCCAGTGAGTATGCGCGCCTGTGCAACATTATTTATAAATCGTCGCGGGGACGCTTCACAAGAATTTGAAAGACAATGTCGAATATGTCACATGGATGTCATCCTCGTCAAAATGTAGCTGTGTGTAGAAAAATTGTGCATAGACACACCACAAACCATACATTTACAAGTATCAGCAACCATTAGAGTTTTATACACATTTACTTAACAGTAGTAGCACGCGCATACTTTCTTTTAATGATACTTAACGATTGCGGCTAAGACCCAATGAAAAGTTTCAACGTCAGTGTGAATCAGAGCCTAATACTTGTATCTCTACGTATTAATAACGCAACTGCTCCAACAATAACCAGCTTCTGTTGTGTAAATACGCCCACACGCACACATGCACGCACGCTCGCGCGCTAGAGAAACAATACTTTTTAAAGGTTTACTGGCATTACGCATTAGTAAATATATCGAAGAATAAATATAGCGAAATTGAAATATAAGATAAATGTAAAGCAATGCTACGGTGATGCCACATATATATGTAGATAGATGCTATGCTAGTGATATATAATCCGTGTACTCATAAGACACACTGCTTTATACCAGCAGCATTGGCACTGTACCTCTCAAACACGGTTGAGAATGATGGCTAATAATAGTCTACCTTTTGCGGAACTTAGTTGACAAAAGCATGATTCGCTCAACGGAGTTTAGCTCTGCCCCATAGACATTAAGATTCAGCCGTTTAACAGTATTAGCATAAATGATGATAGGACCGATAACTTTAATTTTACTCCATAAAAATCTTGGCTAGTTCCTTCAAATGAAGAGGCCGCCCTTTGTCGTATCCTATTATACCCTGCTTATTACGCGAATGGTATAAAAAGTGAACTCATTATTCAAATGCACTGTCATCATCATAGCCGCCTTTTCATAGCGCGTCACTCGATATTTGATTGATCGAGTGTATTCGAAAGTATGACTCTCTAGTTCCAGGTGACCTGTACGAATAAAAAACTGATACATATCATCATTAGTCCGTGGAATCGTATAAATGTTTTAAAGTTTCTTAGGGCCGAAGATGCGCTCCGAGTACATGCTATGATGCGTCGCGAATAAATAACGACAGAAAAGCGATTGACAATAACATCGCGCGTGCTTACTATAATTATAACAACTTTAAGTTCTTGCGAAATATATATCTCTCTCATTTCCGTAGCAACTGATTACAATGACCAATGAATTCCAAAAGCAGATCCTTAACCTCGTGCACTTCCAATAAAACTGGCGTCCCGCCCGGCATGGTTACAACAATCATTGGCATACGTGTGATTATTCATTTAGAGAGGATTATTTAACTGTGTGCTGTAACATTGATCCAACGCCGCGCGCGTGCTCGTCCCTTTTGTTCATGTACTAGAAACCGCCGCTGTCGGTTCACCATTCCATTCAATCTTGATCTTGCAATTGATACATTATTATCGAGATATAGTACAGTAATCTATATGACATTTTCGTGTATATTTCTTTTATGCCAAATTGGTATGTTCAGAAAAGAATATTAATCGTAAAAGAATAGCAAATCATGATTATGCGTTATCTGTTAGAATAACATAATTCTGTTACACTTCGTATTGGCGTCGTATCTAAAATATCTCATCATTGTTGTATTAGCTGTTTCAGCTCCAACTTTCAATTCAGTTTTTATTGTAATATAATGATGCCCCCCCCCCTCTCGCTCTCTCTCTCTCTCTCTCGATGTGTGTGTGTGTGCGCGCGCGCGCGTGTGTGTTTGGGTGCGTGTATCATACATCTCGTTATGTTTCTTTCTTATACTGAGAAGATATTGCGGATACTTAGTCGCGCTTTCTTCCCCCCTCCTGTTTATCGATGTGAGATCATTGAGATGAGAATTTAAGTTAATAAATACTTGTATCAAATATCATTCGTTTTTGTATCACTTGTATTAAGAACGGGCATCTTCTACCCTACTTGCGGACAATTCTGTAATGCTGGTTACATCGATCGATACGGTCCTTGCATTTTTAGAAAATGAATGACAAGAGAGGGACCCCGCGCGACTATGTCCGGTGGTATTTGCGAAAGCGGACAGTTTTCAATTGACAAAATACTGAGATTTGTACACAATGCTAGCTCGAATGGTAAGTTGTGCAGATTTGGATTATCGTTTATGTACAGCGAATTCAAATTCTCTAATGCGCCAATCTCCTCCGGCAAGCAATTAAGATTATTCTCCCCCACGCTTAAACAGGTAAGATTTGTCAAAAAGCCGATCGCTCTTGGTAAAGTGGTCAGTTGGTTCGATTGCAAGATGAGTTTCTGTAGTTCTCGCAGAAAGCTAATGTCATTGGGAAGGGACTCGATTCTATTCTCCTCAAGATCAAGAACGCGCAGTTTCCGGAGATTTGCGATACTGGCAGGTATACGCTTTAACATGTTATTAGAGAGAATCAAAGTTTCTAGACTCGGAAGCATTTGTATGTTATCGGGAATTTGGGTAAGTTGATTTGTACCGAGGTTTAACTCTACCATATTAGCCCACGTACCAATATCTAGTGGCAAGGCGGTTAATTGATTTTCCTTCATGTTTAACTTTGTCAAGTTCTTGGCTCTGGAGAAAATTCCATACGGTATCTTATCTATCTGATTATGTTCGAGATTGATAGAATAGACATTTATAAACTGTGCCGGTCCTCCTGATGGATATGCCGCGAATGCATTTCTGGACAATGTAATAGTTTGCAACTTAGAAAGACTGGACAGGAGGCCGTCCGGCAATTGCGACACTTGGTTACCTTCCACACTGAACTCATCCATCATCTTACAATTGGCCAGGGACTTGGGAATACTGCTCAGTCTATTATATCTGAGTCCTAGTCTGGTTAGCAATACCAAATTTCCAATTGTATCAGGAATGTCCAACAATTCATTGTGCTGCAGATCGAGCGTGGACAACTGGATGCAATTGCCAATCTCTTCTGGTAGGTGCTCCAAGTGATTGTGAGAGACGTCGAAGGTGATCAGATTGACCAGCTTGCCAATGCCAGCAGGAAGGTCCCTGATCTTATTCTCACGGAGACTTAGCATGGTCAGATTGGTCAGATTCCTTATGTTATCGCTGACAGTCTTCGCTCTATTGAATCTGAGGTACAGAGTTGTCAAGCTTGTCACCTTATAGACGACCTCCGGTATCTCGTTGAGCTTATTGTGCCTGAGGTCTAACAGTCGGAGGGCCTTCAAGTTCTCAAGGGTATTCGGCAGACTTGTGATACAGTTCTCGCTGAGGCCCAAGGTCTCCAAATTCGAGAGGCAACCAATTTCCGGCGGCAGGGTTGAAAGCTTGTTACCGTAAAGGTACAACTCAACGAGGTGCGTCAGATCGCGGATCGAGCTCGGTAGGTTCGTGATGTTTGACTTGCTCAGATCAAGTCGCTTCACGCACTCCTCTCTGCATCTAACGAACTCCTTGGCGACATCGAGATCCGCTTGGATCGGCTTGCCTTTCTTCGTCGTTGGTTTCGGCTTGTTCGACTCCGGATGCTTGACGGTCACCGTCTTTTTGGTGTCGGGGCCAGCAATCGAGGCGGAGGATAACTTCTTCTCCTTGGAGTGCTCCTTGTTCTCAAGCAGACCGTCCACGTCCTCGGGCATCTCACCGGCTGTGCAAGCGGTCAGACCGCAGCCTTCCAAGTATTCCGGGATATCCTGCTCCTTCATGTAAAAACCCGGAAGGCCGTCGCAGCCAACCTCCTCCTCACCCTCTTTCTTTATCTCCGAGAGGCACACCGTCCTTATCTTACCCACGCCCGCCCAACGCTTTCTCGACTTTTTCATAACATGAGCACTGGCCCGACTGGAATTCCGTGACGAGTTCCCTCCCGTTTTCTTCTAGAACCTCATACTCTGGCCGAAACTTCTTCCTTTACCAGTATTGACATATCGATGTCAGCCAGAACTAGCCAGCCAGCCAGCCAGCCAGTCAGTCAGTCAGTCAGTCAGTCAGTCAGCTAGCCATCAGCAGCCACCAGTGCGCGCGTATCAGCACTATCGTCTACTTATCTGGCGCAAACGCGAACGCGACCGATCTGGATCTGGATCTGGATCTGGACCGATCTGGACCGATCCACCGAACCTGCACCCAACTGCACCCAACTGTACCAAACGCACCGAACCACCAGCGCCAGCCTGCCTGCCAGCACACCCTGCCCACTATGCTTCGGCTCTACTATGTGTTCTGAAACACGCCTACTCTTCTTCACACCACTTCACACTTTGCAAAACCGCCGACTTTGCAAACACACGCTCCCAAAGGCGGTTGAAACCTTCATTCAAATTCTCTGTACTGCGTGGTCTCTGTGGTCGGTGCAACTTAACTTATCATTTCAACGAAGCCAGCTTGAGATGGACGAATTGCGGCAAGCCTTGCCTCCATCTGTAATAATAAACAAGACTCCTTTGTCATACGTCGATCGTCTATTTCCCCAATTGAAAGGGTCACCGTACTTTGTTCTTTATAAAGTAAGTTCTCCGTTTCGTGCTAGAAACATGCCTTCCCGACTAATCTCGCTGCACTTACTCCTTCCAGCAACAATCTTCTACAGCTAAACTGCAAGTTGAAGTTGAAGATGAATGTCCCGAGTATCAGGAGGAGAGCAGTATGTATTTCTCTTCGAGTCAGTGGATTTACATTTCTCGGAGATAAGAACTGACCTTTTACCAAAATATATCGCAGGACTGGATCTAACTGGATCGCCGCTAAAATACTCGTTCGGGGAGGATAACTTCGAAGACAGTATCACTGCGACCAGGAAGCACTGGCTCAGAGAGGAGGAAGAATATCTGCCCTTGTCCCGACAAGAAGCATGGTACTTTTTCCCATTCGCTTTCTTATTCTAGTCATGGCAAAAGTAACAGTCGCATATAATTCCAGCAACTTGTTGAACGTATACCTCGATTCTATCCCAGACAAATCATGCCCCATATTTGCACTCTGTGATGGAAAGGATACGAGCAATACTAGATTACTGGCGACCGTTGTTCACCAAGAGTGGTTTACCACCATAGAAGTCAAGTACTGGGGAATGGAAGGTTTAAGTTTACTTAAAAGGTCATCGCCTCTACTGTTGCAAGAGCACTTGAAATTCTCGCCGGTGGACGAGCATGATGTAACTGTTCCTACATCATTCATAGGGCTACTCTCATTAAACTGATAAATCATTTTATACAAATTTCAAGGTTTCCATCTCCATGTGGAATGCCTTCGATTTGCATGGAACAAGAGCAGAAATGTTCGACTGGAGGGAAACGCCAAGAGCCAGTTTCGAAGGATCCTTGAGTATCGAAGTTAACAGCAATAGTCTTTCTTTCGACGCTCCTACCGGACTATCAAGGAATGACATTGTAAGCGCATGACGTTCGCTCCAAGCATTTTCCAATAGTCAGAAACAAAAACTATAAAATATATATTCCATTAGGTTGCGCAGATCGTTAGTGGATCGGAGAGCAGTCTTCTGAAGAATTTCTGGGATCAATTGCAATTGATCGATCGGTACTTGACAATCCTTGACAACTATAAAAAGAATGCAGATTCGCAATATAATTCAGTGGCCCTGCAATTTCCAAAAGATTTCACTACACCGTATGGCAAGGAGTGCGACAACGTATTAGAGAACTTGTCGCTGTTGTTAAATGGAGATTACAGTTATAGAAAGGCCGATGCAACGGATATAAATGGAGGTCAAGATTTCATGAATGAAGAGGAGATACACAACGACGCAAAACTTGAGGAATACATAGCGAATCTTCCACTGAGAGAGAACCAAGATTTCACAGATTTCTTATGGGAAATTGTCATAAGTAATTATCCCTTATTGAAAGCCCCATTTCGTTTGATGCCGATCTTTTAAGCAATGTATTTGTAGTGAACAAAACTTATCCACACATGGTGAAGTCCATTCACACTGTGCTCGAAGAGGTCATAACTCATGGGTCGATAGCACAGGTGTAATTCTTTTCGGTTCTCATTAAGCTTAAACGATTGTCATTAGTATTACAAGTTTTCATGCCCTTAGCTCAACTACAATAACACGACAAGACTCGCAAAGATTTTGTCGACACTACAATCCGAGAATATGATTTCGCATTTATTATCCGGCAGCTTGCCATTAGAGTACGTAATTGATATTGGGATCGAGAAATTAAGCAGGGATTATCTATACATTCTCTTGAACGCAAGACTGACTGATTTGCATGCGATTCGCAAGAAATTCGGCAACTTGCCCTCCGAGGAATTTCGGCTGGATGCTTATCGGTAAGATAATTAAATACTTTTATTTTACGTAACACGACCTGTGACCTGTGATGGCATTTACATTTTCAGCAAAAAGTTACTGTGCATGGCGCAAATACACGTTTGCTTAGAATTTATGTTACTCATCCAGAATAATTTCGAGTGCACGACCGAAAATCTGGGTACATTGTTCTCGTGCGCCTTCAAGAAGTTTGTGTGCGAAGATTCTCCTTTGCGCGATTCTGACGCGCTACTTGACAACTATATTTACAGTCTAACTGCACCAGTTCCTATATCAATAATCAGTGATCTAAGTAAAGCGTAAGTCCAATTTGGCAATTCGATGATCGTAGCAGTGCTCCTATAGAGGTAAGAAAGCTTCCTTTATTTTCAGAGCACCTGCTACTCGAAGGGTTTTGCTTTCGTCGCACTCTAATCTTTGCCGATTATCAACCACAAGATTTTACAGCCGTTCACCAATTTTCCCAACTAGTATTTTCCACTCAGGTAATAATGCTCCCTTCTTCTTCTTCTTCTTCTTCTTCTTTTTATTAATTGCGCAACCTTTCAGTGGAATCGAGCAGCACTACGGATATCGCGTATCACGCTATAAGTGTTACATGCTCGTCTAATAAAATGAAGTAGCACAAGACTAGCAAATCTAGCGGATGTATAAACAATGCGATTAACAGTGCGATGTGATTGAACGTTTAATAATTCATAATTCATAATTCATAAAATAGAAATTATAAAAGCATTCTTTAAATACATTAGATGTATTGGGTGTATAAATATACCTAGATTTATGAGTGTTTGTACTCTCAGTCATCAATAATATACACTCGAATTTACTATTAAACACACTTAATTCCACTGCTGTAAAACTTGTTAAATAAGCATCATGATACGACGATATGACTTTCGACTAAAGTCTCGCTACACTCTCAATGTACAAATATTTGCAAAGTACGTCACATATTTACTAGAAGGTCTTGTGAGACTGTCCAGGAGATTTTTGTCTTTATAGCCAACAACATTAAGGGAGGAGGATCAGTAGACACGAGCTTACGCGCACCATGTCCAAGTTCTCCAGTGTAGAGTAGAATAAGTACAACAACACATGATCGACGAGTAGACCGTTACTTCGAACTCATTTAACATACTTTGGTTGCTTTTCTGAGTATCAGTATTGTTAACAATAAACATTATATTGACTGTAAGCCATTAATAAAAGCATGGCCTTGCAAGCAATAAGTACATGATGTGAACAGGTTTAATACTGAGACGCCTCTACGTCATCTACTCCCGAGACACTCGCTTGCTCTAATACTTGGAGTAGCTTTTGCATCTCCATCGAATCCGACGAATTGTCAAGTGTTCTCTCAAGAGCCCGTACGTAAGACATGCAGGTACGCCCTTCATGGTCTAAGTTATGTGGGTTGGCTTTATGCTGTAACATTTCACAATCATTGATGAGAAAATCATGAAGGGTGTAAGCGCGCCAAGGTCAAGGCCAAGAGGGTGAGATAGCATACCCATATTAATAGCTGCGCCATAGCCAAATTACCGGTAGCACAGGCCAGATGTAGCGGTGTTCTCAAGTCTTCTGCGCTAACCGACATATTGATATCCTCGTAGGTACATCTAGCCAAGCAGAGCGTGAACGCTCTCGTATCCCCTCTGTGTCGCATTGCACCAGATTAGAATGTGGCCTATACAAGTAGAATGAATTGTATGTTATCTTCGTTACCCACCGGCAGACCGAGTCGATCAGCAGCTTTCCTAAAGAGATATTTGGATTGATGGGCGGCAAGAAGAGTTTGTCCTCGTATTTCCACCTTATCCACTGCTCCTTCTCTTCCCTCGGTGAATCCGAATTTGGCTTCTGCTTCCCGTTCAAGCAGTACTCCCAGACGCTATTAGCGATGTCGTTGCCGAGGGCTAACATTACGCTCAGCTGACCTGCGCTGGAAGCAAAGTAGTGTCCATCATTTAATAGCCTTTGAAAATCACCGAATATCTGCATCCCCTTGCCACTGCAACTTGCCACTTGTCAAGAAGTGTGTCAAGAAGTGTTATGTACTTACGACCAATCGTCCAGGTCGAGTGATCGAACTTTGGATATGTGCGAGCCCAAATTTCTGTGTATACCCGAGCACTCAATGCACACCAATACACCCAAATTCAGACTCGCCCAGTCCGGATCTAAAACGTATGGATTATTCAAGTTTTTCTATGGATAAGGCAACTACTATACCTCCTAGACTAAAGCTAGAGAGAGGTACATACTGGGGGCACCGCAATCTACGCATGCATCATTTCCCGATACTTTGTTCTTTATACAGTGCATTTTAAACGCATCGCTTTCATTTCGCTTGTCACCATCGCTATTCTGTAAGCTCGTCAAAATTTGTTGCTCAATCGCGGCTATCCAGCTATCTCTATCCTCGGCGCTGCTTGCCTCGAAATGCCATGTTTTATTCTCTAAGGAAATGATAGAAAATTCAAAGCTATCCTCTGAAAATTTAGAAAAGAGCCACCACTATTACTTGGTCAAATTAGACGAATGCTACCAATTCTCCGGCAGACTCTCATACTGGTATAATACCTTGAGCATTAGACGATTTGGAACCTTTAGGCGTTTTTCCAGGCACTTTCACAGTCACGTATTGCAGCAGTATTTCCTTGCCATTTGATTCAATCATATAATCCTGAAAGTATGTCGGGCTAGCTAGTATTCTTTAGCAAGGCACTAACTAACTCATTATAGAAACGCATACATGTAAGCTCGAATGATAAGTTAATCTCCCATCTTCCAAAAGGGTAACATATTTCTTCTTCCATTCCTTTAACGACTTGCTACTTCGCTTAAATAAATATCCCTGCTTAACAGGTATTTCCCTACCCACTCCCATTTCACCCATGTTGTATTTTTCCTTCTTCGATGGAGTGAATATATTGGACTTTCTACGAAATTTTCTGCAATTTAATGAAATTGTCAACATTACAATTATCCACCGGTAAAATTGTAGGAAAGAACCGTACGTTTAAGAGCACCAGCCATCCAGTGAGACATACCTAATAGTAGTAGGGGTAAGAATCGAGGATCTAAGCTCCCCATGTTGATTCTGCACATTATGGAAACTATCGCCCATTATTCCACCTTCGCCGTGAGTCGAACCACTGTGAATAGACCTGGTGTCTTCTTCTTTTTCGCATGTCTGTATGCGCATACGCAAGTGCTCATTATTAATACTACGTCTACGAGATCTGTGCACGCACACACACATTCAAGAGGTTATCTTACATTTAGTTTCGCAGAATTCGTAGCTTCCACTTCTTTGGGAAGGACTTGGGCATTTTTTGTGACTGTAGCTACCGTACACTTTACTTCATTATTATCTATCGCTGGTTGTCCATTACATCTGAAACTCCTCACAGACAGATGCAGTATAATTTTTTGGCACACTGCAACAAGAGGTAGGCAACGGTGGTGGATACACGCTATCTCTGTCGCGCCTTGCGTAACAACTAATTACCATCTTGAAATACTCTTTCGACATTTAAACCATAAATGGCACTAGTTTCGTAGTAAGGACATCTCAAGTCACACGCTAGCTTCCTTGGCCTGATATCTTTTATGACTCGTGGATTGGAATCATTCACTGAATCTAAACAGAGCATGAAAGGGCAATATTACTCCGGTTCGTGCCAATGATCTTAACTAATAATTTACTAGTATCGCATTCCCATTAAAGAAAATGTAATAACATGTTTGCCAAAACTGAGAGACAATTGGACCAACATAAAGAACATATACATATTTTACCTTGCACTCCTACAAGTATTTTTGGTACTTCAGACATATTTCGAAATGAACACATTCTATTATAGAAACTGCAAACTATTGAGAAACTCTCTTCATTCTCTAAACTAAACACGAGTAATAAAGCATCTATCCAAGCAGAGAACTGAAACGAGTGATGTCTATCGTTAAAATTTGTAAAGCATTCGGTGGAATGAAAATTATGCACATTTTGTGTGTTTAATGAATCTGATAATATCAAGCTTTTCTCATATGTACTTGTGCCTCTGGTACTCCACCCTCATCTCTAATTAACAGAAGATAACTCTGCTCATTGATAAAGACTTCCTTTTTGAATCGACCACCCTCGGGGGACTCCTCGTGCATAAACGATCCGGTCAAATATCTGTGAACTAAAGCCGATTTGCCTGAGTCTGACGATCCAATGATACCCAAATGTAATTCTGGCACGTCTCTGGCCAACGTCCATTCATGACTGTTAACGAAGGAATCTGAAAATCATTTGAATCGCATCAAATAACTTGACTTTAATGCGGAGTATTCTTCCTGGGGAGAAGTATCAACTACTCTGTTCCGTACCTTCAATTGCAACGACATGTTCCCGAATCTGTTTCGCGATGTGGGAATCCGAAATAAGATCTATTAAGTCATAGATAGCGTATATCGATGGGTGAACGCTCTCGAATCGCTGTATTTCCTGTCGAATCGCAAGTGAGTGATCGTGCCCACTGTGGCCAGTTGTCATCTTCCTTAAATTACTGCCACCAGTAGTAGGAAATATCACATTGCAGATCCAGCCGTCATCTAGAGGCTTCCCGTTCGCGTAAACCGACCAGTCTTCCTCATATCATCACCAGAGCAGATGCATCTTTATTGCTCACCACATAATATACGTCAAATTCGATTATTTATAAACATTATTGAACGCCACTGCGCCAGCAGGTTATCTGACACAATTGCCTCACGTAATTCGCCCGTTTCATAAGCAGCAATAAGCAGTAAAGGGCAAAGTCACACAGCTCTCCGTTGCCGCCGTTGCCAATTCTATTGGGTCGCTTTATGCCGTATCGACGTCCCTCGCCCTTTACCACCAAAGAGAAGAGTCTGACTTGTTACGAAACCAAAATGTCAATATTCCCCCTTGAATGCAAATGCTGCCATCCAACTTCACGCCCGTCCCTCGTGCGTGATCCCTTCTCCGTAATCAGTGGTTCGGTTCAGTTCGGTGCAATTTGCTGTTTGCTTGCTTTGCTTTGGTGCAGGTGCAGATGCAGCTGCAGTTCGTGCAGTAGAGTCAATTCAGTTCAATTCATTCAATCACGCAAACGCAAGCGTGAGAGGCGACTGCGACTGCGACTGCGGCTACGGCTGCGCACAAAAGTTCGGCTCCCTCCCCACTGCTCCCCGCCACTCCCCTCGTTTACTTTACCTGTTACCTGTTACCTGTTACCCACTGCTGGCACTCTCCATCTTTTCTCTTTTTTTCTTTCTTTTCTCTGAACCCTATTCCATTATCAACCAGAGATTATCAACAGCGGACTGCAGTTTCAAGCTTTCGTGCGGAGCAATCGATCAATCATTGTAATTGCGCTCCCAACAACACAAGTCATTGTGGAACAAGGCAGTCTCAAATGATTTATTAGCTTAACCATTATTACACGTCTATACGCAAGTGTGGTATGTTGGAACAGTTTAACATGCTCAAGTGCAAAACAGACACTTTTTGCGCATATCGTTGCATGTCTGTATATCTACATATTACTCAACAGTACTTAACAGGCTCTCGAATTGAATGGTGGCCAAGGGGGGATTACCTACTAGCATAGACTAGTAATAGTAGCAAATCACACACGTCTGAAAGAGTGGTATGCCGGGTACAAAAATAGAAAATTCTTAATATAGTTGCTAGCATCGATTATGAATTATGCAAGACTTTATTGAACGCATTGTACGATGTTTCTAAATCAAAAATCAACTGTCGCACTTGGGTGTCGGATAATTCGTCAGACGCAGACATATTACTTAGTGTTTGCAACCACTCCGCCACCTTTTCCTTGCCATCGAAATCGCTCGGTAATATACTCAGGCGATTCATGGTATCCATTAGATCCCTTAAGTCTGGATGTAATTGATCCATAGCTCTGATTTCCAGCCGCAATTTATCCATTAGCGTTATAAATAAAGAGACAATGTCGGCTATACATTTGGAAGTATTTCCCTTGTCATCCTTTATGGTAATTGGCCTGTCTTCTTTGATTCTCTCTAATGCAGCTGGGCAATCCAATCGAAATGCCCTCGCAAACGCATCGATGGTTGGAAACTGATCGCTCTGGACCTACGGAGAAGACTCTTTTTATCTTACATTCGTACACTCGCGTCATGCTTCCAATTCTATGCTGGCTGCTGTGGCGGTGTACACACCTGTTTGAAAGCTGCTCTATATTGAACTAACAATTTACTGCAGGCTGCAGTGTACTCCTTGGGCGTAACGCAATCTCTGATATATGCCTTTTCCAAGTGCTGGAGTGTATTTACAACTGCATACAAATCTGCTTGGTTGTCGTGTTTCTCTCTCTCCCTGGCGTTCTTGTACAGCTTTACTTCTTCATAGAGCTCGGGCCGCTCTTGAGCTACTGACATTCTTTCCTACGAAGACGAGCCACTCGAAACTCACTTTAAGAAGTTAAGGTATAACCTCACTCATAATACACCGCTAGCGAAAGCTCGGTGTATTCGGTAGGCTACGTCACGCCGATTATGGATAGCTCCTATCCACTCCTATCTACTGATAACTATGAGCAATGCGTCGACCGTGTCGACAAGCACGTTAAGCTATTTAGAAGGTATAGAGAGGTGATGATGAGTGCAGATGAGTGATCAACTTATTGGTCATGGAGCTGACTTTCCTTACCGAATGGTTACTCTGATTATCCTCTAGGAAATTACCGCCACCTCTGGGGATGCAGAAATGTCGCTATCGGTGAAAAGGACCTGTCCAAACGAAATAAGAACGTCGGCTACACAGTAGTGCGAGAAACTTGACAATTTGACACTGCGAATTTGACACTACCAGGCAAAAAAGGGAGTTGTTCAGCCACCTACTCGGCTGCAGTTCGCCTCGCAGATTCCCCACTTACCACTCGCTTATGATAAAGGCGCATGGTTGACATTTTCATCTATCTGAAAATACGCTCTATCAGATTCTCGATGAGATGCGGCCAAGTCTTCCGTGACATGGCAAAGTGGCATTAACTTGATTGAATTCCCAACGATAACGCGCTATTAAGCTGCCGATAATTTAGGAAAATCACAAAAACCGGAGACTAAGAATCACACCGAATCACACTAAGAAACACCGACAGAAAGAAGGGGGCAGGATCTATATAGGTGAAACTGGTTGAAAATCAATATCTAGACAACCATCTGATGTTTCGCACTCTTGGCGTTTTTATTCAACAACATTCTATAAACTAGACAATTTCTCGCTCAAACTTTTTAAACTATGAAAACAAACACAACCAGCAAAATAGACTTTGCGAAATAAGAAAGTAAACTGCACAACATTCAAGCAATCACTTGATTGTTGGTGTTGCACTCAGCGTTGCTGGAACATTGGGTTCATTGCCACGCAGAGCACACTGGCAACAAAGAGTGCAGTCATCAAATGTCTCACTATCTAGATTGCACCAACAATGAAATTTCTTTACTCTCCTCTCTCCATCAGCCAGTAGCACTTCGGCCTTGTTCATCTTTACTACCGCCATGCTTTTAGACGATGCGATGGACACGCACGATAGAGCCAACAGTAGATCCTTCCCATCTAGTAAGATCCACGGCGGTGCAATTCGCACAATGCAGTCGGATGTCATTTTGATCATTCCAGCTAGTTCCGGAGTAATTAAGACTGAGATATTTCTTGGACGGGTCCCTTTCTTCTCATTGTTTCCCTCAAATTCCAGTGGAGGCAGCAAGCTAGCAAAATCCTCTACTACAAGACCCTCGAGAAGCTGCTTGTCGAAACGCAATTTACAACTTTGCACAGAGATGGCCACATAGGGATTATTAATGTTCTTCCTGATAGGATGTTTTAAACAATGTCGCCATATCCGAACAGACGACCTTTCCCTGTTTATTAATAACTGGAGTCTTTCAACCAAACTCCCCCTAAAATCATCATTGATTCTATTAAGAAATTATCTGCCACATTTTTCACCACTTAACCATACACACCTTTTAGGCTTTTTTCTCTTTCTGCCCGAGTCTATTACCTGTAACAGTAGTCGCAGATCCGACGGTGTTCTTGTAGGTGATACTTCGCTACTAAAAGCAATAGATTCGCTATGTTGGTTCGTAGCTGGTGTAGCAGACGATATATTTTGTGAAAACAAGTACAGCGATGCTGGTGCTCTGAGAGTATCGGCATTAGAAAAATATGTAGCATCCAAATCACTACTTTCAACTATGTTGGATGACATTGGACAGAATGTATCTACATGAAATTTCTGGTCCTCCGTATCGCTATCTTCGATGATCATACTCGAGCGAATTCCAGTCCCATGCCCATTGCTTTTCGTATCGACGCTAGATGCTTCTTCAATAGCACTTTCATCTATAGGGCTTTCTGCTCTTGTCATTTCTCCAATCTTTGAGTCTTTCCTTGGGTCTGGTATAATTTTCTTCCAAGCATAATCTGGTTTAGAATCATCATAATTGGGATTAGATTCTTTTGGTCTCTTTAGTGGAGGCCCTCCTATCGATACCTCAGAAGCATCTCTTTCAGATTGTACTTTTATTTCTGGGCTTTTGCTCTTAACGTAATTACATCTAGCCTTATTACATTGTTCGTAACAGAGTCTTCTATAGTTCCTTCTGTTCTGCACCTTACCCAAAATCGGTGAGTTTTGTATGTTAATATCTTTTGGCTGTAGCGGCAACTGATCTGATTCAGAAAAAGATTGATCAACATTTTCATTCTCTTCCACATATTTCCTGTCCATAAATTCTGTATGCTTACCATGCGATTGATCGGAAAGATAGTTTCTAGTTTCTGAAAATAAATTCTTGCCAGAACTTATACAAGTAGAAAGGCTAAATACTTTGGTACGGCTTTTTTTTAGTTTTCCGACTATGGGAGATCCAAGGCTATTATCGATCTCAGATATCGCCGAATCACTAACGAATTTGGAGTCATCTATTAGTGAAGCGTGGTCAACCGGGTCAACAGGGTAGTTGTCATGTGTTTCGATCCATTTTTCTACGAATTCAAACTTGCTCATGCACGGAATGCGAGACGTCTCATCGTCAATTATTAGCCGTCCATTCTTATCTTGACCGGACTCAATATCGTACACAGAATTGAGTTTCAAAATCACCTGAGCAAATTGCAACTTCCTTACATGATGTGGCTTTGATATGACCGACACTCGCTCCTGCTCGCACATGTTTACTTCGACTCCTTGTCAGATAGTAGGTATCGTATGTCGCGTATATGCAGTTGAAATAAAGTGCGCTGACATTAAAGAGGCGATATGCGCGGCGCGCGCTCGCGTCTCTCCTGGAAATCTACCACCATCTTGGATCCATGCTCGACGGTCTCCATTGTCGCTTTACTGCTTCTGCTCGCCACTCCATTCACCATGGTGAATACAATCAAATGCAATCTCCAAGGGAACTTTAATCGAATAGGGATGGAGATCGGGATAGCCGTAATGGTATAGAGAGCCGTGTTTCATTTGATTGGAGGACTATAGTATCTATGTAATTCCAGCTGGTGGAGCAGAATAGCGGGTAGACAGTATAGCGCGCGAGTATGTAGCGTGAAGCCCGTCATCATATATGCTATGCGTCTAGTCGTCAGGATTGTCAGGATGCGGTCAGGATTGGTTAGGATCAGTAGTCACAGGATTGCTGGTGTAAAGATGCTCATATGGAATAGGAAATAGAGGGTAGCAGCAGGTAGCAGTGGATGGGAGTTGTTTAAAATCTATCTACCGCGCGTGTGATAGGTCTATACTGGTCTATACTTTTGAAAGATAATAGTTTCGTAAGAGGTACGCGTATAGTATACACTGATATATATCTTTGGCTCTTTGGTTTCAATAGAAATGTTAAAGGGGTGCAAGTACTTGGGAGGAAGGGAACTATAGTGTAAATATAGAGAGCATCATACAAGTACCTAATAGCTATATCCAGAAGAAAGGGTGGTCAATCAACAGATTCGAGGACCAGCTGCGTTATTGCGTTACCGGCCAAAAAAAGGGCGCCAAGAATGTCGAGCGTAGTGCGGCATGGTAGAAAATTGGAAAGGTCGGTGCGGCGGTGGAGAGCGAGAGCGAGAGCGAGAGAGTTGGCGTTGAGACAGCGTGTCTTTTGTCTTTGAACGCGAAACAGCCAAGCGTTAGGTGAGGCGGGAGTGTGTGGGAAAGTCTCGGGCGGTCCACGAGATGAAGGGAAGTATGCGTTCGTACACTTTACCTCTATTTGACACTCTTCACCTACTCTACATAGATGAGGTAGAAGCGACGCGTAAGTGCTATGACTATTATATGAGTACGCGGCGGCTTGGGTGGCAACGGGCGGCCTATGTCTATATGTGTACGTAATACATATAGTATCTTGTATGATGCGCATCGTACACAGATCGTGCACGAGGAAGGGAAACGAAGGGAAGGGCAGGGTAAGGTAGGGTTCAGAGCGGGAGATGATTCAGATGAGATGGAGAGGTAGAAGAAGCGTGCGAGGGAACGCAGAAGCGAGAGGGAGGGAAGGAGAGAGAAAAGAGTTGGTCATGGGGAGGCTGATCGAGAGAGGCACAGAGAGGATCCAAGGGGGCCGTTCAAAATGATAGATAGGAGGACGGGGCAGACGGGATACCGCGCGCGCTAGCCGGACCCCTTGCATCTACGGTTGTTTCAGTTTCAGTTCGCAATGGAGGCTACTTGCTCCTTCTGATAGTAGCCGCCAGCCAGTACATAATGATCACTGCTCAGTTCCTTACTCGGATCGGAAGTGAATCAAATAGACCTGGCCCAGTCAACCCCATCGCGCTTTAAGTCGCTTCCCGCTCAGACCACCACGTCACACCACAGGCATGGAGAAAGCGACGAGTCGGTTATACTTCCACGAGAAACAGACAGAATGATCTCGTGAGAGAGGAGGTATCGAAAGGCGGTGGTCGGACCTCGAAGGGTGCCCTAGTGAGTTGATTAATGTTGTAACTGGGCAGTGTGGGCAACTGCAAGCAGACTTTGGTGTACCCCATGAAAGACGGACGCACACAGGGTAAATACATCTCTAGCTTCATCTGCCGCAAGTGCGTATATGTAGATACTTGCTTGCCGTCTATAGCCGTGTCTCCTTGTTTCAGTGAAATTTAGGATTAGGCAAATAAGGGTTCGAAGTGCGGTTTGAATTTAATTGGATGGTCGGGGCGGCGCTGCTTTAGATTCAAAACAGAAGGGAAAAGTGGGCGTGGGCAGTGGCTCGGCTTGTGGTCCGCTAGTGATCTGCTATCTAGTGATCCACCATCCCTCTGCTAAGCAAAAAATAGCAAGATAGAAGATAGACCGAAGAGATCAGCATGGTTTACAGCATGATAAACTGGCGCGTACATAGGGCAAAAGGGGGACAAGACCTTCATTGAGAGCGAGAGATAATATATTTATGTAGTGTGCCGATGACTGATAGCGATTGGTTCCTCCAAATAAGCAAGTCGCCGACCAAGTGTATACGAACAGCCGAGGACGTGAATATCGAACTACTCGTGTCGGTGAAGATTGTCGCAGTAGGGATCCATGTTATGACAGGCGCTGGTTGTAAATCTCCCCCATTCCTGGGGAAGTTTTATCTCCTGCGCGGCACTTCCCATCGGATTCACAATGAATAGAGCGCGCACGCTTATGCTCATTATTTATGTTGCTTCATTGCACGCACTTGCCAAAAGCACAATAGGATAGGACAGGTATCTTAGACGTGCCGTCGACATTCCATTCTGACAAGCCCCTCGAATGTATCGCACCTGGTCTTGGTCCACTATCTCCTTTTGCCAAGCTTCTCTCGCCCGTTCATACTAACATCTTAATCACTCTGTTCGGCACCCATTTCTCTTTCGCTGAATGATTAATCGACCTTACATGATTTCTATTCTACGGCTTAATTATATTTGAAGTACATCTTTGCTACTTGTGGCTAGTGTTTCAGTCTTACGGAAATTGGGTAGACTTGGCAGCTCGTTGAGCCGCACTGACGATGGGCCGTGCGCCGTACGCCGTGCGTCGCACCGCCCCGGCACTAGGGACCTCGGCGGGGATCTTATAGTCAGGGAAGAGAGAGAGGGGAGAGAGAGAGAGAGAGAGAGAGAGAGAGAGAGAGAGAGAGAGAGAGAGAGAGAGAGAGAGAGAGAGACGCTCACGATAAACAAACTGCTGGCCCGATAAATAGAAGGAGGATGAAGTGGGAAGGAGCGGAGTTTGTCAGCGGACTGTCAGCGAGGAGAATAGAAGAGCGTGTGAAGCGGGATGACATTGTTTGCACCGATGACGTCATTCGTAATTGTAACGAACCAGGAGAAGCTCGGGCGTGCAGTATACATAGATATGTATATGTATAGCGACGAACGCATGACTGCCTGGACAGATAGATAGTCCACGTTCACGTCCGTGTATCATTATGTGTAGTATGCCCATATCATTCTTGGAACAAAGAAGAATTCAACCCGTTCTTTGGGCGTCTATAAACGCACCGTTTCTCCTTGTAGAAGAGTTCAACTAGTTTCCGAGGATAACAACAATTTCGATTGTATTACACTTGCACTCCGGGAAGCGCGAGAGGTACGGCCAAAAGCCGCGACACTCTCTTTAATTTGTCTCATTTATTGAATGTATATCGTGACGATCTTAATTTGCCGCGAATGCGAGGGAACTAGCGCTGCTCGTTAAAGCTAATTCTTAGCTCGCACGAAGGATGTGGAACCCACTTGAAATATAGAATTGATGGATGGTCAGCCGATTCTGTTTCTGCTTTTCGAAAGAGAAATGTAAACAAGATAGCTTGGCGCGTAAGCAGGCCAAGGCTCCAAGCCAAGCTTGGGTTGTGGCAGAGAGATCGTGACCAGAATGAATCACCCTGCAATCAGAGTGAGAGTCTCCCAATTTCGGCGAAAAGCGACACAGTCTCACAGCCCTGACCGATCTCGATTCAACCTAGCCGCAGCCCCCCAGCCTGAACATACCTTGAATAAGAGACTCGCACTCCTCCTCCTCTTCCCATGAAATCTCAATCGATTCGCACGCATAATTTCACCAATAGAGGCAACAATAAGATTTCGATTGGTGAAAGACTCACATTCACGTCGGTGGTTCTTTTCGCATGTTTGCATGTCTCTATTACTTTGCAAATGACAATTACACAAGTAAGCCAAATTGCATGGAAGCAGTGTCGAAAAATAAACGGTTGATATCCAACTTGAACTTGGCATAGTCTCTTTAGTCTTGCCAAGCTCGTATAAAAAGCCAACTTACCAATTAATGCTGCACATTTCTCGCAAACGAGTCTAAATGCACCGAGTAAGGTGATATGGAATGCTGTAAGAAAATACCCACATACATTGGTCCGATGTTCCGTGTTGGCGGTTAACGGGTTAAACGAGAGAGCATCTTGGCTTTTTCGCAACACGGCGTAACTAATTCTCTCTCGCGACTACTTCTCTCGATTCCATTCCATACCCCCGCCATACCTCCCTCTACGGTTCTTTCTTGGCTCATGCTTCTCGTGCTCAATATTCCTAGTTAATGGTTGGTATTATCAAGCGGGTGCGATATTTTCTCGGTTCGACTTGTGTCCCATCTCATAGAGACTATATCGTATGGTTTCGAGCCTACTCTCCGGAGCTTCGAGTATTGCAGTTTAATACTCTAATAGGGAAATTTTTTCAATTCGCAGAGAGCAAGCTGGCTCGTAGTTGGGGCTACGGGTAAACGGGTCTTGGCGAGATGAAGTAGCTAGCGAGCATTTGGATGATAGGAAGGATAGGATCTGATCTGACAATCAGCGCAGCGGAGATAGGTAACGCTTGAGTAAGTGGAGTGAGTGCGGCGCGTTGCACTTGTATAAAATAGTGTCTGTGCGGTACGGTGCGGTGTGGTGCAGTGCGTTTCGTTGCGTTTCGTTGCGTTTCGTTGCGTTTCGTTGCGTTGCGTTGCGTTGCGTTGCGTTGCGTTGCGGTCTGGGGCGGTGTGGTGCGGTGCGGTGCAGTGGCGCGACGGTGGGATCTGGCATAGGGCATAGCTCGGATCGGAAGAAGATGCCGCTCAGCTGGACCAGAAGAGAGGAGCTCTTTCCCGGCAATGGCTGATGGGTTACGCGGACGCAATGCTTCTGGCCTATAAGAACGCGCCAAGAACTCCAAGTGGCGCGCCTCACGTCGCTGTGGAACTGCCGGATTGTGGCTTGTGACAATGACTGTCCTGAGTGAACTCTGCGTTCAGAACGTTCATCGTCCTTTTCTCGCGAGATTCATCGAGTTTTACGGGAATTCGCGAGCCGTTTCTCCAGAATCGTTGCTCAATGTCCTTTGATTACCGGTGCTCGAATCTATGTTCGCAAGTAGCGAAGCAGTTGTTCAGAGGTGCAGACCAGCCAGTCATCCAGTCAGTCACCCAGTCAACCCTCTCGTAATACGTGAGGCGTACTCGTACAGGGTGAGTGGGACAGAAGGAAAATAGGAGATAGTTGTAGCTATATATCAACCAACCAACCAACCAACCAACCAACCAACCCACAGCTATCTTAAGTCCATCCGAACTAAGGATATTCACTCGACAAACTCACATTCATTCATCGCCGACTACATCCACGCGCTAATTCAACTAAGAGAGTCAAAACTCTTAATGTATCTTGCAGAGAGAGAGTGTAGTGCGGAAGTGCGGTAGTAGTCGATTAACAGTTGGTGAACCATGTTTTCCTTGGGTATGTGTATATACCAAGCTAATTGGGGGAACTAGTGCGAACTGGGCTTTGGTTTATCGGCGCAGAAGAGCGGGCATCCGATCGCAAGAGACCCGGCGATCTTGTTATACCAGCGGGCGCGATCGAGAATGAGCTGCGGCGGTCATGCCGTCTGATTGGAGGGTATATTGTGCTAAACTTGCTAAAGTGCTATCCCTTAGGATTCTCGTAAACGTTCAGCTCGTGGAGAGCGGCAGAGTTTCAGTGCCGAAAAGATGAGCTCGATCGACTTCGACGAAGTGCTGCTACATGTCGGCGAGAAGGGCAGATACCAAAATATTATGTACTACCTTCTATGTATACCAGCAACGCTTCCTGCTGCCTTCTTAGCGTTCTCTCAAGTGAGTTTCCGCTCATCATCCTTCTCATTAATTCAGTCGCAGCCACACCCGCTCTTACACCGGCCGCTACACCCGCACCAGCAGCCGCCCAATCAGAAATTATTTCATATAGATTACTTGTAAGCAGTAATTCATGCACTTTCAAAAGTTCTTTTAAGCTGGCCATGAGTAAAAATGCTTGAGTATGCGCACTAAATTATGCCCTTCTCACATATCCTGTCTAGTAGTTTGTCTTTTGTGAGAAAGGCCCCAAATATTAGTTATAATCTAATAAATAATTCGAGCTTCCTCCGCATATACTGTATGTCTCTTAAGATACGAATTCGAGACTTATTGGACCTTCCGATGCTTTACTTTCCATGCCTGATGCTATCAGCTCAGGGGGATGTTATGTTGGTTGACAAATGTCTTTGATCTGAATGAATCGACATCAAGTATAGCGATCCTCGTAGGTGTTCGTGAGTGCCTCGCCGGAACATTGGTGCAGGATTCCCGAATTGGAGAATCTCACGGGGTTGATGAGTCTCGAAGAAAAGAAGGCGCTCTCCTTACCGTACACCGTCAAGTCCGATGGCAAAAAAGTCTACTCAAGATGTTACATGTACGACGTCAATTATGCAGCGATCATTGACTCATGGCTGCAGCAAGGAAATACGCAATACCAGACAAATTCTACGTCGGAGGAGTCCGCTTTCTCGCGCTTGTCTCCACCGCCTGTTAGCAATCAAGCATGGCCCACTAGTAAATGCCGATATGGATGGAACTATGACAGAAGGGACTATGATAGCACCCTTGTCACCGAGGTAATCCTGCCTTTCTCTTCCTTCTTACTTCTTACTTGTTGTGGGTGTCTACAATAATGGCTGAGCTCGGTTCTCTCAGAAATGGCACGGCTCTGAGCTATTGTCGTAGTAAGCCTTACCACGGATGCATTTCACCTCCCGTAACTCATAATCTTAGAGAAGCTGGAACTCGAACTCGATTTCGAAGAAACGTATACGCGAAAGTAAGCGGTCTAGCTAGTAGAGTCGAATAGGAAGGCGCCGCAAGCGTTCCGAGTGTCGCGAATACCGGTAGGCCGGCTGGAGCGTGCGACGCGACACGACGCGTCTCCTACCCCTTCCGCTCTCCATCCCCCTCCAGCACTACGTCCCACTCAATCCTTTGCATAATCCGCACAAGTCTTCATTGATTGACACCGACAAATTTCTTCGTCGCCACTCAACTTGGATTTCACCACCCAACCGACCACCCAATTTGCCTTGGCCTTTGACTTCCTAGAGCTGCCTACGCTAGACCTGAATTTATTCCTCATTCTATTATCCCGTTCATCACTCTAGCCCAGCTCTACAACTCAGCTCTAGTTACTCTATATCTTACTCACAACGACAATATATATTATTGTCATATCCTGTCTCTCCCAATATCGGCAATAACTTGCCGCCGTAATATGTACCTGCAATTAGACATCCTCTACCTGATAAGTTGTTTCTATTAGTTCCTGAGGATTCCGAACCATTGCATCTCTTTATCAAATCTCTTCTCATTTACGTCTTTTAACATTTCAGCTCAGCAACTCGAATAAGTTTGTGCTCTATCAAGAGAGCGCCCCCGTCATACGCTCTCTCTCTCTTCCAGCCATTTAGCAATGATTAAATTGCCACAATTAAACAGCGCGCAATACATTTCTTACGGCAACATGTAGTAAGGATAGTCTATCTCTAAGATAGTTGGCGCGGTGCTACGTTGCAATGTTTCGCCTAGGCAGTAGTGAGCGCCCTCTCGAGAGCGTACCGGCACCATCACCACTACCACCACCAACACCACCACCACCACCACCACCACCACCACCATGACTCGGCGTCGGCGTCGGCGTCGGCGTCGGCTAATATACCCTTGCCAATTCAGTCTCTTGAGCTTGAGATATCAGGAAGAGGCATATGTGAGTGGCATATGTAAAAATGAATTGATGCACAGGTGACGAGGACAGAGTTGATGAGCGATCGAGTGACTGTCCGATAAGCTGCAGCTCCGGTGGCGTCAGCAATTGCGGTCCAATTTACCTACCCCCGCATCCGGTCATGTGATATGTCACATCAAGCGCTTCGTACAAACTGGCTGCTCTCTCCATTCAGAGGGTATATGTCCCTATCCCTACTTACCTATCTCTCTGTCTACACTTAAACGACCGGAGCTACACGTCGTTTCTCCATCGCTAAAGCACCGATTTACTCGAATCGGTTTAGTAATTCATGTTGCCGTTTCCGTGATTCCGCTCCACTGCTAGATAGTCTTATCCTACTCCAGCTCTTTCACTGCTTTCATCACACTTTTCGCATGGAAAAGCTCCCCTACGATTCATTAAATATACCTATACAATATAAGTATAGCTGTCAGGATAATGCCCTGTGTACTATAAATGATGCTTCTGTCAATAGGTTCGAGCAAGAATTACTCGGCTTCGCTTGTTGCTTAAGGTAGTCGTATCAGTATTGTACCATCCAAAAGTCAACCGTTGGCCGCAGGAACTGTTAACATCGCTTTGCATACTGTCGGTCGGCTAAACTTTCGTCAGTGCCTCTCCCCTTCAGGAAAAGGAAAAAAAATGAATTTTGAGCTCTACCTCTTGAATTTACATCACTTCTTCCTTGATGCGAGAAAACATTCTCCACTAAATTTCAACCCCAGAAATAATCGGGAAGTCTGTAAAACATGGGAAAACCGTCAGAATTAGACGAAATTAAGTACCCAGGATGGCCTTTCCTTGTGTTTTCAATCCGTTTTGATACTCAAACAATCGATTTATGCACCGTTCTTCAAAGTCTAAAAACCTTGGAAAAATCGAAAAAACCTGAAGAGGTACGCGCACACGCCAATGTTTTTTTTATTCCAAAAACTGCAACTTATTTCTAAGTATCACTGAATAAAATCTTGGCTTTATTCCAGTTTTACTAACTTTATTACGCAAAAGCGAGATGGTGAAAAATTCTGCAAAAATTTGTACGCATTCGCAGAATATCGATGAAACACAGGTTAGTTTTTTATAGGATTCTATAGAAAAGTTAAGCCGTTAAGCCGTTAAGATGGCTAATGTGACTAACAGGCGGGTTTTTGTTAAAAGTGTCAACTTCAAAATCGATTATCCGAGGAACGACGTGGTCAAATCCAATAAAATTTGGCCAACGGCCAAAAAAAATCTATAGAAAACTGTTTTTTTTATACAACCACCTTAATGCAGAAAAGGGACGCAAACTGTACCTACGTGATGAGAGAGCGAGGGGGATCGGAGGGGGTGGCGGAGAGGCGGAGAGAGTAGAGAGATGATTATCGCCGGCCTTTCAAAGCGGGGAGTGTATGCATGGCGCAGCACATTTGCTTGCTCCGGATTTACGCAGACATATGACGCACACCGAGCCATCGAGGCAAATCCTGTCCTTCCGTTTTCCGTTCTTCATCGCTATCACTTTCTATCACACGACTACACGAGTACTTATCATTCTATCACTGCCGCTTGCCGCCGGCCGCCCGTCGCCCACCGCCCACCGCCCGCCGCTTGCTGCCTGCCGTCTGCCGCTCTTGCTCGGTAATCTCATTCCGTGCTTTTGTCGGCTCTTCTCTTTTACACACTTTCCAGTTTAACATTACGAGTTAAAAACGTAGTCAGGTAGGAAGAATTGAATAAAAGTATAGATTGCCTCTACCACTTGCCAACTTGAGTCCACTTCTTGGAGCGCGAGCAAGGAGAGCGTTGCTCGCGAACGAAAGGCTTGCACAGGTCGAAGAAGCACCTCGGACAGGATGATTCATGAATTCGATTTGTCAAGGCAGGAAGTACTAATAGCATATGCCTGACTGGTAGATACCCCACGTCTTCCTCAAACGACCGATCCCATTCTGACACGTGACAGCGAAAAGCAGTGACCCAACCACATCTCCGGTGCGCTCCCGGCGCGTCCCCGGCAACACCGGGTCAGCTGGGATCGACACTCGGCATGCCTCCTAACTTCTAGTTAGAATTAGAATTTCCTACATCAAGGACTAGAAATCGGGCTTCGTTCGAGCGTGGAGAGAAACAGAGAGGGAGAGGGAGAGGGAGAGAAAGAGAAAGAGAAAGATGGTGATGTGCGATACGGAATGAGATGAGGCTGAGGGCGGCGAGTGGAGGCTAGAGGAGGCCACGCGACTTTGAAGCGCCAGGAAATGGTGCATTACTCGATCGAGTATGTAGTAGTTGTAAATGTTAGTAGTAAGTACATACGTTGGTAGCAGCGTGCTCGCGCTATAACGGTGCGGCTGTGGTACTGTTTGAGGAGTGGGGAGAGGTGGGACGTAACTTGCGAATCGTTAAATGAGAACGAGCACCCTTGAATGAGCGTGTTGGTACTTGGTACTGTGATTAGCTGGGATTCGATTTTAGTCGATCAAAGTCGCGCTTTCATATACTTGATACACTAATAAGTACGTTGCCGTGGTCATATCAATATCTATCAACTTGGAAGTATGTCAGGGTGAGATAGAATCTGTTTGCGTATAGAAACATGTGTTATTAATGTCCTTAGAGGCGTGATAGGTGATAGGCGATCCCGATCGCAATCCCTGGACAGAGTCATGTCATATTCTCATAAAAGAAGCGTCTGACGATCAGTACTGACACGGGCACGGGCACGGGCACGGGCACGGGCACGAACGCTGCCCTTGACTCTAACTCGGTAACTCAATAATAATCTGATGCCATCGCACTGCAATTTGCTACGCGCACCGCGCCGTTTCGCTGAGACATTAAAAAGTCCATGAGTGGCAATTTGCTTAAATCAAGTTTTGGTGTCGATCGGTTACCACTCGTCAACAATCATTTTACTAGCAAAAGACACCGGGAAATCTTTTCTACTTCATAGATATCACGCCCACGTAATCGATCAAAGTAGAAACTAATCGATATATGAAGTCAATTTAAACTTTAAGTGACGATGGATGGTGAAGAACGAGAGAGAGAGAGAGAGGGGGGGGGGGGAGAGGCGAGGGTGCAATTGAACTTTCTGTCCGTTGAAAAGACTGCTATTTCTCAGAGAAGGAGAGAGTTGGAAGTAGCGTAGATATGTCATTGTGAATGCGCCCTCGTGATGGGAAGATCGATAAAGATGAAGCAATTAAAAGGGCTCGCTGGATGATCCTAGGATTTTAATGTCATTTTGCATCCACATAGCTAGACTTGGTATGCGACAACAGCTGGTGGCCTTCAACTTCGACAACCTTCTTTTACGTCGGCAGTCTCTTCGGGAACGTGGTTTTCGGCTGGATTGCCGATAAATGGGGAAGAAGAACGGCCTTCTTTGCCATTCTCTTCCTTGAAGTAATCTTCTCGATTGCAACAAGTTTCAGCCCGAACTATGTTATCTACACCGCCCTCAGGACTGTAAATGGCCTCTTTTTTCCTGCGATCTATCAAATACCTTTCATATTGGGTAGGTTGGAATCTCTCCTAATGAGGAGCAAGTTGATGAATGTACTAATCCGTTGTTACAGCCCTCGAGCTGATGGGCCCGCGTTATAGAACTTTTGCTGGAATGGTGATCTGTATGTTCTTCGCGACGGCAATGTCGCTGCTGGCTTTATTGGTAAAGAATGCGACTTTCGAGCAACGTCTAGCAACAATAAGTAATGATTTCATAAAATCCTGAGAATCGATAACTAAGGGAATGCTCTGCTCTATTGGGTTTCTAGGGCTACCTCCTCAGGCACTGGTACACCCTCTCGTTAGCAACATCAGTACCCTTCATTCTCTTGTTCAGTTACTACTGGATCATACCAGAGTCACCTCGATGGCTCCTTAGTAAGAACAGAATAGATGAAGCCGAGGTCATTGTCCAACACATGGCCAAAGTCAATGGGAGAAAAGTACCAAGTAATTTCCTTCGGAAAATGGAGGTGACAGTCAAGTCGTATCGTTAGAGGGCTTCCAGCAGATGCATGATTCAGTGACGGGATGGCGAGTAACGGCGTAGGACATATTGCAGATGGAAATACACAAGAGGCAGGGCATCTCGTGTAATGGGAAGAATTCCGGAGAGAACGGTGACGAAGAAGGATTTAGCCCTGCAACGGAAAATAGAATGGCACCCCCTTCCGCAACGCCGATGGATCTCCTCAGAAATCCAAACATCAGAAAGAAGTTCTTTATCCTCGCGTTCGACTGGGTGGCCAACGCTGTTGTCTATAATGGCCTCTCCTACAATACAACGAACCTTGGTGTTTCCGATTATTTAGCCTTCTTCATTGGTAAGGTTGCTGCTATTCTATCCTACGTCCAAGTGCAACACTCTACCCCAAACTTGTTGCCCTTTTCTTTCTCTCTTTATCTGAATAGGAACTTAACTTATCTGTCTAAGTACATAACTGTACTGGTCGTTTCTAGGGGGTGTCGTCGAGATTCCATCATACGTTGTAACATGGTATGCCATGGACAGATTAGGACGAAGATGGGTTTTATGTTTAACCATGCTACTGGGAGGACTCGCTTGTGTCTCTTGTATGTTTGTTCCCGAAGGTATATTTCTCATAAAGGATTGAACGAAAAGTCAAGCCGTACAGGCAGGTGAAAATCCGAGCCGAAAAAGTATAGTGAATCGACCTCTGCCGTAGTAGACGCTGTCTGGGTGACTGTTTCACTGGCGATGATTGGAAAGTTCGGCATCGCCGCCTCTTTCGCCGTCTTCTACGTATTCGTCGGAGAACTTCTGCCAACGGTCCTGAGGTCGCAGGCCATGGGAATTGCCTCCTTCATTGCCGGAATTGGGCTCCTCACTTTCCCTTACATCGTCCACCTGGCTGTATACTCGCGCGTTCTGCCTTTAATTGTTATGGGCTCGTTGAGCGTCGCCGGTGCTCTCACTTCAATTTTCCTTCCGGAGACTCTCAACATTCATTTACCTCAAACGATAGAAGAGGGTGAAATGTTTGGTGCAGACTTTAAGCTCTGGTCCTGTCCGACGATACCAAAGTTAGTCGACTATTTCCAAATCTCTTCTCTCTCTCTCTCTCTCTTTCTCCTTTGTCCAATCTCAAGTGGGAAAGGGAGTGAATCTGAATGGTAGGTAGACCTGTTGGAATTTATCATCTTAATTGGGTCTTGCTCTCTCTATTATAGGAGATGCGTAGGGGGAGCCAAGAAAGCCGAATCTGTCCCACTCAAGTGCCTGGTTAATGGCAAACCTGGAAACCGTTTGTCAACATCGAAAGAAGAAAGTACAAGCGCAGTGGAGGTTGAACGTGCCCGGTGCTCGCTGCTGGCATTGAGTGAGAATGAGCCGAGGAACTTAAGAGCGTTAGAACTTGCCGGTGTAGTGGACTTTGCCGATGGCGAGACAAGTCCGTTAACAACGGAGGAGCCCTCATTAACCATAAGGCGAAGTCGAAGTCGAAGTCGAACGTCCAGCGAATCAACGCCTTCCACCGCCGATCATCTCGCTTAGTTCTCCAAGTCTATCCTTCTCTATAACTCCGGCTCCTACCTCCCTTGTATCATAATTCTCGCATCGCACGAGCGATAGAACCGCGCTCTACCTATTTATTTCGCCATTTAATGCTCGAATGTTGTATGTAATGTATGCGTACTTGGTTGGCAAAGGTTGTCTGCTCATCGTTCACCGCTCACAGCTCACCCCTATCAGTGGTGACACAGTTGAACCGGCTCCGGCTCCGGCTCCGGCTCCGGCTCCGAGTACTCGCACGATCCACTTATACGCAAGTATCTATATTCCCACGCAGCTCGAATCTTTTTCGCCAGTCCTAGAATCCGCGAGTAAAGCCATTTGAATTTCCGAAATTGAACCAAGCCTACCGCGTCTAGTAAAGATGCAATCTAATACTGAGTAGAACACTGAACCAACGCCGTATCGGACCAAGATACTAGGCTCGACTGCCATGTCAAGGCCGCCTTTCCAATACTAATCTACCATGATAGCTCTATCGTGGCTTTTGCCCTTTCTGCAGCCACTCTGGCATGAATGGGTTTGAGAGGATAATAAACTAGGAGTGAGAGAATGAACATGCCTTTCTACCAATATTGCGTGTGTTTCTAGAATAGCATACACGTGTGGAAGATGCCAGGTAGAATTAACCGCGAAATCCATACTCACATAAGTACATGCCGGCTGCCGGCTGCCGGCTGCCAGCTGCGCTCCATCACCAAGGAGAATGACACAGTCGTCTGTTTTTCTTTGACCATTGACGTTTTTCCTCCTCCGGCTAGTTTGATCGAAAGAATTCCCCTATCTATGAAGTAACTTGTTAGACTGGCTTGTTAGGGAATCTGGTAAATTACTTGTTTGAGTAGAAATTTCCGAGTGTCCAAAGGACTGCAGTATGCGAGAAATAGTAGAAATCCAGGCAGGACAATGCGGTAACCAGATTGGTGCCAAGGTTGGTAGAAATAAGTTGAATGTGACAAGTAAACCATACGGGGAGAGGAAGATCTGATAAATGTTGTGTGGAGTAGTTGGGGGGTATGGGGGAGAGTGTGAGGAGAGTGTGAGGAGAGTGTGCTAAAGAGAGACATGATATGGCCGGCAGTTCTGGGAGGTGATATCAGACGAGCATGGGATCGATCCTACAGGCGTGTATCACGGCGACTCGGATCTTCAGTTGGAAAGGATCAACGTCTATTACAATGAGGCGTCGTTCGATAAATACGTACCCCGAGCGATCTTGGTCGATCTGGAGCCGGGGACAATGGATTCTGTGCGCTCGGGCCCGCTCGGGCAAATCTATCGGCCGGATAACTTCGTGTTTGGGCAAAGCGGCGCTGGGAATAATTGGGCAAAAGGGCATTACACGGAAGGTGCCGAATTGATGGACTCTGTACTAGATGTAGTGCGCTGGGAAGCCGAAGGATGCGATCGTCTCCAAGGGTTCCAGCTGACCCACTCACTCGGCGGTGGTACGGGCTCTGGCATGGGGAGCCTGCTCATAGCAAAAATTCCCGAGGAATATCCTGACAGGATCATGACCACTTTTTCTGTGCTACCATCTCCAAAAGTCTCGGATACTGTCGTCGAGCCGTACAATGCGACCCTCTCGGTCCACCAGCTGCTCGAGAATACCATTCAAGCTTATTGCATCGACAACGAAGCCCTCTACGATATCTGTTTTCGCACACTCAAATTGCCCACACCTACCTACCGAGACTTAAACCATTTGGTGTCGGCGACTATGTCCGGCGTAACGACATGCCTCCGCTTCCCCGGCCAGCTCAATGCCGACTTGAGGAAGCTCGCCGTCAACATGGTCCCCTTTCCGCGCTTGCACTTCTTTATGCCTGGATTCGCACCGCTTACGTCACGTGCTAGTCAACAGTACAGAGCCCTCACTGTACCGGAACTCACCCAGCAGATGTTCGACTCGAAGAATATGATGGCCGCTTGCGATCCGCGACACGGCAAATATCTCACTGTAGCCGCGGTCTTTCGCGGCAGAATGTCCATGAAGGAGGTCGACGAGCAGATGCTCAACATCCAGAATAAGAATAGCTCCTACTTCGTCGAATGGATTCCGAATAACGTCAAGACCGCCGTTTGCGATATCCCACCACGCGGCCTCACCATGTCGGCGACCTTTATCGCCAATTCGACCGCCATTCAAGAGCTCTTCAAGCGAATTTCCGAACAATTCATCGCCATGTTTCGTCGCAAAAGCATTCTTACACTGGTATACCGGTGAGGGCATGGACGAGCTCGAGTTTACCGAAGCCGAATCGAACATGAACGACCTCGTCGCCGAGTATCAGCAGTACCAAGAAGCTAGCCTCGATGACGAGGACGAGCAAGGGGACGAGCAAGGGGACGAGCAAGGGGACGAGCAAGAGGACGAGCATGAGGTCGCGCCTCACTAAATACTAGATCTCCTTTCCCAATAACATCACTCTCAATCAGATATCTCCAAGACTCGACCCACATCCTCCACACCAAATCTCTCTTCTTTACAGATACATTCATATACTTACTTATATGTATAGTATACGTCTCTCCTCGAGCGATTTTTATATCAATGCCTTGTACGCAACTCCCAATATTCCAAAGTTGTAACCTTCTTATTCAACGTACAAAATAGACAACCCAACCTCCCTATTCTTCCTCTTCTTTATTTCTACAAACTTGTTACGCAGCCGGCTTATTCGCCATCCAATCATGCATAGTACATACATATATGACGGTATTGCTGCCCGCCCTCTCATCCTTCCTATTTGGTATTGATACTCGTATTGAAGCCGGCCCGCCAAACAAACGGCTCCTCCTCCTTCTCCCTTTATTATATCAGATTACTTCATTTCTGCTTATCTAGAAAGACAATATCCTTACCAATATTTGGATCTTTTAGCCAGTATATGTCCATCAAGAATGACTCGTAACTACTTTTAGAGGGAGTCCTCCCTATCTACGTAGTAGTAATATATCTACTGCCATCTATCTATCTACATAAGTACTACTTATCTCTAGTATATGGCCAATACTACTGCATCTATATGTACACATCTATGCATCTACATACACGTGTGGTAGTATGAACATCTAGAGAGATACAACATTTGTTACTTACATACATAGACAGCACATTCGTATTAGAGAACTGGTAGAACACAAGTTTGTATAATTGATTTCGAAAAATTGCAAGTAAAGCAGCTGGCTTCTATCATTTGGCTTTGCTAAAAAGAAGATGCGAGAAATCGTACATTTGCAAGTGGGACAGGGCGGAAACAATATCGGGACAAAGGTAAGTAACCGCGTTGCGTAACCCCAATCCTCGTTGATATGGCTATGAATGTCATATCCAGTCGAATACATATAGCAAAATATAGCTGAGAGTTTGACAGTTTTGGCAAGTGATATCCGATGAACACGGATTGAATGCAGATGGAATATTCTGCGGAGATTCGGACCTCCAGTTGCAAGGTGTCAATGTCTTCTTCGTCGAGGGAGCGGGTTAGTAGAGGCAGCTGGACAATGAGACGAGCAGACGAGCAGACGAGCAGAATCGCTAGACTTCTCTCTGTGGCTAAGGGGCTGCATTTTCCAGGTGGCAGATTTCTCCCGAGAGCAATTCTCATAGACACCGATCCGGCTAGTTTAAAGTCCGTACTCTCTGGCCCGTTCGGACGGTCATTCAAGCCAGATAATTTCGTGGCTGGTTACGCCAGTGCGGCAAACAATTTCGCGAAAGGCCACTATACAGAGGGTGCTGAGCTCACCGATTCTGCTTTAGATCGCGTTCGTACCGAGGCTGAGTCATGTGATCTCCTACAAGGTGAATATACGAGGTGGCGAGGTGGCGAGGGGGCGAGGGGCGAGGGAGGAGGAGAAAGCGTCGACTACATGACTAGATAGTGACAATCTATACTTACTTGCAACTTGCAGGTATACAAATTCTGCACACACTTGGCGGGGGCACGGGTTCCGGCATGGGCACATTATTAACAAGCAAACTCAAAGATGATTACACGGATCGAATCATTAAATCCTACAGCGTGATGCCCTCGCCAAAAATGTCAGATGTCGTAGTGGAAGCATACAATGCGATACTGGCAACACACCAACTCATCGATATGAGCGACGAAACTTTTTGTGTTGACAATGAAGCCCTGCACCATATGTGTTCCCGTGTTCTTAAACTATCGGCTCCCTCCTTTAGCGACATGAATCATCTAATTTCGACGTGTATGGCTGGCATTACAACATGCTTACGATTTCCTGGCCAGTTGAACGCTGATTTGCGAAAGCTCTTAGTCAATATGGTTCCATTCCCAAGGATGCACTTTTTCGTTCCCGGCTACGCACCCCTAACTCCCAGAAGTTCGGCATCCTATAAAATACTCTCGGTCTCCGAATTGACTCAACAAATCTTCGATGAGAATCGTATGTTCGCTTACTGTGACTTGAGAAAGGGCAAGTACCTCACTGTTGCGGCTATTTTCAGGGGTAGAATATCAACCAAGGTAAAGTTCAAATGCTAGTATAGTCGTCCTTCTCGCTCAAGCCTCTTCTGCCTCAGTGATAGCAATCTAATAGTTCGATCTATTCCCAATTCTAATTCCAGCAAGTGGATGAACATATGGTAGCACTTCAAAATAGAAACAGCTCCTACTTCGCCAGATGGATCCCAAACAACATGAAAACTGCCATCTGCGACGTTGCGCCCCGTGGGATCAATATGAGCGCGACATCCATTTCTAACACCACAGCCATTCAAGAGGTCTTCAAACGAATAGAATATCTTTTTGATGGAATGTTCCGAAAGAAAGCATACCTACACTGGTATACAGGCGAGGGTATGGACGAGGACGAGTTTGCTCAAGCTCAAGCTTCTCTCCACGATCTCATTTCGGAATATCAGACGCACCAAGAAGAACCGACCGAACTAAACACCGATACATTCGCCGAAGAGGACCAGGACCAGGAATACGAGGAATAAAATAATTTCATCCATCTCTCATTCCGTCAACACAATTCTATTTCTCATACGAAAGAAAATCCCACTACATACGCATATACATATCTATCCATGTGTATGTATGTGCCTAGAAATATATAAGCGTGCTGCGACTGCGTGCGACAATAATGTACGCAGTGCGCACACATGTCGTAGCAAATGATAGAAAGTAGGAATACTTACGCATCTCGCACTTGTGTCATTTAAAAGACGAGAGATTTTTGGTCGCGGTGCTTTGGCATTTGTTGATTCGAGGCTATTATGTATCACCATCGACAAGAGCTGATACCTGATCGATTTCATTATAAATAATTCAACGCTCTCGGGAAAGAAGAAGAAGAAGAAGAAGAAAAAGGCTGCGCTAAACTAGATAGATTCAGAGATCCAGCACGGATCAATAGTCTCGATCGGGCCACACTATCAGTTACGACTAGATTTCAAGCCAAGGCCAAGTATTCCATTTCACGGCGAAACTCTAGGATTCTGGTACCTAGTTGTTGCCTCCATTTGTTCCATTCTTGCAATTAAAAAAGACAAGTCCTAAAGCTAACGTATAGTATACAAAAGTATAAAAACTTGGATATGATAGAAGGGGGGGATTAGGGGGGATTAGGGGGGATTAGGGGGACGGAGGAAAAAGGAAGCGCGAAGAAGGGGGAAGGTGGGGAGGTTATTGCAAGTTACGGAGCGATTAGACGGGGAAAGTGAAATGTGAAATGTGAAATGTGAAATGAGAGTGAGAGAGGAGAGAGGACTGGTAAGGCCGGTGTTTACTCTTGCTCGCAGGCCTCGAAATCATCGGCGCATTCTTCTGCTTCGAAGTCCTCTTCGGCCGTGGCCTCTTGATACTGCTGATACTCGGATACCAAATCGTTCATATTCGATTCTGCCTCGGTGAATTCCATCTCATCCATGCCCTCGCCAGTGTACCAGTGCAGGAAAGCTTTCCTCCGGAACATGGCGGTGAATTGCTCCGAGATCCTCTTGAATAGCTCCTGAATGGCAGTGGTGTTGCCAATGAAGGTCGAAGACATCTTGAGGCCTTTGGGCGGTATATCGCAGACTGCGGTCTTCACGTTATTCGGTATCCATTCGACAAAGTATGAACTATTCTTATTTTGGACACTGAGCATCTGTTCGTCAACTTCTTTCATGGACATTCGACCGCGGAAGACCGCGGCGACTGTAAGATATCTGCCATGCCGAGGGTCGCAAGCTGCCATCATATTCTTGGCGTCGAACATTTGCTGGGTGAGCTCGGGTACCGAGAGGGCGGAATACTGTTGCATCGATCTTGATGTGAGGGGTGCGAAGCCGGGCATGAAGAAATGCAGCCGCGGAAACGGTACCATGTTCACTGCCAGCTTCCTCAGGTCGGCGTTCAATTGACCTGGGAACCTGAGGCAAGTCGTCACGCCAGACATGGTCAATGAAACCAGATGATTGAGATCGCCGTAGCTCGGATTTGAGACTTTCAGAGTGCGGAAGCAAATGTCGTAGAGAGCTTCATTGTCGATGCAATAAGTCTCGTCCGTATTCTCGACCAGCTGATGAACCGAGAGTGTCGCATTGTATGGCTCTACCACAGTGTCCGATACTTTTGGCGAGGGCATCACCGAATACGTGTTCATTATTCGATCTGGGTATTCCTCGCGAATCTTCGAAATGAGAAGAGTGCCCATCCCTGAGCCGGTACCGCCGCCCAGCGAGTGAGTTAACTGAAAGCCTTGCAAGCAGTCACAATTCTCACATTCCTTGCGCACCACGTCCAGGACTGAATCGACCAATTCCGCCCCCTCGGTATAGTGACCCTTCGCCCAATTGTTGCCCGCTCCGCTCTGACCGAATACGAAGTTGTCCGGCCTGAAGAGCTTCCCGTACGCTCCGGAGCGCACCGCGTCCATCGTGCCTGGCTCCAAATCTAACAGAATTGCCCGTGGCACATACTTCCCGCCATTCGTCGATGTCGCCACTATAAACATAATTTTACCAATACATCAGTAGTAGTTCACTCAATCCCAATCAGCCAATCATTCGAGCCACTCCCAAGCAATCCAACTACCGAGACTTATAATACCTTCTAACGAGAGAGATCTCTCCTATGGGACGGGACGCGACGCGACGCGACGGACCAATCACCGGAAATACCTATATGGCTTCAAACTCAAACCGTTTACCTTTACCGATCCCTCCCTCTACTTCCATACATACTTAAGTAACTGTACGTGTAAGTATATACTTTAGCTCTACCCTCTAGTACCTATGCGTATCCCACCTCCACGCCGCCCCACCCTTGCCTCCTACAAATGACTCACGCGCCATCGTTAACTGCACGCGCATCTACTTTCTTTCATACATACTTATTGACCTCTACCATACATATACAATACATATATACTATGTATGTTGTGTGCTGTACATCCGTGTATCCCAGCCACCCCCCGTTAACGCCATCTCTCGATCATCCCACCGCACCGCACCGCGCCGCGGCATCGTATGTACATACTTACATACTTGTGTACATATATCCTTTCTTCGATGCTGCTTCATTTCGCACTGCAGCCCAGCCGCACCCCACCCAACTACTTATGTACGCGAGTATCATGCCGAATTCAACACTCTTGCTTCCACTAATTAACCCGATCTACAATCTCTCTAGACATTATCATTTATGATCAATCACCAATCAATCATCCATCGCCTGTCGGTTACCCTCAGCTAGTTTCAACATTCCTTCCTGCCTTGAGCAGAATTCACCAATCTAGTACATATACAGCACCATCGCACAAAAATATCCAAAAATATACACAACAGCTGCCTGACTACAAATATTCATCTATAACCAAATCAATCCATACTTCCTTCACAACCAATTATCCATGCACATGCCTTGCCTATCTATACTATGATAGCAATCTCCTATACATATGGAGAGAACAATCTTTACAATCCTTACCAGAGGCTTCATTGTAATATACAGAGATTCTCTCCAATTGAAGGTCACTGTCCCCATGATAAATACCCGATTGATCAATCCCGTGTTCCTCCGAGATTACTTCCCAAAACTGTAAGAAAAAGTCACTCTGTAAAACTCTTGCTTCAATACCTCTTAAAGAAAGGAACCATGATAAAAGGGGGAGATGTGCGACTTATAATTTCATTCAGTCGGTCCAAGTCTAACAGCAAGCCGAAGGCGTGTTCAGGCAGTTCGAGTCCCATCGCTTCGCATGACGCGGCGCGTCGCGACGCGACGTGGATAACGTGTGTCATCCAAAAATAGAAACGCTCGAAATTAACGCGGCCTATGCCCCCTGGCTTGCCTCCAGCCTTCCTTACGCTTTTCTCCTCTTCATTCTCCACTCCTCTTTACTATTTTCACCCATCTATTAATACCGCAACTGAGATGCAGCGAGCTCCAAGCTGCCACTGCATCTCGACCAACACCCCAACTGACCCCCTATAAATACCATGGCACCAGACATCCCGATCCCGCTCTCATTGCCCGCATACTCCTTCCAATCCAGCGCCCCCACCCCTTACCCATCCTGACATCTTTCTCCTGTTCACTGCATACCCGTACTTTCCTCCAACTAATATACATATAAATGTGTATCGAACGATTCTTCCGGAAATCCGATTGTGCTCCTCTAAAACCTTCTGCGAAGCATCTCTGCGTAAGAACAATTGCCGACGGAACAATAATTATTGGACTGTCGTGCGACAAGCGGCACGCGCCTATTACTATAATGGTCGCAACCCCGTGCTTCATTTCTTCGAGTACACTACATACCTCTATAAAGCAGCACGACTTAACTCTACTCTCCAGGCTCTAGACTGCTCTAGACTCTACACACCTATACCTCGAATAATAAGCCGGACCATCGGCCCGACCGCGTCGGCTCCGTTCGTTTCAACACTCAATTCTTTCACGATTTACTTCCCACCACTTCCTTCGAATCGCCACTTTCCATTCAATCTTCCTTTTGTCTCCATCTCCTGCCGGTAGAAGTAACGAGCATTTGGCTAGGCCTACAGTACACTGAAATTCGGCAAACTGAATACATATACCCCCAAAATCTCACGAAGCCAAAGGTAGATGTCCCCAAATATAATCTCTGCTATCAGTCGATAGCCAAGCTTTAATTAGTTCAACAACGGCTTACTCGTCTCGACCGGGGCAGCGGATTGACTGCGAGCGTCAACTTTCGACAAGTTGACCGACCAATTGGAATTAAGACGATAAGCTAACATGTGACATCAGGTGGTAAGGACAGAAGGACAAAGAAAGTGTCATAAAAGATGATATGGCACTAACTCACCTTGGCGCCAATTTGATTTCCGCATTGTCCAGCCTGCAGATGTACAATCTCCCTCATTGTGAGCGGACTGTCGACTCACTCAGATTTCCCCGGGAACTTGTAAAGGATCTCTTCTATGGGTACTTTGAAGCCGCGAGTGATGGACCGTTCACTCTTCAAGTTGAGAATGCTTCTTACAAGTTGGACTCGGATGCGATGAATGTACTGTGCGACAGACAGTAGACTGGCAAGGATAGCAAGAAAGTCTAGGAGAAGGAGAAGAAGAAGGAGAAGGCAATGGGGCTGCTGCAGCCGGGAGTCGCACCAGTCCAAATGGGGATTGGGGATTGGGGATTGGGGATTGGGGATGTAAGTAAGTATACAACAGCTCTGGAGGAGAACTAAAAACCAAGCGGAGCCGTGCAGCGCAGCGAGAAGCTAGAGAGCCAGCGAGGCCAATGAGGAAGGGCCGAATGTGGGAGAGAGGGAGAGAGCGAGCGAGAGTCGAGCGGGTACCGGTTGCCGGTTGCCGGGTGCCGGGCGCCGGGCGCCGGGCGGGTGCGGTGCAGTGCGGTGTAATGGGATGGGATGTCCTCAACGTCCTCAGTCGACTTCGCTTCACAGGCTGCACCCACCGTATGCCCGCACTCGAAACTCGAACCTTGCAACTGCATACGTCCCCACATAGGCAAGTTACGTATGCACTTACATAGATAGCCGTCGCAGTACCTTAGGCGTCCGGGCCGTACTCCTCTCTACCGCTTCTCCTCGCCACCAATCGGCGCACTCCACGAGATTGCTTATGACTTACAATTAGTGCACTCGATGCCAGCTTATTGCAATATTAGGACTTTTTGTGTAGCTTTGAACATTTGATTTTACAAGTGTTCAGATCTCTAGTTACCTTAAAGTTAATACGGTGGATAACATAGGTGTTCTTGTACGAGTGTTCCCTGTCCATTGTGTAGCACTCAGTAGCGCGTAAAAGAAAAGAGGATGTCTCGTTGGATGAGCTCAGAATGTATCCTGCGGAAATGTAACTTAAGGAGGAGAATAATTTTTCGAGCCAAGCATTAGTGCTACTTCCTTGCGAAACGTTATCATAACCGCATCCTCTCTACTACAAAATCTACTGATATCGAATCCCAAGTTGTTCGAGAGGCATCATTTTGAGAAAAGCTCACCTCAAACCCATTGAGATTGTTGAAATCCGTGTGGGAAGAGCGTCTCCTACAAAAGACTCGAAATCTTGACAAGGTCAAAGTCTGGCTACATCTTCGCCCCACACTGTACATACGCTGCACTCTTTTATCTCCATGAGTCAGTCTGAAAACTTTCGCACTGCTTGCCGTATATAATCTCAGCCGTTTTCTCGCCTGGAGTTCAGTCATGTCCTAACTTCTGTTATAGTTGTGTCCTTTACTGTCATGCCTCATCGATATGCAATTCGACATATGCACATACTTAAATACATAACAGACACTCGTGCACGTATGCATATGTATACCCAATGAGAATGCAAAGCCAGATTTCGCTAGTTCCACCGGATTTTCCCGATACGACGGGAAGACATAAAAAACCAGAACGCAAAGAGGCAGCACCAGTCGTTACTAATGAGGAGTGTTGGCATCACACAGTCAGTTTGCATTGAATCGCATAGCGGCGCGAGCATGCACGCAGGTCCGTGAAGGTGGTAGAGGCATGTACTTACAATTGGGTGCAATTTTATTATACCTAAATTTGTGCAGTCCTGTAACCGGACGACGAGACCTCACAAAGAAAAAACTTATATGCGATAGAGCCCCCCAATTGAAAAGTACAAACTGCTGTACGCCTTGGTAAGGCAGAGAAGCAATGAAACTAAACAAATCGAAGCTTAAATATGACAAACTGTTCGTTAACAGAGTACCAGCAGTGTCAGAAAAGTTGAAGAAAATGGATGAAGCATAGACCAAGTGGTCACAGTATGCTTGAAAGAATTATGTGACGGTTAGTGGGCGTGAGTACCCACGAAGAACTCGAGGGAATTGGCGGCAAGTGTGTACGAAATCTGGATGAAAAGTCAAATATGCCTCATTGCCCCTGGTAGCTCAGTATGTGAAGAAAATGAAAAAAAGAATGCACACAAAATTTTCCCATCTGATCACTACAGTTCTGCTGGAATCGCGAGGTGGTTCACACTCGCAGGAATAAAGACAGAGCAGAGTACCGGGCCCTTAAATTGCGTAATAACTCTAATGAACGTGACACGCGAATGCATGACATTGACAACGATTGTGGCAAAAGGCATATCTTTTTCCAAAGAACCGTATATATGTGCCTATTTTATATTTATATACTTATCTTCCTGCCAAGGAGAAATTGATTCCATTTCTTATGAAGTAACGAGTGTTCTTAATGGTAGTAGTATTGTACTTCCAGGTATCGGGTGCAGTTGTGGTTTCTATTGATTGTATGAGTATTTATTCAGATCTATTCGTCATGGTATAAAAGTCGGTAAAAGGACAAATATAAATATCACTACAACTGTTGAACATAGAAAAACGAATTTGTTCACGCAAGCGGCTTTTCCGCAAAGTACAGAGTAAAAAGGGGTGCAGTGTCGACAAAACATAAGATTTCTATTATAATAATTTATTCAAAGACGGTGGCGACCGCACTAGCGGTTATACATTGTATATAAAGAGGCGCGATAATTAGTAATCCAAAGAAGGGGGAAATGTCTGATGTAGAAAACGGTAGACGACCGACTGCCCAACCGACGTATAGAAAGGATGACAAAAGGGAATATATCGTTCCGGAATGATAGACCAAGGGAGCGGAGCGGAGCACAGCACAATACTAGCGGAGAGCATGCGCGACTGAGAGGCGGAGAATCCGCTGAAAATAACAATTCGCAAAGAAACGAGAGATAAAGGAAGGGGAAACGCAGAGTTAATAAGCTTGTTGATTGAAGAGTGTTGTAGGTAGGGCTGCGTGCAGCATTATCGCTGGGTCGAAAGACTCGAGGAGGATTCGGTATCGTGCTGGTGGTTTAACTGAAACTGCTGGTAGGCTCGCGACACTCTGACGCACGCGTTTAATGCTCGTCCACCTCAGCTTCTTGCTCCTCGTCGAATTCAGCATCTTCATCCGCGGTCGCCTCCTGATATTGCTGATACTCCGAGACCAAATCGTTCATGTTCGACTCTGCCTCAGTGAACTCCATTTCATCCATACCCTCACCTGTGTACCAGTGGAGGAAAGCCTTTCTCCTGAACATGGCGGTAAACTGCTCCGAAATCCTCTTGAAGAGCTCTTGAATAGCTGTTGAGTTGCCAATAAATGTGGCAGACATTTTCAGTCCGCGTGGTGGGATATCGCAAACGGCAGTCTTTACATTGTTCGGGATCCATTCGACGAAGTAGGAGCTGTTCTTGTTTTGGATGTTGAGCATCTGTTCATCAACTTCCTTCATGGACATTCTACCACGGAAAATGGCGGCAACTGTGAGGTACCTTCCGTGCCTTGGATCGCAAGCGGCCATCATATTCTTAGCATCGAACATCTGTTGGGTGAGTTCTGGTACCGAGAGAGCTCTGTACTGTTGGCTGCCACGCGAAGTCAGTGGGGCGAATCCGGGCATAAAGAAGTGAAGACGTGGGAACGGTACCATGTTCACCGCAAGTTTCCTCAGATCAGCGTTCAGCTGGCCGGGGAACCTCAAGCAAGTTGTGACGCCAGACATGGTTAACGAGACGAGATGGTTCAAGTCGCCGTATGTTGGTGTCGAAAGTTTCAAGGTTCGGAAGCAGATATCGTAAAGGGCTTCGTTGTCAATGCAGTAAGTCTCGTCGGTGTTTTCTACCAGCTGGTGTACTGAGAGTGTGGCGTTGTATGGCTCGACTACAGTATCCGACACCTTCGGCGACGGAACTACCGAGTATGTGTTCATAATCCTGTCGGGGTATTCCTCACGAATCTTGGAGATGAGGAGGGTGCCCATACCGGAACCAGTACCACCGCCAAGAGAGTGAGTCAACTGGAAGCCTTGCAGGCAGTCGCAGCTTTCCGCTTCTTTTCTGACTACGTCGAGGACGGAATCGACCAATTCCGCACCTTCGGTGTAGTGACCCTTTGCCCAGTTGTTGCCAGCACCGCTCTGACCGAACACAAAATTGTCGGGTCGGAAAATCTGACCGAATGGCCCGGAGCGAACAGAGTCCATGGTGCCTGGCTCCAAGTCAACCAAGATCGCTCGTGGAACGAATTTTCCACCCGATGCCTCATTGTAATAAACATTGATTCTCTCTAGCTGGAGGTCCGAGTCACCATGATAGGTGCCAGTTGGGTCGATGCCGTGCTCATCACTGATTATTTCCCAAAACTGAAACAAACAAACATTTACACTAATTAATGTGCTCTTTCTTTCGTGATCGGATGCGGACCATAGCAGTAAAATCCCTAAATTCAATTGCACCCCATACTATACGCGTTCGCAATTCAGCGTCATCGCTGTTGAGATCAGATCGATGGCCAAGTTTCTCAACATGCGACTAACATTAAAGTAATTATTTCTTCCTCCTGCCTCGAGATCATCAATCATGATATTTTTCCAGATACTTATTTCTTGGTGCCTAATGTGCCTATATAGCCGTTATACTCCTTCAACGCTCAATGCGCAACGCGGAAACGCATCAGGCCAATAAACTACAATTGCCCCCACAGACGCACGCTCCCGCTCGTCCGTTCGCGCACTAGACTATAGAGGTACTCTCTCGAGATGGTTCAATGACCTCTCGCTAAGTATATTTCTGGAAATTGGCACTAACGCGCAAAGTAACACTCCCCCGTGATATCTAATCACAGTGCAGAGGAATTGGATACTTCGATTCGACGGCCAAAGACGTAACGCAATGTTACAGTCAGGTTACAAACAGTGTCGGGACCATGCTTTATTATGACAGTCAGTCAAATCTCGGTATGTTATCATTAAGTCGGCGGTGCTTCCAAAGTTCGTCAGAGGGACGAATTTACATACTGCTGCTCTCTAACACCGCATCATCATTACGATCCTTTGAACTAGATCTATGAAGCAAACAATACGATTTGTTTTTTAAAAAGGGGGGGGGGGGCAGGATCAGCTTTCAGTCGTGCCACTGAAGAGAATAAAGGAACAGGTATTTCAATTCAAATGTATTTCCAAAAAAAGTTTAGCACCCGATACAGTCAAATTTGCATTGAAAATTCAAAGCTACGATCGCGTCTTCAGCCCCCAACATCCTATGACGATTGAGTCGGATGGATATATTGAACGGTGGCCATATATGCACATCGCCGGTGGAATGGTAAGCCTACTGGCTCCCACCGGTACCTCCACGCAATTCAAAGAGTACACATATACACACACATCAAGAGATATGAGTCACCAATGTCACCGCTATATATAGCAATGATGACAGCAATACCGGCACGGAGCCGGTGTGCAATTAGCATAGCATGCTGCTACTCCTTTCTATAACAGAGCCATTCTTCCTCGTTTTTGGGGGGGGGGGGGGGGTGAGAGCCGGTGGATAATTAACGTTCATTCAATTACCAAGTTAGCTTGGAGTACTGTGCCGCGTGCCTCCTACGTACGTTTCTCAGTGTTCATTGAGAGTTAATATACCTTTTTCCGAGCAATGCGGAGGTGATTCAGCTGACGGGTTAAAACACATAAACAACAGGTGCGTTCATTCATGAATTTATCTTTCAACAATCGGCAGTACGACATGCGCCTCGCAGAAAATCAATTCAAGGCAAAGAGAAATCACCAGCAAATCTCGAGAGTGCTCAATGACCATAGGCCAACTCCCGAAACGGCGCACACACCCTGTCAGTGTATACCTTTCTCAGGCAGTTGCCTCCCAGTGTATCCCACCTTTCCCATAAAACCTCGACCCACCGATCAACAGATGTTCTCGACATTTCAGAGCTCAGGACAACAACCATGCAAGAGGGTCGTCGATATAGTAGGCTGGGATATATAATGGCAAAAAGTATAGCAACATATGAATAACCAAACCAAAAGAATGATGAAAATAGCCTGCAAAATTGTTTCTTAATGGGGCTTGAAAAAGCCAGCCAGGATGGAAAGATGGCAGAGGTTGGGCCTGCTGACGCGAAAGAAACGATCGATACACCTGGCTAGCTAGAAAGGGCCGTTGGCAACAGCCTGAAAGAGGGCGAGGTGACGCTAAAGAAAATGGCGAGAGGATATCTTCTTGCTTTATTTGGCCAGAGTTCGCCGCCACGCAACGTAAGACACGATGTCCTTGAAGAGTACGATATCCCCGAATGGACAGAACATATTGTGTAATTCTCATACACTCCATGCAGGGAATCAATCAGTTCGCCAATTCCGTGAAAGCGACTGACAAACAAACTAGGCATTGAGCTTGAGAGGAAAATGTACGGTGATCGTACGTCTTCCAATGTAATCAGGTAAGTATACTATCTAGGATACATAGAGATGTGTATATGCATCAGCAGTGCGACGTATGCCAATCGATCGAGAACTGCTTGGAACGGGGACATTGACCAGGTGAATAGCCTTGAAAACTATGAGAGCGTGACAGTAAGTAAAGGTAAGCCGCTACGCTTACACGTCAGTCGATATTTTGCGTTTTATCTTCTTAGACTACCTTGCTCAAGTACAGCTAGGTGATTAATTCGAATCCATCAAGATAAATGCACATGTAACGTATCGAAATTTTAATGTATCAAATCTTCGATTAGAAATTAAGCGTCGTCTCACAATTATCGTTCGCCTGCATTTTATAACCATTTCATCCGAAAGAAAATGATATCGCAACAACCGATAGACAGTAATTATTATGATTGGTTAAGGTAACGAGACGTGCTGGAAGATGAAAGATGAGAAGGTAGGGCGAACAAGAGTAGCCGAAGAGGATGTATCAGAGAGACGGGGCAATCGTCCGAGAACGACGTGCTTAGTGAGCGTTGCGCGCGCACCCGCTCGATGCCGATGATGCCGTTGCTGCTGTCGCATTAACCGGTCTCTCCCGAAGTTACAAGATAAGCCACACCCTGATTTCCTATCACTCGGGGTGGCACGTAATTGAAATCTCATCGTATTTAATTGATGAGGCCCGCGCCACATTTCCCTGCACGCTCCTGTCAATTATTCCATTTTCTTGGTTGAATGCGAGAGAACTTTAGCACTCATCAAGAGACAGGCAGACAAGCGCGGGGGGAGGGGAGGAGAGGGGGGGGGAGTCTAATGACGATGGAAAAATGGCGGAATGCCGCTGCTGAGGTAGGGCAAAGGCGACGCCACGCTTCGAGAAATGGGGAACGCAAGGAAAAAGAAACCGTTAACTACGCTTGCTGCGCCGTGGTTCGTTTCGCCGGGTTGGCCGGCCGGCCGGCAACCTTCTGTCGCCATGACAGGTCTTCGACCGGGCGAGGCTGCCATTTTTTTGCATACCAAACTTTCCTATAATCCAAGCTGGATATTTTAGCAAATGAAAAGGACTGGCAATTTCCGTAAAAAATGCAAGATGTCGCAGACAGCGTGAAATATAGTGTCCAAACGCGCTGAATTTGGCAAAAAAGCATATGCAAAATTTTGTAACGTTCACTTGCAACGCTATTCTATTCTATTCTATCCTTCCCTTCCCTTCTCTTCCCATTCCAATCTATCCAATCTTTAAGACAAGTTATAACAAACATCTGAAGGGGGTCGATAATCTGACCAAAGTTTAACAAGAACGCAACACACTATATATAATGCAAGCAATCATCTACGAAGAACAAAGGAACGACGCCCTGTCCTGCAGTGATTTGCACGCGGTCGTCATTTCGAGAAGTTCGAATCAGCAAGCTTAACGCAACACGACATGAGATTCAACACTGTATTGTGATTACATACCTTTGCACCAATTTGGTTACCGCACTGGCCGGCTTGAATGTGAACGATTTCCCTCATGGTTGATACGTGAACTTGTTCGGACTTCCGAGGCTTACTTCGAGTACAATCGAACCGACGAGACGAGATGCACGCTAGCGCGTCACGAGAGCCCAGAAACGAATATGCGCTGGCAGCGGCGTCCGTTACAGATTTTCAAGCCTTCCCAAACGAGGAGCGGGGCAAGAGGGGCCTCCTCTTCTCGCGCTTCCGATTGGTCGGCGCTGTTACCCCGCAGCAACCCGCACCGCTCGCTCCACGGAACTCTCGGGTTGTTTCGACGCTTCACGAACCGGCAACGCCAGCGTTGCCAACTGCAGATCTTGGATTCTGCGTTCTAGTCCACACCGCACCCACAACCGCAACACTCCCTCTCGCTCGCACTACCTCGCACCACCTCGCACTATCTCGCGCAAGCCGTCGCCAGCACCCCACCCCGTCATACTCCACGGCAGGCCGACACGGCGCGCGGCGCTGCGGCACCGATCCCAGCCGCCCCACCTCAGCGTCGGTTCATCTTCTCGGCCTCGGCTGCCTCAGCGCGCTCGGCAGGCAGATCTCTCCGCTGCGCCTGCAGCCATTCAGCCGTCCACCCTCTCCTCGTATTGCCACGCCTCACCTCACCGCACCTCACCTTGCCCGGCAATTATGCAAACCCGTATCAGCCGTATTCGCTCGTATCGTTCAATTCAAAATTTCGATTCATTGATTCAGTCCAACTATTGTTCTAACAGGAGGACTCCCACGAACCTCACACGCACTCCCCCCCTCTCACATTAGCCACGCTCTTTCCTGCCGGCCTCTACTTCCTACTCTACTACCTCGCTCTTCTAGACGTTTATACTTATTCGATTAGCCAGCGGTAGTCTCCAAGACAACGTTTTACTCTAATTTATCGTAATTCCACGTTTTTTTTCATCGTCAAACTGTAGCGATCAACTCTAGTTCTCTACAAGTACGCCCAAATTCAACACAAAATTCTATAGACTCCAAGTCCGGGCTAATTGTGATATTTCTCTCCTTTTGCACCAATTCGAAGCATGGCATTCTTCCCCTAAAAGAAGAATATTCTACAAGATTATTCTTCTCAAATAAGTAGAGAATTCAGAGGTGGTACTCTCGGTTATATTGTTACATATGATCACAAGTGTGCGTATGTACATAAGTACTATACTATTTACACCCTAAGAGAGTGTGCGTGGGAAAGGTTTTTGTCGCACCCGCACCCCAACTCTGAAAGTATAAGTCGATAGAATGACTCACCGGTCACGGGCATGCCAGGGAAGCATGAAGACATTAGGCTCGCAGGCTCCAGAGGGAAATTTTAGTACTCCTAATGTGAAAATTGACGACAATGTCAAGTAAGAAGAGAGATTTGAAGTGCTAAAGGTAAAGTATCAGAACCCGTAGACATGCTAGCCAGCCAGTTACGGTGGATTACGTCTTGCAACTTGCACCAACTTAGCCAGACTTCTCGGCGTTACCATGTATGGATCAGCCGCTCGCTGTTGTGAAAAAATCAACAGCCGCTCGCACGGTTGTGTGCGTACATTCACACATTCGTGCTGGGATATGCATGGGTGTGACAGTGTTCATTTATACGTTTATACGGACTATACTTCCAATTCGAAAATCTCTCGCTTCTCCCCTGCCCCACCCGACGCCAGCTAATGCTTTTTCACATCCGCATCACTGAACAACTTGCATAATATACGAGTTGCTAAACCCTAGGAGAATATGTAATATCTGCACGTGGGAATACTCGACTTTATACTTTATACTGCTGCCAGCTACTATTCCTCACGAGCTTCATTATTAAGCGGCTTCTTGATTGCGAGTATAAACGTCGTATGACATCACGGTCAATTTAGAATGACGTCGAACACACGTTCCCCGCTTGTCAGAAAAAGCCACTCCCAAGCCTATTTATTACAACTGACTTCTCTGATAAATATCCTATTTCATTGTAAGTTTCATCTTCTTTGTTGAAGGTGTACTATTATTTTTATGCTACTTGATGTAGTGCGCTTGCATTGAATAGACGAGCATACATGCATATATGTATACTATAGATGGGCGCCCCAAGCACAATTTTCTGCTCGTGTCAAGCTGGGCTACCAACTGTGAGTCACCCTGTTATCGATCACCAGAAAGCAGCTCTTAATACTTTCCACTTTCGAGTTGTGTCTATAATAGTAGCTCTGCATTCAATAATATTGCGACTTACAGATATATATAAAAACATAATAATGTGAAGTTGATAGTATCGTGATCTTCCCTGTTTTTATTGGCATATTTATCGTCCGAGAGAAGTCTGTTGACGAATGAAAGAGAGAGAGAGAGAGAGTATCGTCTGAGTACAGTAGATGTACTTATGTAGGTAGACTGGACGACCAGACCTTGCCCGAACAGAACGACGCCGCCTCGTCTCGTCTCGTTTCGCCTCGTCGCGCCTCGCCTCGCCTCGCCTCACCTCGCCTTGCCTCGCCCCGTCACGCCTAGCTTCGCCTTTTATTGATCCAAACTAGAGGATGCCCGATGCCCCGACCATGACAGATGCTCGTCTTCGTTCTTTTCTGTCACTTTGTTGCGTATTGTGGGAAAAGAAATTTTTATAAAACTCTGTAATTCATACCTGACAGTCGCAGTCTAAATCGGCGAGCTTACAAAGCCAGCCGTCTTTTAGAAAAGAAATAAGGCGCAAATTGTTAGTTGGTTCAGATATCGAGACTACAATTTCGAGATGTAAAAGACAGTCTTAGTAAAGAAGCTATGCAGAAGGAAAGAGGCACAGCTTAAAATTCGTCGATTATGTCGAAGAACGGTCGCGCAACCTGCACAAGCTGCCATAAATGGCATCGTTCTCCTTTCGAGGGGAGAGTTCGAGGCGCGAGCCGTGAGAGGAGAGTAGCCGAGAGTGGAGAAGAGATGGAGTTCCGCGGCATCACATACTCACGCCACAAGGTACGTCGATATACATACATAGTACACGCATATGCTAGAACCAAATGAAGCACAGACAGCTCGCACCGACGACCAACTCGAAATCGCTAACACACTATTTAATCAGTCAGTCAGGCTGAGCTCAGACTTTTAGCCTATCTTCCTTTAGTCCGATTCGCTCTTTTACTTTTATAGTAGCTCCGCAATATAGCGCCTGTGTCTAGTTTGGTTATTTCTCTAGGAAATTGGCCCCGCTCATCGGGTGAGGCGAGCAATCAGGAGGATCTTCTTTTCTCCCTGCCGCTCGAGTGAGAATCCTTCTTTTTTAGGTATTACTCGTGTCACGTACTAACGGATATCTAGGTGCATGTATATGCATTTTGCCTACCTCCGATCAAAATATGTGTACTCGACACATACTTCTTGTATTCTTCGTCGTCTTTACCCCATTAGAATGCCTTTGTTTACCTGTGAGTCTCGCACATGCACCTCCCAGGTCTCTTTTTGCCTGATACGTCCAATCAGGCAAAAAGAATATTCAAAGCTGCACATGCGGAAGATTTTTCTATTTCTATACTATATTTCTGCACTGGTAGATTTTCATGCAACTTATTACCATACTAGCCACTAGATGGATATGTGCATTCTTCTAATCCTACCAGTCCGTTGATAAGTAGATACAAGTATGGAAGCGAAACATATGGAGGAAAGAAACAGGCGGTGGTATACCCGGTCCAACCATGGAATGGCCTGTCCATATTTGGCTACACCCGTTCCATTCTATACATATGTATAGTATAGCAGGGTGCGCGGCGCACTTCTTTTCTTTATTAACAACTTTCGCATTGTGCAAGCCTTCCCTTTACTTGCGAATGTTATACATACAACATCCGTAGTGTGACACTTTCGTGGTCTTTTAAATTGCAACTGACTTTTATTTGTCTTCGCAGTAGCTTCGATTGCTCACTAAGCTGTTTGGGGGGGGGGGGGGGGGGGGCTATTTATCACGTACACAACTCCGGTGAGATACTCAGAATCGGAATTACTCTGAGTTACCGAGCCATTATTTGTCTATTTAGATTATCTTGAGAAAGGCAAACATAGGAAGGTGATGATGCTTGCGTGGCTTTTTGTATTTTCACGTACGTTCCCTGTAAAAGCCAGTAGGTATATCCATTCTACAAGATGGGCCAAGTCACGATCGATTTTCCTTGTAGCTTGGGCTGAGGTTGAAGCGCATTGCGGATATTTGGCCGATGTCGGGCTTTCGCTGCATGGGGTTCGAAAGCCTGATGCCAACAGGCATCGACCCGCACCAGCACATCGAGCCGGGACAACAACCGCAATCTGAGTTTCGTCAGTTTCAACAGTTGGGGAACCAACAGATTAGATCAAAGCAGAACAGAGAGAGAGACAGAGAGAGAGAAAGAGAGAGAGAGTGAGAGTGAGAGAGGGAGGAGAGGAGTGGGGAATTTTGTATAGTAAAGCGCGTTCGAGTGGTTCTGATAACTCTTTGGGTTGTTCAATGTCTATTACGGCTATTTTAATATGAAAGCGGCGCGTAACGAGTATCTTGACACAGTGGGAGTAGTATCATGGTGAATGATGATCGCAATACAAAACTCGGAAGAGTTTTTCGAAAGTTATCTACCTCATATGTGCTGATGTGAACCCAACAGTTGACGCATCGCCCACAGAATTTCGCGATACTCCTTTCTCTGGCTCGAGCTGTGTACCGGTTATCCCACGTGGATATATGTAGTATACCCGTGTCCTTTAACACAAAACGCGTCATAACCTCTGCCTTATAGTAGCATTTTATCTTTCGTGGGATATTCGTATTGCCGATATGGTAAAGGGAAATGTCGAGAAGGTACAGTTGATTTAGCAATACCAAAATAATGCTTTTATTTTCCAATAATATTAAGATTTTCTTCAGTAGATGCTTTAGAATTAAGGTTGGTACATGCATCCTATGACCTGCTATCTTATGACGTCAGAGCCAGACGACCCTGTTAAGAATTTTGTTACCAGTGTCGTGAATTGTGCTGCATATCGCAAATGTAGATTGTGTGCTCCTCCGTCAAAAATATGCAACCTGCAACATAATTAAGAATACGCGTTTGATCTTTGAATAGTTTTTGTATGCTACATTATCAGTCCTGGCTCTCTTTAAAACTATGTACACTAACTTTGAATAGGCAATGTGTTTCTGTAAGTATATGGGATGTTTGGAGGAGACCATTGGGTCTTTAGATCCTTGAACGATTAGTGTTGGGCACTTTATGTTTGCTAGTAATTCCTTGCACAGATTGCCATTCTGTTCTTTGGAGATTCTTAAAAGTGCATCGACCCAATCAGACCATGCCTTCTGGAAGTAATCCTCCCCGTAGACTTCGATCATAGGTGCCCGCATTTTTTCCGACCAACTATCGATGTTCCGATATTCTAGGGATAAAAAAAATGAGTACGAGTATGTGATATCGATATATGCATATCGAACATCTGGATAAATCCTAAGGAACGGTGCGGTGGACGAATAAGTGAGCGGCGGATACTTTTATATATATCTGCCTCTTCGGGCGTTACGTAGGCGTTTGCCGCAACTGTAACCATTCTTCTCATGTTTTCCGGATAAGTGGCAGCAAGAATGAGAGATGTGATGCCTCCGTCACTCCAACCAATTAGAGAGAACTTGTCATAGCCAAGAGTCTTCATTAAACTGCAAGCCCAAGTGGCATCGCGATGGTAAAAATCATTCGGAAATGTTCGATTTGGTGGCCGAGACTTTCCGTATCCTGGCGGATCCCAGGCAATCACGGTGAACTTTTCTCGATTGAAATTTTCTATCTGGGGCTTGAAATCCGTCCATATTGAGCCTGCAACATATGCCCTTATTTGCTATATTCTTTTCCCCTTATCCTATTCCCTGTAGCCCAGCTCTCCGTTGCTATCTTCTTTGTGTATGTGAATGGGGTGCAGTATACTATCTACATACTACTTATTGTTGTTCGTATCAATGAGTATGCAAAACGTTTGTAACAATTGAAATATGTAGCATTTTTTCACGGTGGTAGAGCGAATGGAGGGGTGGGGTGGATTATTGTATGTGTGGGTAGCGTGTACATACATATAAATATCACATACTATTATACTGCGATCATGGCGAATCTAGTTACTTACATCGAGGAGGCAGCGCGTATTCGACGGACGCATTACCGGCAACAATGAATTTCTACAGATATATAGGTAGACGAATGGATCCAGAATCTCTCCGTGTGACGTAAAGGTAATAGTTGTTGGACGAGACACGAAATTAGAAAGATGTACCGAATACCGCAGAATGAATTTCTATATACTGGTTCTGAGACTTTTGCTTGCTCTCATGCATCATGTACCTATTGCTCCAGGTAATAGTAGTACCGGATGCTCGCCGGTCCCGACACGTACGTAATTGATGTCAATTCCGTCGACTAGCACCTTATTGCGTTCCTGCAAGAAGAATGAAATTATGTTATGTGGTCTTGAACTTTGTTTGACAACAAATAGAAAAACATTAATAGCTGCGCGAAATCGGTTCCAATGGGACATACAGCAAACATATGAATAGATAGATATATAATGTATTGTAGGAAAATACATTATTACATTACCTCCATCTTCTTGGTACGCAAGCAATCCGAAGATGAAAATCGCTGGCTCATCAACCACAGCCATTGAAAGCTGGGAACACTACTTTTTAGATGCACGCTCATATTATTTGAAAAATTTAACCACGCTTTATTGAGCATTGCTGAACGAAAGACCTCTAATATTAGTACATACGTCTCGAGTAAAAAGTACTGGTTTGTAAATATGCTTTTCGTCTATCGCTAAGGTCGCTTTGCTATAGTTGTACGAGTGCGACTGACTGTAGATCGTATGAACTAAGGCTATCTCGCATGTTTGACTTTCGAGAGGGCGCGAACCGCACGTATTTATGTAATACGCAATATCAGTGAAATGAGCAGGCGACATAGGATAAAAATTGATGGCTAGTTGGGTCAAATCAAATCAAATCAAATCGTTTCGTTCCGTAGATAGATTGCAGCTGGTGGTAATGTTTAAAATATTTATTTTCAAATCATACAATAATGATGATAGTGACACATCAACTGGGAACGAATATCCGCTGTTAGAAATAGATATGAAATGTCACGATAATTGAGAGTCGACATGCATTATTGTGTCCACAATAAATAATTGTATCTAGTGTAAATTTGCGATGACATGATTTCTTTTCTATATGCAGTCTTCAAATGAAGTCTAAGGACATGAAATTCATTTTCCCTCCACTCATGAGAAATATGTAAGAGAATTCAATAGTAATGCAATAAGATGATATACCTAACAGAAGAGGGTGATTTTCAATGCCCACTGGTAGGACTAATGATTGCATTAGGGGAGAAAGATTTTTGTTGAAACATGATCGAATGGAGTAAGTGGTGTCATTAAGAATGGTAGTATCAAACAGGCCATGATTATCAAGGTAGGCTTATCATGAATCTTGCTGATCGCGGTTCATAGCTTTATGGTACTCTTCCACTAGATGTTTCTTGTACTTTGTTTGATCGTTCCACAATTTTGCAGCTTGTGGATTTAGTGGGCTCTCATTGTTGGGTTCTAAAATTGAATGAGAACGGCAGGTTATAGAGAATCCATGGTAGATATGGACCAGTTTGGTTGGATCGATAAGACTGCTCACCGCTGAGTAGGGACTGTATAGATAATAATATAGTGCGAACATCATATAGAGCGCTCCATTTATCCTTCAATATATCTAGACATATATTACCTACTGCATCTACATTTGGATGGAAGCAGGGGGTAGCGAAACGTACTATAGGAGCACTATATGGATAGCTGTGTGGAAATTCCAGCGTTAATTTATATGTAAGGCCAGCGTATACCTGAAAAATATGTTTGGTGTCACGTATATACGCATAGATGTATCATCCAATGAAACTGGAACTATCTATTATGATGAAGGAATAATGAATTTGTGCACGCATAAAATGATATGGCACCCAATACCGTATCTCTCGGTCCTGTTATAGTTCCGATCCATTTGAACAAGTTTTCACCATCGGGAAACGCAGAAACACCCTTTTCGGTACTCATCATTAGAACCATCAATTCTTTTTGTAGCCTGAAGAAAGGAAAAACTCATGTTTGCACCGGTGGCTTCCTTTGGGGATAAAGATGTAATTCTCATTGTTGGATAGACTAAGCAGAAGTAAACTTTATTCGCTTTGAAGACTGACAACAATCAGGCAAACTATGCAAGCACAAGGCTGAGGTTATTATGTTCGTGAGGGGTCCAGAGTCTCTGGAAGAAGCTATTATTTATCGAGAGGTATACAGTAGTCCTGCATAGTGTGGAAAGCAGAGAAGGTACATTAAAAGGAATAAGATGGACCGGGCCCCAATACCGCACGAACCCACTCTTATTATCAGTCGGAGAGTTCCAACGGTTCCAACGTTCATACGCACCGTTTACTAACAGCATGATTGTCTTTTGGTATATTCGCTTTCTCTTCGGCCCCTTTGTTCGTCGTGTTCTGAGACGAATAGAATGGATTAATGTTCTGTGCCATTCCGAAACGCGACACGCGACACGCGCAACCAGTCTTCAAAGTTATTCTTTGATAATTGAGATCTTGGTGGCTTCGCTCGGGCCGTGATACAACAGTCACTCAGGAAATTTGAATGCTGCCCTGGCTATTACCAGTCCGGAATACATTCGGCCCAGCTAACTCTGAACAGCTGTTTCTTGAATACACTCTCTATCCTCGGAACTCGGCGCGGTCCAGCGCGGTATACTAGAGTACTACAAACACAATAATGGTACATACATACAGTACATTGCAGTACATTGCTCTACATACATATCTAGTATCTAGATTATATATAACATCTAGATAGATAATAGCACATGACATATGTATGGAGCAGTATGGAGCATATGGAGTAAGTAGTAAGTACCAGTACTAGATAGTATGCGATGGTAGACGATACAGGACCAATGCAACCAATGCAACCAATGCAACCAATGCACACCAATGCACACCAATGCAGACCGATGCAGCGTGGAGTGGATGCAGTGGACGCGCAGTGTACATACATACGACGATGACGATGTGGGATGAGGTACGATGCAGTACGATGTAATAGCTGAGCAGGTCGCGTATAGCGCCTGATAGCGCCTATACCAGCCGTGCTGGAGCGCCGATCGCCGATGAAGGTTCTTGAGAGCCTTGAGAGAAGCAGCAGAACGGAAGGAACGGAACGGAGCAGCCAAGGCAGACAGGGGCCGATCGTCTTATTGGGAAATAGAAGGCGAGGAAAATGGCAACAGCAGAGGGTACACCAGAATCAGACACGGGCAGTTTCGAATGCTTCCAAAATTACACGGCGCCGGAGGTTTTCATTCAGGGCCTCGCTGGAATCGTTGATCAGCAAGACGTCGAATCGATGATCCGTGCTCAAAAGCAAATGTAATTTATTTATCTTCCCTCATCTTTTGATTCTAGACGCACGACTTATGTATTAGCAGTGATTACAAAAATTCACAGTAGTCCACATAATCAGGTTGCAGAGATTCGAAAAAACTAATGAGATGCTTACAAACTGCAACCAGTTGTCAATAAGTAGGCTCAAGTCAGCGGAGAGTGAATTCAAGAAGCAGACACTCCTGCTTGCTGAAATGAAACGAGATTTGGACTTAATTTTCAAGAAGATTAGAACGATTAAAACTAAGCTCAGTCAACAGTATCCTCAAGCATTCAATGGTAAGTAAAGGAGCATAACTGAATCTTGCGTCGACCGGAGTAACCTAGCCATTTTCTGAAGCGGTGGATACAGAGAAATTGTGGCCCTTCTTGTAGAAGCAGTGAGGAGCAGTTTGGCAGAAGAAGTGATTGTCGAAGATGTGGATTGTCCAGTAAAACCATTAGAACCGGAAGTAGTGCCACTGCCGAATGTACCACCTTGCAATGTGGAGGATCATGACCCAGATTCAGATGGTAACCAAACTAGTACTAAAAACATTTGTTTCCCTGTGCAATGAACAGTACGTCGCTCCGAAGGCTTCGCTCGCCTTCTCGATAATGATAACTGATCTTTCCATTAAGATGGGTCGATACGGCGTGAATTGATGAAAATACGAATGGGAAGTATCAATGTCACCAGATTTTCCTGAAAACGAGTTGCAACCTCCGACTTTTCGTACTCCACTTTTCCTCTTACTCGATTACTATCGAAACTTTAACCAATAGCGTATACTATCATCTTTACCAGGCCAAAATTGGGTTACGCAACATTTAAAGCGGTGATATCTATCGAAACCTTCGGGATATTCGTAGTGAGAGCGTAATAGATGGCCGAGTTTTCTTCCTGTAACGAGAACACTCTCCCTCCATAAGACCTTTCGCGACTATTCGATGCCGATTATGTTTGACGTTGCCTCAGCCGGGTAACTATGGCCTGTCGCTTGGGTCCTACTAGTAGTCCTATTAATCTTGCTTGCTTCATCTAGTTAGACTCCGGAGAAGTGTAACAGTGCTAGCATGTAATATCCTGCAGAAAAGCGCTCCTGTCGATGCTCATATATAATGAGCTTCAGCCATGCCTCGTTGTAAAATATGTTTCGGTATAGTTGCTTCAACTACAAGCTACTGCACGTCACCCCACTAACTCCGATCTCCGAACTCTAATCTCTATGAGGACGTGCATGAGGAAAGAAGATGTTTGTAGTTGTTTTTCTTTTTCTTTTTTAATGTTGTTCAATGATTTATTGTTGTTAATACTATAAAATGTACATGTTACAGTGAAAGTATAGGTGGCTCTTATTGCAAGGGAGATCTAAAATAGTGATGTTTTGAGAATAAGATGAAAACTCATTGAGTACTTTCTCTGTAACATAAAGACTATATTGATATTGTAATAGTACCCAAATTATGGGTCGCGCTACCAAATACAAATGTTTATCATTTCCATTTTGCTAGACGCAGTCTTTTGTTTTATTCCCCATTATCTTTTGAGGAAGATCCCTTGCCCCGTGTCAGCAGCTGCGAGGCTAACTTTAGGAAACTAATGTGTCTTCAATTGTTGGTGCACAGTGCCGGTCGAGGAGTTTCAGTTCGCAAAGCTGCGTAAACGGCGTGTAAAGAGCAACGACAGTTCGTCCACGGAGAGCAACAACGATCACAGTAACGCTGATACTTCGTCGTGTACCTCCGATACCGGTTAAAACGCGATTAGTTGAAACACCAGTCCAAATCCTGATCGAAGACAGCTCTAGGGAAAGCAAAACGACAGGGGATGTACGAGAAGAATCTTCGAGAAACAAAGAGAGCGAAACTCGCGCTACAAATCACCCATAATCACTGTGCAATCGCGCGATAATAACTCACTTCGGAACCCAATGAACTGTCTCACCTATCTCTGGAATGAAAGGGTAGACCAAAGGAGCTTTTATGTTTCGCTACGGTTCTCGCCGCTTCAATGAATATTCATATGTTTCCTTTATTAACGTTCTTCGCTGTGTCCGAATTCGGAACAATCCACTCCTACAGAACATACAATAATATCGGCTTGAGGAAATGTAACGATGTAAGCGTTGCGAGAGCTGCACAGTATATTAATTGTTACTATATATTGTAAGAAAAAATAAACCCCTCTTTTGAGAGAATAGTGATGAGTTTCCCCATTTTATTCTAAATGTTATTAGGGTTATTAGCTATTAAATATATATAGCTGTATATGGATTGCATATACAGCGATCTATATTAATGAGATATATATCAAAGCCACTCATTGATAGAAACCAGTCCTCTCGCGTCAGTATAAGCACGCCTTATCGGAGACCGCAAGAACATCTCTTGCCGGTGTGCTGGATAATCGGTCAGGTGCCCCTCGCGATTACCGCACCGTTCTCTACCGGTATATCCCACTCATGACTAAGAAGGGATGACATTGTTTTGTGGACTGACGTGTATGTACTACGTATACTATATGTTCACTGCTCTACAATATAACTATACATATCACATGCATATACCTTTAGAAAAGCGTCACTGCAGTCTGTCGGAAAGATTACACGCCAATGACATTACCCATATTATACTATAGACTTCTCTTAAAAGGTACATATATGTAGAAGGAGAGAGGCAAAGGCTGATTGGAGCTCTGTAAAATATCGTAGTAGCTTTTTAATTTTAAGCTTCTCCTGCATGTGTCTATATCTACACACGCGTGTACTCGCAAGTATATACGCAGGCAGGCACACACACATTCTCCGACAGAAAAGGGGTCGGTATTATATATAAATACGTATATGTATAATATGTATCGAAAGGGAGGAATGTGGGTAGGTAGGGGCAGCGAAAGGGTCACGGGGCGGGTTATCGGCAAAGTGGAGCTTTTGCAAAAGCGTTGTAAAATTGGTCCCGATTCGGTTTCTCCCCTGCGCGGGGGGAGTGACTTGGTGCAACTGACATCCACCCCTGGTGGTATCGACATTCCGAACTACAAGCCAGTTTGCACCGTTTGCACCGAGAACTCGATTTTACGTCACTTCCAGAGAGAACTAGGGAGCGCGTAGTATAAGCGATAGACAGCGTACAAGCGCGAGAATAACACCGAGCGAGATGAAAGTCTACGACGTGACGCCCAGGGGCTGCTGCTTTGCTGCTCGGCTGTTAATCCTTTACCTTCCACCTTTCAGCCAGATCTGGAGAGCATGCACGAATTCACGGTACCAAAGTGTCGTAAATACTAGTCTGCTCCAATCCAACAGCGCATCACGCTGCTTTTATTTTAAATTATCAATATTCAAACACAAAGTCTCCCGGAGAGTCAAATGTTTCCCTTTATCTTTTCATGATTTTATAAACTGTATTCCAAACTACCAACTTTCTTCTATTTTGTATAGTTTGACTGTTTGAGCATTGCTATTTTCTATTCTTGAATGATTCCGTGATATATAGAAAGAGAACGTAATTGTACCGCTGTAAAAAAGTAGGAGTCTAATGTTTCTTTAGCATCTAGCGGTCACAGAGATCTTGTGTAATGTCCATTGTGATTCGGAGTCGGAGGGTGCTCAAGCTCAAGTACAACAATCACGTTCGGCGCGTTGATGCTTGAGAGGATTGGTTCTCTGTCCAGAAACGAGAGTGAGGCGTGCAAGCGCGGCAACCGACAGTGTATGTACTATGTGCTGTTGACAGGAGCGTGACGGAGTGGTAATAATACGTACAATAGGCCGATGGGCCATCGTACGGCTATGCCTATACCTTCCACCAAACCAAAGCGTTCTGCATGCCTTCGAATTTCTGTCAATAAATACCAATGATGCCCCCCGGCTTCGGTGACGGGAGATGCGCCTCGAGGCCAGTGACGCTGATGGCTTTCATACTTCACACCTACTTCCACGCCGTCACTCCTCTCCCCCCTCCGATTCACCGTCGCCCTTACCCTTACACTGGCTCAGCTTCGGCCCAAGTTTCTTATTATCATTCTGCAAGGTCTGCCCTCCTCTTAGACTTTAGACTCTAAAGTTTAGAGTGTCTTAGACCGTCGGATGCATTTATACTTCTACTACTTTTGCAATTACTCCCTCGTCCACATGAATTAGACAAACATAGTATAACCGAAGATGGACTGGCAAATTTAAGGTAAGTAGTTGTATCAGTACTACATATAGTCACATACGATCCAAAAGTCAAACGTAGGCAGTTGACAAACCGCCTAAATCGGATGAGGTCAATTATTCAGAAATCTGTTTCCAACTGTTTTCGATACAATTCCGGCACTTTGGCCACTGGTTTCATGTTTTCTATCCCTTTTGATACTTAAACAATCGATTTATCAAGCGTTCGTTAAAGTCCGAGAACCTTCGAAAAATCGAAAATTTTAGAAGGGGTACACCTTAAAAAATTTGCGAAAAAATGAATTTTGAGCTAGGGCTCTGGAATTTATATGACTTCTTCCTTGATGCAAGAAAACATTCTCCACCAAATTACAGCCCCGGAAAATGTCGGGAAGACTTGAAAACGTGGCAGAAACCGACGAACTTGATTATTCAGGATAGGTTTTCCATGTGTTTTCGGTACAATTCCGGCACTTTGGCCACTGGTTTCATGTTTTCTATTCGTTTTGATACTTAAACAATCGATTTATCAAGCGTTCGTTAAAGTCCGAGAACCTTCGAAAAATCGAAAATTTTAGAAGGGGTACACCTTAAAAAATTTGCGAAAAAATGAATTTTGAGCTAGGGCTCTGGAATTTATATGACTTCTTCCTTGATGCAAGAAAACATTCTCCACCAAATTACAGCCCCGGAAAATGTCGGGAAGACTTGAAAACGTGGCAGAAACCGACGAACTTGATTATTCAGGATAGGTTTTCCATGTGTTTTCGGTACAATTCCGGCACTTTGGCCACTGGTTTCATGTTTTCTATTCGTTTTGATACTTAAACAATCGATTTATCAAGCGTTCGTTAAAGTCCGAGAACCTTCGAAAAATCGAAAATTTTAGAAGGGGTACACCTTAAAAAATTTGCGAAAAAATGAATTTTGAGCTAGGGCTCTGGAATTTATATGACTTCTTCCTTGATGCAAGAAAACATTCTCCACCAAATTACAGCCCCGGAAAATGTCGGGAAGACTTGAAAACGTGGCAGAAACCGACGAACTTGATTATTCAGGATAGGTTTTCCATGTGTTTTCGGTACAATTCCGGCACTTTGGCCACTGGTTTCATGTTTTCTATTCGTTTTGATACTTAAACAATCGATTTATCAAGCGTTCGTTAAAGTCCGAGAACCTTCGAAAAATCGAAAATTTTAGAAGGGGTACACCTTAAAAAATTTGCGAAAAAATGAATTTTGAGCTAGGGCTCTGGAATTTATACCACTTCTTCCTTGATGCAAGAAAACATTCTCCACCAAATTACAGCCGCGGAAATAGTCGGGAAGACTTGAAAATGTGGCAGAAACCGTCAGAATTAGACAAAGTTGATTATTCAGGATCGGTTTTCCATGTGTTTTCGGTACAATTCCGGCACTTTGGCCACTGGTTTCATGTTTTCTATCCCTTTTGATACTTAAACAATCGATTTATCAAGCGTTCGTTAAAGTCCGAGAACCTTCGAAAAATCGAAAATTTTAGAAGGGGTACACCTTAAAAAATTTGCGAAAAAATGAATTTTGAGCTAGGGCTCTGGAATTTATATGACTTCTTCCTTGATGCAAGAAAACATTCTCCACCAAATTACAGCCCCGGAAAATGTCGGGAAGACTTGAAAACGTGGCAGAAACCGACGAACTTGATTATTCAGGATAGGTTTTCCATGTGTTTTCGGTACAATTCCGGCACTTTGGCCACTGGTTTCATGTTTTCTATTCGTTTTGATACTTAAACAATCGATTTATCAAGCGTTCGTTAAAGTCCGAGAACCTTCGAAAAATCGAAAATTTTAGAAGGGGTACACCTTAAAAAATTTGCGAAAAAATGAATTTTGAGCTAGGGCTCTGGAATTTATATGACTTCTTCCTTGATGCAAGAAAACATTCTCCACCAAATTACAGCCCCGGAAAATGTCGGGAAGACTTGAAAACGTGGCAGAAACCGACGAACTTGATTATTCAGGATAGGTTTTCCATGTGTTTTCGGTACAATTCCGGCACTTTGGCCACTGGTTTCATGTTTTCTATTCGTTTTGATACTTAAACAATCGATTTATCAAGCGTTCGTTAAAGTCCGAGAACCTTCGAAAAATCGAAAATTTTAGAAGGGGTACACCTTAAAAAATTTGCGAAAAAATGAATTTTGAGCTAGGGCTCTGGAATTTATACCACTTCTTCCTTGATGCAAGAAAACATTCTCCACCAAATTACAGCCGCGGAAATAGTCGGGAAGACTTGAAAATGTGGCAGAAACCGTCAGAATTAGACAAAGTTGATTATTCAGGATCGGTTTTCCATGTGTTTTCGGTACAATTCCGGCACTTTGGCCACTGGTTTCATGTTTTCTATCCCTTTTGATACTTAAACAATCGATTTATCAAGCGTTCGTTAAAGTCCGAGAACCTTCGAAAAATCGAAAATTTTAGAAGGGGTACACCTTAAAAAATTTGCGAAAAAATGAATTTTGAGCTAGGGCTCTGGAATTTATATGACTTCTTCCTTGATGCAAGAAAACATTCTCCACCAAATTACAGCCGCGGAAATAGTCGGGAAGACTTGAAAATGTGGCAGAAACCGTCAGAATTAGACAAAGTTGATTATTCAGGATCGGTTTTCCATGTGTTTTCGGTACAATTCCGGCACTTTGGCCACTGGTTTCATGTTTTCTATCCGTTTTGATACTTAAACAATCGATTTATCAAGCGTTCGTTAAAGTCCGAGAACCTTCGAAAAATCGAAAATTTTAGAAGGGGTACACCTTAAAAAATTTGCGAAAAAATGAATTTTGAGCTAGGGCTCTGGAATTTATATGACTTCTTCCTTGATGCAAGAAAACATTCTCCACCAAATTACAGCCCCAGAAAATGTCGGGAAGACTTGAAAACGTGGCAGAAACCGACGAACTTGATTATTCAGGATCGGTTTTCCATGTGTTTTCGGTACAATTCCGGCACTTTGGCCACTGGTTTCATGTTTTCTATCCGTTTTGATACTTAAACAATCGATTTATCAAGCGTTCGTTAAAGTCCGAGAACCTTCGAAAAATCGAAAATTTTAGAAGGGGTACACCTTAAAAAATTTGCGAAAAAATGAATTTTGAGCTAGGGCTCTGGAATTTATACCACTTCTTCCTTGATGCAAGAAAACATTCTCCACCAAATTACAGCCGCGGAAATAGTCGGGAAGACTTGAAAATGTGGCAGAAACCGTCAGAATTAGACAAAGTTGATTATTCAGGATCGGTTTTCCATGTGTTTTCGGTACAATTCCGGCACTTTGGCCACTGGTTTCATGTTTTCTATTCGTTTTGATACTTAAACAATCGATTTATCAAGCGTTCGTTAAAGTCCGAGAACCTTCGAAAAATCGAAAATTTTAGAAGGGGTACACCTTAAAAAATTTGCGAAAAAATGAATTTTGAGCTAGGGCTCTGGAATTTATACCACTTCTTCCTTGATGCAAGAAAGCATTCTCCACCAAATTACAGCCGCGGAAATAGTCGGGAAGACTTGAAAATGTGGCAGAAACCGTCAGAATTAGACAAAGTTGATTATTCAGGATCGGTTTTCCATGTGTTTTCGGTACAATTCCGGCACTTTGGCCACTGGTTTCATGTTTTCTATTCGTTTTGATACTTAAACAATCGATTTATCAAGCGTTCGTTAAAGTCCGAGAACCTTCGAAAAATCGAAAATTTTAGAAGGGGTACACCTTAAAAAATTTGCGAAAAAATGAATTTTGAGCTAGGGCTCTGGAATTTATACCACTTCTTCCTTGATGCAAGAAAACATTCTCCACCAAATTACAGCCGCGGAAATAGTCGGGAAGACTTGAAAATGTGGCAGAAACCGTCAGAATTAGACAAAGTTGATTATTCAGGATCGGTTTTCCATGTGTTTTCGGTACAATTCCGGCACTTTGGCCACTGGTTTCATGTTTTCTATCCGTTTTGATACTTAAACAATCGATTTATCAAGCGTTCGCCAAAGACCGAGAACCTTCGAAAAATCGAAGAAATCCGAAGAGGTACGCGCACACACCAATCTTTTTTTTATTCATAACGCTGCAAGTTAAATCTAAGTATCACTGAATAAAATTTTGGCTTCGTTTGAGTTTTATTAACTATAGCACGCAAAAATGAGATGGTGAGAAATTCTGCAAAAATTTGACGCATTCGTAGAATATCGATGAAACGCGGGTTTGTTTTTTTATAACATAAGTTGCAGAACGTTATAAAGATTGTTCTGACAAAGTTTAAACAAAATCTGTGAAAAACTTGATGCAATTGATGCAATCACCTTAAGGGGGAAAGATTCAACTGCCAAGGTGGGGCCTAAGAAGAGTGAGGCTTAGCGTAGTGGTAGTCTTATTGGACATCCTGCTCTAAAGATGTGAGTAAACTTAGCTAAGGTAAGCTAGAACCTAGGAGGAGGAAAACCAAGATAAAGTGGGGCTGTCGGGCATTGTGCGGGAAGAGGGTGGATGGGGGACGAAGGTGGAAAGGGCCCGGGTGGTAAGCTATTTCTCAGCTTCAGCAGCAGCAGAACCTTTCTCCATGGGAATATATCGACACGTCAGGAGCACCCCAGCCCGTTTACAATATCCGCGTATAAGCACCCATCGTCTTCAATATTTCGACAATCTGGCTACACCATCGATCGAGTCCTTATACCCTAGATCCCAATCTCTCACCGGCTTCCGGATAGCTTCCGGCCGGCCCCCTCTTCCTCTCTTTGACTTATATCGTTTTTCCTATTAGAAATCTTTCAGCATGACACCTTTTTTACTGTGATGTAGCCGAATGCTGTAGCATTGGTCGTACACTAGGACAGATATTGAAATTGATGTTTGATAGTAGTAAGGACTATATCTTGAAGCAAAAATTACTGAACTTCACTGAAAAGGACCTCTCTCCTCTTTCCACTGCTTTTAACTTCTGCGTAGCGTCGTGCGTGTGTAGATTTAATACATTTCCACAGATGCTTCATGGATATACTTTGATCATAGCTAATCTTATTTCGTTCTAGACGTATTTACTATTTGCTGGGTCTGTTTACACTGCTTCAGTTGTCCACTTCTTGGTGCATTGTCCAACAACTTTCACGAGTTTTTCTTTTTTTCGAAAACGTGCGACGTGTAGAGTATATGAGACTGGCTTCAACAATCAGAAAGCCAAGACCGCCGATAATAGATCGGCTTCTCTGGGTGGGCTCGGGCTGAAGGTTGAGCGTGGGCCGAGCCCGCCGAGCCCGAGCAGAGCGAGCCCACTCCAGCCGGCTCCAGAACCCTGAGTCGAGCGTTGCTAGCCCGATCGCCCGAACCATGACCCGACCCGACCCGACCCTACCCGACGACCGACGACCGACAACCACCAACCACCAGGGCCAGATATTCAGTCTCACAATCAGTCGAATTCAGTCGGTTCCGCTTCGACCCCGTCGAGCACCCGTCAAGAACCGAGCAGAGATCTTGTAATACGTGCATCTCTAATCTGTGATTCCCAGTGCGCTCCTCACTCCTTCTTTTCCCTTCATCCCTATTCGTAGATCCCCATTATTTGTTTGCCTCTGTGACTGTGACTTTCACTCAGCATCGTATCAGGAAAAGTCTAACAGTGCGCTATGAAATGTATGAGGTATCGTCATTCGCGGGAAAAGATTGGAATAGATAAATCGTGAATGGTGATAGAATCACTCAAAATTGGGACGCTCACCCACCGGTTACCAGGATTCAGAATTAAAATCTATTGGATTATTCTATCGCGGAAGGCACGAATTAGCAAGCAGGTAAGAGGATTTTCTTTGCGTCTATATGGTTGAGTTGGAGTTAATCTATTGCATTAAGCGGCAATTCAATTAATTGTGAATGAAAAAGTATCGAAAGAAATTGACCAAATTACTGTTCGGTCCTCCTTGCACACTAGCAAGAGGGCAGAGACGTACCGGCGCAGGGCAGGCGGTGTAGCCGGCCTTATCTTGCCCATTCATACTCGTGACTGGCATTGCCAAAGACAAGGAAAGATGATAGCCAGAGCCAGAGCCAGAGCACTGACAGACGCATGTTACCCATGAGGGGATGCGGCGCGGCGCAGCGCGGCGCGGCGCGGCGGTTCAGAGCGAGAGAATAGGAAATGTGAAAAAAGTCGGTGAAAGACAAGATTGGTAGAATCAAGGTTCGGCTGCCGGGCAGGGGCTATGTCGTTTCCGCAAGACACGAGGTGAAAGGATGAGAAAGGCGTGCTGGGTGGCAAGCCTCGCGAATTCGCGAGACCTTCTCTAACTCTGATGAAACTTTCTTTCGGCTATGTAGTAGAGGCTACTGGCTACCGGTTGCGTTCCAGCCGGCAAGATACTCTGCATTCGAACTAGGATAAACGTGGCACCGACTCTTTTGCACTCGAGCTCTGCTTGGAAATAAGTGCGCCGCCGGCGCCGCGGCTACACACTACAAAACACCACCTAATATACCGGTTAATGAGAATTTCTCTGGACAGTCGCGAAATGCAATATTCTCGTCTAGTATCGAAGCCCTTGAAGCCCTGAAATCCAGCGACTTTTTACCTTTAGATTGCTGGAGGGTACATAGGCTGGTTAAGAGCAGGTTGATCGCCCCGGATAAAACAAGCCGAGCAAGGTCAGAGGGTAGAGGAGAACAAGACGGCCAATCGGCATTCGAAAGACAGAGGATACGTAAAACAGTGGAATACCCTATACTCGCGTGCGCCTCTTCCTCTTATGTGTATGAGCATCTTATTCTACCTATCCAAGTATTATATCGATTAACTGTTGGCAGCAGAGAAAAGCTTGCTTGAGCCGAGAGTGGCGTGTCCCTAGCTTTTCTGTTTCTATTATTAAGCTCTCTCTCCCCCCTCATAACTAGCAACATTACTTTTCTCTCAACTCAGTTGCACTTGTGACTTGAGCAATCCTTGCCAAGGATACAGATAGGGATACATATCTATACCTCAGTTATAGTATTGTAGTCGGTCTCAGGACCAAATAGGTGTGGCGGCGCGGGCAGCCGCTTCGGTTCAAAGAAAATCGAATATATACATACATATCTTCCTTCTCAGGCATACAACACCTCTACCTACCTACCTTTCAACTTCGACTCGCAACAGCCTATATTACAACGAAGCTTACTTGCGCTGACAATTTCGCGTTCACTCGCTCTTGCCGTTATTACTTATTGCTATACAGATAACCCAATCTCCTCTAATCAGTTAATGGAGCCGTCTTCGTTCGTTCCTACTCTTACAAGGCCAAGGGTAACGTTCTTCTTTGCTAATTGGCTGCGAATGTTCTCTAATCGGCACTAACGCGTCCCACTTTTCATCAGATTTTATATCATGTGCATTCTGCGTAGAACATAATATCGTATATGTATAATACATACAAGGTATATAAGGAAGCGTATCCTAGTTATAAGAAGCAAATAACCGAGAACTGCGAAATGGACCCAACCGAATCACTCTGTATGTGATCACGTGTCTACATGTTGTTCGGTCTATATCGCCGAATTAGAGGTACAATACACTTGCACTAAATCCTCTCATTAATTGCCCGCCCCCCTTCCGACGTTCACTGATATAAATACACATGTACATGGATGATATGTCAGTGTTGCAAGGATCTCAACTACTCAACTCAGAATCCTTGGCTTGGCAGCCTGGCTGCCTGGCTGCCTGGCTGCCTGATTGCTCAAAGTCCACCGTTGGCCTGACACGATGAGGAAGTGTCAGATGGAGAAGAGGCGACCCTGCTTGTCTGTTGGCCTGCTTTTCTTCAGCCTATTCTAATATTAGAAAATTCACATTCACTGCAGCCGGCAGCTCCTCTGCAGACATGGCACCACGTGCGGAACATGTGTATAAATATAAGCTTGCACAACACGCTGGCAGTGGAAGTTGCAACCTGGCCGGCTTTGCCAGGTTGCAACTGCCAATCTCGTTAGCAATAGGCGCCCGGTTGGTCTTGAATGATCGACGACCTTGCCTTTCGCTTTCGATCTATTGTATTTTCTTTCCTATACCTTCACGGCAACCGCCTCGCCCTCTGGCTCGATATTTAGCTTTAATTGCATTTTGCTGCGAAGAACTAGATTAATCTTCACCCGATTATCGCGTTTTTAAACTTTTCCTCGCCTTTGCCAACTCTTGGGCCTCGTGCATTTAGAGGCACACTCTTCTACTACATGACACGTACCTACCGACTCACCACCCTCATCCAATCCAATCAATTAACTTGCAAGTATACACATTTACAAATGGTCCTATCCTATAAATACAACAGCCCAGAGTGTGGCATGTCTTGAATTCCAGCAGATCACAGTGACTGGTCTATGTACTATGATACTATGTAGATACTACTTTCTCCTTAAGGAGAAAGTTTTCTTTTACTTTCAACTTTCAACACCATAGCAAATCTCTCCGAGCGCAGTTTCATTGATTGCCTTCATTTGTTCTGTCAAACCAAGTCACTTCCAGCTACACTGATTCTAGTGTTTCACTTGATTTCCAGAGCGAGTTCTCGGACGTGAGGATGAAAGCGGACTGCGGTTTGATAACTCCAACCATCTTTCATAGAGTCAAGATTAAGGATGAATCGAAGGAATGTGGATATCAACAAGCACTAGTTTCAACTAGCACAAGTTCAGTGTCGACATCGACTACAGCAATCTTCACCAATTCAATGAGTACTTCAAACACTCTGCCTGCCACTGCCTCCAATTCTGACGCCACGGTTACTGTTGCAAGCAACAATCAACTGGCAGTGTCGGCATCTGTAACCCCTTTAATAAACACTGTCGTCGGCACTACGAGCAGTACTACCTTAAATACTTATTCGAGTGCCAGGCCGAATACTGCCTGCCTCATCTTTCCAAGCGTGATAACCACCAGTAGAACACTACAGCAAGGCCTGCCTATTCCTGACGCTCCTGTAGTGACGTGCACCATTGCTGATTCCGCCGACGTTACGAAAATCGTCAGACCTCAAATACTTGCAGACGACACCGATCTCAACCATGACCGCGAGCCCGTCCCGGAGGGGGAGTCCGACCGCGAGACCGAGACCGAAACCGACGTCGAGGCCGAAGTCGCGGCCGAAGACGCGGCCGAGACCCAGACCCAGACCGATCACCGACACTCAGAAGCTGAGCGCGGTTTGAAGCCAAACGCTAAAGGCAAGTCAATGTCTATCTCTGTGTCTGTCCACAATATCTACACTCTACACCATTCTTTCCTCAAGAGGGCCATCGTTTTGCTATAAGGTCTAGGGACTCAAAAGAATCAGATCACAATTAGTTGGAGCTGCCGTGGTACGTTAGTGTGGCCATATTGTATGATGGTACCCGTATATCCAAGCGGGTGGTGTACTCTCCCGCCTGAAATCGTACATTTCGACTCAACTGGTTATCTAGATACTCAGGAGCCCGCAGCTAGCCTTGGAATAGAATACGAAAAAAGCTCTCTTCTCTCGTCAAAGCTTCACTGTGGCCTGTAACTACGGGTACTGACACCGGGCCGACCAGTCGAGTTCCAAGTCCAGATCGAGCAATTGAATGAGCCCACGTCCAAACTTCAAAGCACTCTGTCTCAAATATTACTTAGGTATCGTCCGTCGCCGGTCGCCGGTCGCCCGTCGCCCGTCGCCCGTCGCCCGTCGCCCGTCGCCCGTCGCCCGCCGCCACAAGTTTTGCCCATTCGAAACTTGGCTTTTGCCGTCGATCCTCCTTCCTTCACAAATTCACAGAAGGATGGAGGGTGAATGAGCGAGGGAACTAGGAAGCAGTCAGTCAAGCTAGGGGCTGGCATGGGCGCGCGAGTGTGGTGTGTTAGTTAGGTCGGTTAACGTACTGCCTGACTGCCTGGTCCAGGCGCGATAAGGCACGTCCGACACTTCCAGCGGGATTCTGCTCGAAGCTGATATCATATCCAGTATACTGTCGGCGGCATGCTGGCGTCCTGACGTCGTTGCCGTTCGAGGCACTTCGCGATAGTTGCCCGTGGCCCGTGGCCCGTGGGCAGTGCTTCTCATTCCATACCTCAAGACGGCCACCATTCCTTCCTACCCAATATCAATCTGGCCGAACCTGGCTTGGAAGGGATCCAGGACACATCTACTTCTAATCCAAAATGTAGATAATGTAGATAAGATCTAAGGAGAAAAAGTGGAAAAATCGGAGGAGAAGATTACGTATTTCGGCGGACAGGGGAAAGATGCAATTCGCTGTTAGACGGCTAATGCAAAGCAAAGCAAAGCAAAGCACTTGGCAGTAGATTTTTCTAAGTCTGGATATGCAGAGATCAAGATGCAGTTGGTATATCAAATCGAATGCTGTTTGTGGAGATGCGGTGAAGGTGTAGTGTGATGGGAGCGGGGACGGGCACGGCCACGGCCACGGCCAGTTGGGCGCGAACGCCACGGAGGATTGCTCTGCGATCAAAGCCATCTGTTGCATTGTCCCAGCAATTAGGAGGCGACAGCTGAGTCTCAGGATACTTATTTCCAAGCAAGAGCTTTCCCGTCGAGTCGGGAGGAGCACGTGCGCTTTATCGATCTCTTCGTACGACTATGTACATATGTAGTAAGAGTACTTACATACTATGTACATAGGCAAGATGACGGCAACTTGGTCAGCTCGGTATCGCCAACCTAAGCTCAACAAGCGTCTAACATCGCAGCTCCTTTACTCACTATGTACTTCTATCTTTTTTCATCCTCCGAATGAATGCGTCATCGACATGAGAACTCGATTTCACTGTTGTCTGTCCTATCGTCAGTACCATAGCTCAGGATAGACAATTGTAATGAGATTATACTAACGACAAGTCTTTTAGTCAATTTAATACCATTGGTCGATGATAGTTGCTAGAAAGAATAGTCCCAGATGCGAAAGCGACAAATTTATTTATAGTTGTGGTAAAAATAAAGTTATCTATCATGAGAGAAAGAAAACGATGGCTGGTAACACGGAAGACAGAAGGAGTGTAGTAGATAGATACATACTATAATGTATGTATATGATAACGTTGTTTGCCAAGAGTTGAAAAGTACATAGGTAATTGGGTCCGCCGGCTAGTATGTACAGCCGGATAGGATAGCATTCGTGCTGTACTCTGCGATAAGGTAGCAAGGTAGAAAGCAACGTCAGGTGCTAGTGACAGTGGGCCGGGGCTGGGGCGGCGCGGAGCGTCGGCAGCAAGCCCCTGATATCCTCATGCTTGATGCTCTCTAGCCAAACATATCTATATCTACCTATACCACCTACATAGTATGCATATATACCCATATATTCTTCTTTCATATCTCTTCGCATGGTGGTATCAGAATCGGCTGCGCAGAGTGATCAGACTACCGACCGCTTGGCAGAAAGTACTCTCTCCTGCAGATTCCGTGAAGTAAGAGGCCGTATCGGGGCAAGGTCGATGATAGACGCCTTGTAATTGCACGGTATCCGGGATATCCACGTAAATAGACGCGTATTTATAGATTTTGTCTATCTGCCCTCTACACATCTCTCTTTTCGTATCTAAATCCGTACTATATACGCATCCGCATTCGTGTCAGCATGGCAGGAGATATGAAAAATACGACTACTCAAAAGGCTAAAGATCCAACCCACCGATCGCAGGGTCGAGACTAACGAGAAATGAGAACGTCTACCTTATCCAACAGGAAATCAATCAGATTCCGCTTCGTCCCTGAACCAGGCTAAAGAGCTGCAGGACTGGAGTAGCATCGAAAAAGGGACAAGTACTCAACGGAAAGACAATAGTATACCTCAAAGTGAATACAAGGGGCATACTGTGAGACTTTCGGTATCACCTTATGATGATAGTATAGAGGCCACGCATGCTGTCAAGCCCGAACACGGAAGTGATGATACAGTGGTCAATGGTTTGAGAATAGACCAACAGTTCGATACTGTAGTCCCCTTGAGGAACAGCACCAGTACTCTCGGCGGCAATGATGAGAGCAACGGCGTGGTTAATAACGCTATTACTGAGAGCGACCCCAGTAAGGACAATATCAATCGAGGCAGCAGCAAATCCATTAGCGGCATTCTTGGGGCGCATACCAAGCTCAGGAGGCTACTTAGCACTCTTGTACAGTTTGCTAGTGACATCTCATCCGATACGGGAGACACTGTTCGCACCCTTATCCTTGCGCTTTTGGTACGCTCATTTCACACTGCTTACTGATGTTGAAGATTTGTGAAGCGACCAACCGACAGAACGGAGCCGGCACACGATATCCTTATCTTTAATTCCAGTCGGGTAGTATGACCGCCGAGGAATTCCATTCGTCCTTGCAGGAAGCAACCAATTTCCCTCTCAGGGGCTTTGTACTCCATTATTTGAAGCATACCTTACCCACACTGCACAAAGATTTGACTGCAGCCGCCAGGGCAACTAATCAGGTAAATCGAACGAGAATCCTGAATGTCCAATGTACAATTCTTACATTCGTTGAGGCTTCGGGCCGGTTACCACTTGACGCGCGTGTACGGGCAATTCCCAGTGAAATCTGCAGAATCCAGTTGAGAAGCCAACTGCTAGATAGTGCTGGGTTCTGGTCATTTTTCAAACCGCTTATTCTTTCATCCCAGTTAAAAGTAGGAAACTGCCAGCGGTGCGGTACGGTGCGGCGCTGCGGTTAGGAGAGCATTCGAGATGCCAACGTCCGAATTCTACTACATCTACTTCAACTCTTTTTAATCTTTATTAGGCACTACTTTACCTCTAGCTTCTCGCTTTATGCGCTGGCGAAGCGCACTCGCTGAATTCGCGAATGTTGAAAAACATTCCAAGATTGAATTACGAGGAATGGGCAAAGTTTGCTCCCCGTCCCGCATCGCTCCCACCGCCCCAATTCGATATTCGTACACAGCATACAGTAAAGCAAAGTACTCACAAATTAATGTATTAGATAGAAATGGAACGTTAGCTGAGCTACTTGAAAGGGAAGCATATATCGGGGGATGGCTCGTTGAACTATTCTCAGCAATTCTGTACAGCGTCAACTCCGTCGACCATGCATAAATGATCTTTTGTCAATAGAACTGCGCGCAGTTTCTTCGATCAAATGAGAATATGGTTCTTGAAGCGATCGGATTGATGTCCACTACAGAACCTATAGAGATCTTTGGCGAATATGTTGGAGTAACTGGAGTTGCAAACTGCAATGCTAACGGCAACGGCAACGGCAACGGCAACGGCAACAGCAACAGCAACGGCAACGGCAACGGCAACGGCAACGGCAGCAGCAGCAGCAGCAGCGGTAGCAGCACCAGCAGCGGCAGCGGCACTGGCAATGGAGTAGCAATCGGAGGCAATTGTGCCACTGGTGCTGGCAATCCGCGCTCCCCCCATTACGGATCACGCCCGAATACTAATTCTGGTACCAGTGGCATCCAACAAACGAACAACTCGACGACTACTCTTCGGCAGTATTCAAAAAGTCCCCATCTCCCCAAACGGCGAGCCTCTGATACTCTGTGAGTATTATAAAATAGTCCGAATGATTGAAATTCTCTCCTCCATTACATACGACTCGATACGAAGAATAATTCTTCTGGCCGTCTATTTATAAGAGTAACTCGTATGATATCACATACAGCAGGGGTGATGTGGTTCAATGTACATATACGTATACAAAAACAAGTAGATAGGTTACTGGCCAAGCCATAAATGCGGCGCAAGTGGTGACAGTGGATACGTGATCGTGAAAAATCTTGGCCACGTTCCTGCATCGCGTATGAAAATTTATTGCCGTTCTGGTTAAAAGCGGGATCGGGATTTTGTCCTACTGAATATGGCTGCGCTGCCAAAAGAACTTGTTGTTGGATTGCCCTTTATGTCCCTATCTACATAGCCGAATTAATCGAACTCTATCGAAAAATTGTTAGAGATGCGAGGACTCGCGGGATATGACCAATAATAGGAAAGGCGTGGAGCAATCTCAAGGGCGACAGAACGCTAGGCGTGCATTGGCAATGCCAGCTTGGCCTCCTCTCGATATGCCTGCCGGTGACGTTTCCATATATCATCGGAGTCGACCACCTTTCTCCAACACCCTCAAACGTCCACATTCCATCCACCTCTCTCCTCTCTCCTCTCTCCTCTCTCCTCTCTCCTGCCAGATCCAGTTTCACGTACCACACACCCTCCTTTGACCCTCTGCCCCACCAGTCACTCCAGCTCCAGCCTCTATAATCTAGTCTAGTCTACGCTCAGATTCCATTTTCGCATCCAGAGTATGCATGCGGTAGGCATGTATGTAGCTGCGGGGAAGGTCCGCCTCCATATTGTCGAGATCACACCCTTCCGTTATACATACTGTGCTTTCAGCCCCTTCTACTTCTTCTGCACAGACTCGCATGTATTTTTCTTTCGCAGCGGAATACGCTATCACTGTTTTACAATGGTCTGTGATTTTTATACCATAGCCATTGTGAGAATGGGAGCGTCGCTGAAGACACGTCCATTTATGGGAAACGCCACATGAGTTCCTGGTTCCACCAACATGCCCAACAAGCACAATCTTCGTCAGAGGGATCTCCCGCCTATGGTTGGTATCATCCTTTTCATTCTTCTGGTGGTACAATACAAGGCCTCGCTCAAGGACGGGGAAGCAGCAGTCAGGTGCATGGACACGCACCGACTTACGGACTTGCACACGGGCATGGCCACAGTCACGGTCACGGCAACGGCCACGGCCACGGCCACAGCCAGAATCAAATGCAGGCAAGTACTCACGGGCTGGCGCATACTCATGGCCATGCTGCGAACCCAATGCCACCTAGCCTGGTGCAAATCAATCAAATAAACACATTTTCGGGAAGCCAGCATTTCTCACACCAGCAACAGTCTGCACCTATTCAAACACAGGCCGGCGCTTCTGGCAGCCTGGACGATGAATGGAAAAATATACATGTAATGCTTAACTGCATCCTTGGTATGGTTGAAAAGACGAAACGCGCTTTAGCAATCCTTCAGCGCCGTGGCTGTTCGAGCCCGGTAGTATCGGCAGCAACGATTACGTCGCTCAGTACGTCTAATAATCACGCTGCGAGTACGGCTCAAATTGGAACGAATGTAATTGCCCATCAAGGCAATGGGTGCAGCTCATCCGCAGGCGCCGATACGCAAGTTGAATCATCAACGAATGATCGGGAAGGCAACTTAAAGCGCCTATCCGGCGAGATAGTCGCGCAAACTTTAAGAGCGACTGAAGACAGAGTTGCCGAAGTAAAGAGAAAGGCTGGTTAGTTCGGTTAACTCTGTTGTACTATACTATGTATTCTCTCCATTTCTTTCACTCGATTCCTCTATCTCGGTTATCCATAACTCTCTCATTATTGCGGCATAAAAGAAAACCTTGCTGTAGAAGAAGCTGTGCTGGAGGTGAAGAGAGCTGCAGTTGCGGAAATGCAGCGTGCGATAGCTGTAGCAATTGCAGAATCCAGGGCGAATGAACGTTTACGTACTCATCGACTTCTTGATCCGCCATTGCCACAAAGAGGTCACGCTGCTTTCCGACAAGGCCCTTTCCTAAGATTGCACGGGAGTGCAGCTGCTGTTGCACTCGACGCAGCTATTAGATCGAGCGCAACAACTGCCACTACTTCGAATGCAATAGCCTCCAGTTGCGCCGATGAAGAGAAAGAGATGAACTCGCAAAGCATCAGCGGTTCCGTAAGTTCGATCCTGCATGCACGCAGATACATAGATAGAGAAACAGTGCGTATGTCGTGTGCATATGTGCAAAACGTCACTTTAATGTATTTTAGAGCTGCTGGAACTGTGGGAGACAAGCCTTAGAAACCTGTGGTGGATGCGGAATTGCAAGATATTGCGGCTTCTTTTGTCAGCATCGCGATTGGGAGGCTGGACATCACGCAACATGCAATAACAGTTCGATCACTCGGGACTCTCGGAGATCAACCTCCCAAAGCCCACCACGGACCCCGTGTATTCTTTCCAGTAGCACCGATGACCTTGAGGCGGTGCAGACCGGTGGTACAGCGGCCGTTACCGTCAGCTCGGCAGGAACAGCGATTAAGGGAAAGTAACATTGCACCATTCGGAAATAGAACATTATTCGTCGCGTTATGCAACGCATTCGCTGTGATTATGATTTGCATTGACTAGTTGGATTGATGGCGGCACGTATGCTTGTACACACATTCGTACTGCATACTACATAGGACGTAAGTACATGCGACACCAAACCAGTCTGCCACGACAGTAAGCTCTGCCTTTCTAATCACGTCATCTTTGTTTATAGACACCGAAATAAAACACAGTGATCGCCCCCTTTATTAAATGTATATACAGATATTTAGATTGCAAGTGCAATCCGTTGTTGTGAATGAACCTAGCTTGTCACAAAGTCAGGCGTATGCCGTATCTAAGTACTACGTTCCGACTATTCATGCAGTATACTATGGTGCGATGTCGCACCTTTTGCTGCTTTCTTCGAATTGGGAAGCAAGACCTTTTTCCCCATTTCGTCTACTCAATTAAGCCTCGAAGTAGTGCCATGACAAATCGCTACTCTCAACTAGCAAAAGTGGAATATAAACTCTTCGGCACTTTTTCATGTTTCAATCAATCTTTTGTTGGCCCTCTACATACACATGTACAGACGAAAGTTAGCATGCTTCGTCTTCGTCAGTTGCCACTCACAGTCAACAATAATAGAAAGGTGGCAATTGCGCAGGCAGCATAAACTCATTCATGCCAGGATCCTACGTTTGAGCCGCAACTTGCTCCAGTCGGTCTGATCCTATCTAGCGAATTGCTGTCTTGCGCATCCTCGGCTAGGCAGAATAGATACGAGCAGCCGTTAAACCTGCCACTTTACCAAACGACCAAGCAAGTATTCCCCCAGTCTTATACCCTGCCCTTGCGACCCTGTGCTCATCAGTCTAGTCAGCGAAAAACCAATTGAAAATCTCTACGTTCCATGTATAACATGCGCCAAACAATTTTGCTCAATATTGAATTCTCCGTCTCTCCCAGCTGTATTAGTAACGCGAAATCACCAATCCTTTCTAGAAAGTGTATTTACATTTTGTCTAACAGATCTACAAGTATTCGACGCACTAATGCTCAAACTGCAAGCGAAGTCAACTTGCAATTGTTCATTCTACCACTGTTTACTGTGTACTCTTTAATACAAGATTCTGTAAATTTGTAACGACGTTGAAGAAGTAAATGCTTGTACAGTAGAATTCTTCAGATAGGCTTTTTATTCAAGTCTCCGAGTATATTAACAAAGAGTGCCTTGGTCTTCTCCGCCTTTCCTTGAGTTTCACACCAGTCTCTCTTGTTGCGCATGAATAACGCTACGTTCATCTTCCTCGAAATAATTCTTCCTGACTTTGTTGATAGCAATGCCTCTCCAACGACTGACAATTCTTCCATGATGAGGAGTCTCTGATTTGTCTGGGCCCAATCCCATAACTTTTCCAAACCCCTGGAGCCGTGTACACTTGTTGCCAAATTGGCCCAGCACCCCTTCAATTTCTTTGCCAACTTCTCCCGGCTTTTTTCCCCTATGTACTTACTGCCTATAAATGCATCCGCTATGCGACTACCTTTTGGATCGCTGAATAAATGGACGAGCTCCTCGCCGGACATGTCAAGCAAGGAATTTACGAGCTTTATAGGTTTATTGAAATTGAGAATAGCCTGAACTATCAAACTTCCGTGAAGTGTGATTGGAAACATTGTTCGGTCGCACCCTTCTTCTTCTGTACGCCGCTCCCTTGCCGCCAACCCCACGATTGCGACGATGATGCGTCTCTGACAATCTCCACCAACAACGTCGACTGCGGCGCTCATGTCTTTCACAAAGGCACCCTGCTTAGTTTGCAGCCGGAGGCATGCATTACCCAAGCTAGCCAAAACACCTGTGTAACCGCTCTGACGAATTTTTAACAAATGTCCAGAGAGCTCCTCGTATATGTGCTCGAAACATTCTTTTGTGGGACAGTGGTCTAGTAAGCGTTGAACGCTAAAGTTCGCACCAGCTGACAATGATAGGTGTCTCAAGTGACCCGCAAAATATTTCTTATAAATGTTGATGAATCGCTCCGGCCCACTGACTGCAAGGCACGATTCAAGGATTCGAACAGAGCACTCCATGTCGAAGATGGTCGAGCGAATCTCCTTATTCCCAGGCAGGAAACATTCTTGCGTGACTTTAACAATGTAAATCTCGCACTCTGCGTCATCGACGCCCCTTGTCGAGTAAAGGATACTTTGCAACAAAGCCGAACTCAACTCATTTCTGCCAAACTCAAGGAATTGCGGCCATTTACGTAGTCTACTACAACTGTCTTTCAATAAATCTTTATACTCTTGCTTCACTGCGCGCCTCCTACCATCAAACGGGAATGCAGTGGCTCCTCTCTTTTGCCTACCGTCTATTTTCTCGGCTTTGTCGATCAAGCCACCCAAGCATTCGATCACTGTACGCAGCAAGTGACTGGCATAGGTGTCAAACACAAATTCCTCCGCATTGTTCATAAAGTATCTGCACAATCTCAGAAATATATCGTTATATTGCTGCACTTCAAAATCTTTTACCTCTATCCTTTCCAGCTGCTCTTCTGCAGCGTTAGTCGCCAATTTCCCGGTACTCGCTCGATTCCCTCTATCAGCACAAACAAGTATGATCTTCTGGAGTACATGACTAGCGAACCTATCGCTGCTCAACGGTCTGAGGGCACTCTTGAAAACGTCCACTAGTCTTTGAATAGTCGATAAGTCGGCAAATTCCAACAAAGAATCGAGCACTCTCGAACCAACTTGATTGCGAGCATATTCCAACTCACGGCCTATTGCCTGCTCATAAGTATTCGTCACAAATAGCAGCTTCTCCTCGAAAGTTGGAAACCCCTCTCGCATCAACTCCAAGACACGTATCATATACTGGTAGCTGTCCCCATCAATCTCAGTGCCATGACTTCGACGACGAGCAAACTTTTTGGCCATTTGCATATGAGATCGCTTCTTCTTCCTTTTCGTTCCTGCTGCCGCATTTTTCCGCTCTGTATGCTCTGTATCACTCATCGCGACAACTTGAATCCTTCAGTCCATCGACGAAACTAGTTATAGCCGTTATAGCTTGCCACACACGCATATAGGTACACGCCAGTGCATGCCAGTCAGAGTCTGCCTCTATCCCGTCGTATGTCGTATCGTGTGCGTGCTACTACAGTGGGTTCACGCTGGGCTAGCCGAAAATTCTAGGTTAGCCTGGGTACCAACATTAAAAGGCCTGGGTAGTTGGGTACCAACTGTACTGTACCCCCGTGCTCGCCACTACTTGCACACACACACACACACACACGCTCATGCGCGTGCTATATCGACAGCAATCGACAGCAATCGACAGCGAGAGTCCAGTGCGTTCAGCACAACATTCCGCGGCTCATCTCGGCTGTTACCGGTATTACTGAACGCACTTTTCGGCATTCGCCGGTTCATCTGCTCGATTTCCTCTTAGCCCCATGCCCCATCGTTTTTAAGTAACCGTTTAAATAAGAAAGGACAAAATTACACTTTAAGAGCTTGAGGTATCGCCCTCACTGCCTTAATTAAAATAAATCAACAACAATTAATAAATAAGAGCAGAAGGATAAAAGAAATAAGCTCCACACTTCTAAATGACGCGAGGAGACTCGAATGCTATATATATATATATATATATATAGTATGCTTATGTACTTGTGGTGTGTGTTAGCAAAGCACTGAATATCTTGAATTAATACGCGATACTTTATTAAAAGTTAATACCGAGAGTAAAGTTAGAGTATAATAGAGAGTAGAGTACCGGGAATTCACGCTCAGAAATTTTCCCGGAACATTCCGAGACATTATTTGCTCAGAAACATTCAACCAAGGGAAAATTGAATTGCCACAATAGTAGTACAACGCTGTGAGTTATAACCAAGTTTAATTATTTGTAGGCTTCTCATTCGCACCGTACAATTCGATCCCCTGTAGGAAATCAAGACAAGGAATAAAAATACGTTTTACATTGCTATCCGTCACTTCAACATTGAAAACGTTAATATGCTTCGTAATGTGAAAAATTAGAACGAATACGGACTCGGAATTGCAACTCCAAGTCTCCCGCTCGTGAAATGTCACATTCTCCAAGGAAGGCCCCCTTTTATTGATACACAACGCATCCTAATAAATAAAGTAGCAAATACGCAAAGCTCAAGGAAGAATATGGTGGAAAGGGAGAGAGGGAGTTCAATGCTTCCTACGATTCTAGCTCGTATAACATACATATGTACAGATCAGACTATTATCTCTGATTGATATTACACATCGGCGATAGCAATCACGTCAGTTACCATCGATAGAGCGCTCCTTATATACCACTTATCGTACAACGAAAGGAAACTGCCGCGCGCATCTTTACTCACTTCTTAATGGAATGTAACAAGTCTTTCGAAGGGTCAGGACGCAACGATTTGAGATGATGAGAGGGCGACGATAACATTTTTAGCTAGGAGGTTCATAATAGTAGAGCAAGTGTATCGGTCATCATCTCAAACAGCACCATATTCTTCACTGGAGGGAGATTCGTCACTTGGTGGAGGCCTCGGTGGTCTCGGTGGCCGTGGTGGTCGATGATGATGGTGACCCACAAGTGATGGACGTCGTGGGGGTGGTGGCGGGTGTGATCCATATGATGTCTCATCTCCTTCTTCGCTGCTCGGCGACGGAGATGGAGCACGATCGTCCTGTTCTTGTAACAATTGCCGGAACTCCTGGATCGATTCGTTTAATGACCACAGTTGTGAGAGCAACGACAGGTCCAATTGGCGCAGTCCAAACTACAGGCAGAAGGAAGAAATGATGAAGCAACGCAAAACCAATGTTTTCTCTATCGATGATTTGTACTGCTAATTGCAATTCCCCGGGGAAAGGCTAAGAATTGTGCGGTACACAAGTAAACGGTAAATGGACGAAACGATACAAAAACAGTATAGAGTTTTATACCATTTCTCTTCGAAGTATGGCCAATTGCGTGTCCAGAGTAGTAAGTTGCCTAGCAGGTGGCGAAGGTCTTGGCGACGATTGGACCGAGGACTTGGAACTCCTTTGAATTTTACTGGAAGACCTCGCGGGAGGTGGGGGTGGTTCGCAAGAATCAGCTGCTCGGCCACCGCTTAAATTGAATCCGCTTAAACTCCTGGGCAATGGTGGTAGCCCCTGAAGGGATGACATTGCAATGCGCTCTTGAATCCTGGAAAACCCAAGCAGAAACTGGTTGCGCATATTATTAACCCAGTTGTACCTGTCTTATGATTCGAGTCCAGGAAGGTAATCATTTATCTCAAGCTCGAAATACACAAAGGTGCAATAGAAGTCCATAATAGTAAGAGTACTTTACTCGCGAGACATTATAGCAGCACGTTGCTGCGAAAGGCATGTTTGTAGAGTATCACAGATTTCTCCATCAATTTCTATGAAAGTTAAAGAAAATCAGTGGATTTGCGCAGGTCGATGTACCTGATAGGGTTCAATTTATTATGTTTCGGGGCGTCCCACATGTCCAAACCATTGACAGGCTCAACTGTTAATTCCGTGTTATCGGCAGCTTCCATGTAAGCCGCGATCACAATTCTATTTAACATCACATCGTCAGGATCCTCAGCGCCATTGGCAATACTGTCATTTGTATCAGCGTCCGTGTTTGCGTCATAATTATCATTAAGATCTTCGGCAGGAAGGATAATCTGCATCGACGAATAGCGAATGCCAGCTTCCAACCAATCCTGTCGATGAATATTATTTTCTCCAATCACTTGCTCATCGTCGGTGGCTGCAGTTTTCTGCAAACCTTGTGCATTGCTGCTGGCTACCATCGGAACAGCTGAATATTCTTCCTCGCTAAAAAGAGCGCTTGACCCCTCCTCGCCCCCACACATAGCTTCCGCCAAAACAGCCTCAACATTCTTTCTTCTTGCATATCCAGGCATCAATTCACTTGAACGATTGTTGCCAGGTTCTGTAGTACCCCCCTCCAATTCTAGCCTCGAGCTTCTCAGTTTGCCACGAATACTACCAGAATCCAAACTCGTCAGTGGATCCCCCTCTTCTTTTTTAGCGTCAAGTGTTTCACGTAACGATACATCGACTGAATGGCATCGCAAGCCAGTTTTGCGGCATTGATCTCCAAATGCCACAATTTCGGCAGCGGTTTCTGACCGTGGTTGCTTGGAGTAAGCATACTGTCGTTCCGATATCTTCTCATGAGAGTGACCGTCACCCTCGTTCCTTTCACTGGTACTCGGGGGGACAGGCTGCTGCTCGTTCTCCTTGTAAGCCACCTCTAACAGCTCAGATAGATTTTCGTAACTTTCACACGCAGCTTCTTTGGTAGAGCCCTTGATTGAATCGTAGATGAGGGTACGCCCCCCTAGTGCGCATTCCTCTTGCCGATTTGTTGCCTTTGCCTGTATTTGTGGTGCTCCCGCCGTTTGCTCTTGTAATTGCTCCCGACCTGATCCCCAAGGCTTCGTTTTTGGAGGCGGTGGTGCCTGTCTGGTAGGGCATGGTGGCCTCGGGGATCTTTTGAGGGCCTCCGCCACTATTTGACGACTCGGCCGTGGTGGTACCGGAGGAGGATGAGATCTCTGACTGGTTGCCAATTGCATCTTTTTATTCTCATGTCCTAACACCGTAGCCTACTAAGCGAATGACTGCACCTTTTAATATGCGTGTTGATTCCTAGGAACTTAATGACGACTTGGAATATACTTTGCGATGCGATGCGATGCGATGCGATGCGATGCGATGCGATGCGATGCGATGCGATGCGATGCGATGCGATGCGATGCGATGCGATGCGATGCGATGCGATGCGATGCGATGCGATGCGATGCGATGCGATGCGATGCGATGCGATGCGAGGCAAGGTGAGCGGAAGAGATTTTCACGGGGCAGGTGCAGGAAAACGTTTTGAAACTCTCTGCAATTCTAGATCCAGGACAATTCTGCTAATTACTTTCGAGCCAACTTTGTCAGCGATCTTTTTTAAATCCTTCCGATCTGTTGCATTTTATCAGCCTGCTGTAATTCTGCACTCGGGCAGAAATAGTCAATACAATTTATCCATTCCCCATCGGACCGCACTAAATTACACCTTTCGTTACCATGATCTCATCCATGTATAGATCAGCATTGACGGTGAGGAGTAATGGTTGTCAGGTAGTATGCGTATAGTTAGCAAGCGAAATCATGCGATCGCGGAAGCCTTTTTTTTCGCGCAATAAAAACATACAGCAGCCCCTTTGGCTTTATCCTTCCCACTGACATACTTATTTAATGTACCTTGTCACCACTCAAACTTGGAATATATCGAAATTGGTGCAATCCGCAAAGCTTATAACGCGCAGAAACACTATTCGGTCACGCTAGATCAGTGAGCGGAGCCAGTTGCAACCTGGTCGAAGCGCTGAAGTACTGGATCCCCGATCCAATACCACCTCTATCCACTATTCCCTGTCCTCTTCCCCTGTTGCTCCTCAGCGTCAGTAGCTCCGCGAAAGCCTTAGTCCGCAACTTCATTTCTGTCTTTGTTCCTTGGGTTTCGCTCCTACGCTCTCACACTTTCTGTTTCCTTCCCCCGCCCCACTCGCAATCACTATCCCCCTCTCGACGTCTCAGAACACACACGCGTGCACGCACGCACACCCACTTCCATCTCTTTCTTATTTAAACGTGGCGTGTTACAATCCCCCTCCTGAACGATGAACACGGATTGCTGCTACCACAGCACGTAACTTGACTTTATGTCTCACAACGGCGACAACTTCACAATCTCTTTTTATCCTGTACCTCAACAAGTGCCAGCTTCATTCCCAATTTCAACTAGATACTGATCCGATTCAATGCCATCCAGTGATTTGTAGGAATTTTCCCGGTATCATGTTGCTGAGTACATAACACGAGGCAGCGATAAGCAATGCTAGCTCTCGGCACGTTAAGCCCTGCACAACTATTACTTTCTCCATAAGCCATTGCCCCACCGCTCAAGTCCCTATCTGCTGCTTTTACCGCAACGGCGCGACAATGATACAAGACGCCGCGATATATTAAGGCAAAATACGCGATATAAGTTATACACACAGTGTCAGTACAGCAACATACTATTTTGAACTCCTTCAAACCAGGCATCTACTAATAGACTATTCATGACTCATAAATCTTTTCACAGATACATTTTTTAGAGAATGTTAGGTAGTCCATTATCTGCTAATTTCATAATCTCTCACTACCACCAACATGTACAGCGGCACGTGTTAATTTCTATAGAGGAAGTCTGTAAGTGGCCCAAAAATTAGTCTTAATAGCATTCTTAGAGGATTAAATGTACATAGTATATGTATAATGATCCATGATCAAGGAGTTTGTTTCAGTTTCATTGTAGCTAGGATATGTATAGCTTGTTGCACAGGTTAAAAATTGGAGAGTTTATTTTCCCGAATAAAAAGCCTCTTAGGTTAGATACGTAGTGCTTCTTTTACAAGTCTGCCGGTTGACCTGGCCTCGCTTTCCTAATACTTGCTAATATCGGAAGTCAGGTCAAATGCATCAACATGTCTTGTCTCCCTAGTTGCCTTTTTTATTTCATCAAGGGTGCAGTGCTTAAAGTGCGTTATACAGGAATATTAAGTCTGACAGCTGAGCAAATGAAGAAGCGAAGAGAATTATGATATAAGAACTATGATGAGCAGAAGAAGCATTACCATTGGCATTAAATATTCCCAAACATCAGGAATCATTGTGTTCCGATTCCTGCATACCGCAGCACCAAGACCAACAGAAAAGTTACAAGTAACAAGTTGCAAGTTATCAGTTATAAGAAAGAAAGGGTCGAGAAATGTATTCAGGTATCAGGTATTACCTGGCTGTTTCTTCCGTGCTGACACCTGCGGGACCATCGGGCAAGCAGCTATTCCTTAAACTTCCACTCTTGACGGCACATCGGGCAAAGATGACTGGTGGGTTGAGATTGTAACCACTTCATGATGCAATGGATGTGAAAACAATGGGAACACTGACCCCAGACTATAGAAGCGAATACAGCAATGGTAGAAAGGGCTCCCGAAATAACAGGATTAGGAGGTTATCAAGCTGGGCGCGAAACCTGCGTGACTGGTGACACCGAGAAGTGAACTTTTTTTATTCATATTCATTTGGCACATCAGACACACGGCCCAGAAACCGGAGGACGCACTCGCATCTAATCTAACTAGGTGCAAAGAGAGGGTGCAAGTAATCCGTCTGGCTAGGGAAGGCGAACCTATCGATCGATCGCGCGTTGCTCGTGACTTTGCTGCTGCGCAAATTTGAGAAATGCAGGAACGAGGTCGCCGTTGTTGCCGCGGTTGTGACACGACGCGACGCGACGCGGCACAACGGTAAAGTAGAGACGAGAGAGATGCCAAAAGCTCGTTCACGAGTAAAATGCAAAAGAACTGAACATTCTGTACGCTCACGAGTCACGAGATGGGGAGAATGGAAAATTTGCTGCAAATCGGAACTTGGTATACCTAAGGGGCAATCATCCCCAGGGATCTTGCAATCCGGACAGCTGGCATCGAATGGCATTCTGCAAATACCACAGTTATCGTCATTTGCTATCCAGCGCCAAGTGGCCACACCAGTCCAGCCTGCAATCATTCGCGCCAGCCCCAATGACTCTATAGAACTTTCAAGCAGTTTCCAAATTCAATTCAGTGGAAGAAAAATGCATGACGGCTCTATTATGGGTTAACCTAAAACTTGGCTTCCTGTCTTCGGGATGCCTTCATCCCGTATATATATATATATATTATATATATATATATATATATACATCGGTTCTTCGTTGCGCAGTCTACTTACTCTTTATCGTTACTTTCATTCTTGGAGACTTTGTAAAGTCCAATGTGAAACTGAAATGCCTGACACATACACACCACTGCTACCTCGAGCTTTAGATTTTGACTCTAGGCAGGCGCAGGCAGACAGACAACAGACAATGGACCGGCTAAGACGCGAGGGCGCGTCAGTCGAGGCCTATCACGCGATCTGTGATCCGTGTATGTATGTACCATCCGTACCAATCCGTACTATCCCCAGCGCTATATCGATGCTATCAGTGGTAGTACTATTCGTACTTATGTTACAAGAGTGTTTGATGGATGTAGTCACAGTGACTTTGCGAGACGACTGCTGTTGCGTCTAATATTGTGTTGATAATAGCTTCACATCCTTCTCATCTAATCTCGATGGAAAGATGCTTGATTGCAATACTGATGGTGTCAATTGGCCCCAACGATTCCTGATGCAGTAATATATGTGCGGTGAAACGGTCGATCGAGATCATCGAAATGCCGGGCTGGCGCGGCAGTTGCGGTGAATCGGTAGGCATATGGCAGCATTGTCGGAGAGTATCAGCCGGCGCAGAATGCCGTGCAGTTAATTCACGGTTTAGGTCTAGACCATCAGTCTAGACGATCTAAATCTATACTTTCTCGCTGGACCCCGAGCCTGATATATGTAGTATGTCAAACTATAGTATCTCCTCCATAGGGTGGAGAGGCGAATCGCGTATAGTGCAGGAGATCGATGAGAAAATATTTTAAATTTTCGGTATAAAAGACACACGCAGTTTGTTTTGCGGCGCGCTTTCCGACGGAGAGCTCTCGTGGCAGTGGGGAGCAGTGCACTGTAACCAACTGCAACTACAATTGCACCAAAGTGCCAAACTAGTACAGTGAATGATAGTGAAGTGTGGTGGAGTGCAGTGGTGCATACAGTGCAGTAGGAGCTGGTAGGAAAGTGTGTGTGGTGCGTGTTCAGTGTTTACCAGTGTGGTGCAGTGCAGTGTGATTGGTGTGATGTACCAGTGTGTACGAGTTCCGACTTCCGGCCAGTCCCGTCTGGTCCCGTCTGGTTCCGTCAACAGCTCAACATACGAGATGTACACCAACACCAATGTGCACTGATGTTGTACACTAGTTAGAGGGGTGTGGGAGACTGACACACTGAAAACGACACTGAGAGCAATCGCGAGGGACTGGTGCGACTGGGGGTAGGAATTGCTGAGTTTGGCGAGTATTTGGCGGGGATCTGTGGACATTGTGCAAAGGGTAGGAGTGATAGCCATAGCAGTGACGACAGTGAGGAAGTGCATGCGAGTTGCGAGTGGCGAGGACTCGCAACTTGTCGCGCGAGATGGCTGGCTTTCGGAACGAGGATAAGGCACTTTTTCCAATACAGAGCATATCGGCGATTGTGCAAATCTTTCAAAATCAGCTTGAGAACAATACAGAGCCGGATTTGGCACTGCTTTCAATTTTGGTCGGCGCCGTTGAAAACTCCCTAACCTGCAATAGGTCATTTGCGTCACAGGAAACTACAGTTTATGACGAGCCAAAACTGCCAGCTGTCGAGTTTCACATAGCTGAAGCACTTTATACTAAATTCCATGCCGTAATCAAGGGTGCCGTCGACCTTACCGTTTACGACACCAAGTATGCTACCCGGGAGCTTGTTAAAAAAGTATCTGACGTTGTTTGGAACTCTTTGACCAGAAGCTACTACAAGGATCGAGCGCATTTGCAGAGTTTATACAGTTATCTGACAGCAAACAAATTAGACTGTTTTGGAGTCGCTTTTGCAGTGGTGGCTGGTTGTCAAGTTCTCGGATTTAAAGATGTCCATCTTGCTATGTCCGAAGATCACGCCTGGGTTGTATATGGCGAGGAAGGTAGAGAAACCGCAGAAGTCACATGGCATGGTTTGTACTATTATATACATTATTAGCTGTTGTCAACTCCAGAATAATTTAATCAATCAATGCTCATATACTCTCTTTATTAGGGAAAGGGAATGAGGACAAACGTGGCCAACCAGTTGAACCAGGTGTGGCGTCTCGTTCTTGGTTGTACGTCAATGGGCAGGCAGTTGTGTGTAATAGAGCAATGGAAGTAGCTACCATTGTATCTGCCATAAATCCTAGTTTAAGTGCGACTGCGGATGCAGCTGAAGTCGCATTACTCCAACAAGAGCTGCTCTGGCTTTTGTATGATTTGGGGCACTTGGAAAAATATCCCATGGCACTAGGTAATTTGGGGGATTTAGAGGAAGCGGCCCCTACTCCTGGTAGACCGCCCGCGATAGACTTGTTTCAGGTATCATTTAGTTGTTCCGTCATCCTCTACAATCTAATATTCATAAGTTTCTGTGCATTGCACATCATATAGATATTCATATACATATTGCCCTTACGTGTTACAGGAAGCCATACGATCAGCAAGAAAACATTATGGAAATGCTCATGTCTATCCATATACTTACCAAGGTGGATACTTGTATCGCCATGGATTACATGCAAATGCATTGTCTTCCTGGGCTGACGCAGCGGATGTTTTAAGAAAGTGAGTCACCTTATTCGAGTCTGTTGACTCAATGATTATTGCCGCTGACCACCTCCCGCCTCCCATATTCTCCACAGATATGATTACTCAAGGGACGATGGAGAGATATATAAGGAGTTGTTGGAAATAGCAAATGAATTGATACCGCACACTGTACGAGCGGATGAGCGTCTTTTGCGGCAGGCACGCTGTTTCGCCTATCTATTGAGGTTCTATGATGGCATTTGCCAATGGGAGGAGGGGGCTAATACGCCTGTGTTACACATAGGCTGGGCGCGGCCGTTGGTGAACACAATTTCTAAATTTGACGCCAGTATACGTGCGCAAGTCATTATAGAGTGCTTCGATGCCGATAGCAAGCTGGATGAAGAGAAACTTCAAATGCGTGAAGCAAGTCCAGAGGAGACATTAAATAATAATAATAATAATAATTACTGCAAAACGAAGGAAAAGGGTAATACGGCTCGTGAGTTGATAAAGAGTTTAGAATCAAAGGTCCCATCAAATCCAGCGCCGATGCATCCCAGTATTCAGGCACTGACTGCAGCATGCAGTGAAAAGATACTTAACAGGGATTATCTCCTACAAGGCGGCGGAGAACCGTTTGTTGCACCACCGAATGATACTCTCCCACCGGCTCCGTCGACGTCGCAGGAAAGCCTCGATTCCGAAGCAGAGACCGACGCGGAAAACGAACGGCCAAGAATAATTCTTTATAGTGAAAAGATGAAGGGCTTGAAAGACTTACTGTTAGCAGAGAAATTGAATACACACGCGATTTCCCTGCAGCTAACGGCGCAAAGTCAGGTACAAATTGGTAAAAAGTCTCGGGGCACTGACGATCTGGGTGCCAGTCAACGTCCAAAGCGGACGCGTCGGGAATAGTACAAGGTCATATATCCTCAGATTAATCTAGCCAAATATTATGCCAGTCACGATTGAGCCTCTTCTCATTTAATGAGGAAACAAGCACTCAATACTGTGACACAACGCATACCTAATGCCATGAAATCTGCTATCAACGATCAGGATTCCTGTGTCCCAAGCAGTACACCCAGGCGTGACCCTCTTTCGGTTCCTCGCTGTCAACAGAGTCAAATACTTATGATTTCAGTCACGTGCCCTGGCTAATTCCCTTTTAATCGTCGTTTAACCGGACAGCTATACTGAATGCTGGATTCAAGAGGTTCGTGTACTTCCTACCTAACCACTTGTCCTTCATAAACCACATATTTATGTTAGTGATGAAACGTAGCACCTATAGGCATCTATACGCAAAACAAACTCCGGACGAAAATGATCAAAAAGTACAAGTATCTTCCCAACTTTTTGTTAAATATCGCAACTACAACTGCTTCTCGTCGCGTGAGCATGTGAGATGCTTTTTTATAATGAAGGCTAGATAATTATTTATTCGACGCACGGCAATGATTAGTGATAGATGATGCTGTGTTGACCCTCTACTGATAAGGGAGCCACCAACATTGCTGCCGCAATTTATCACTTACTGTTGCACTACTATTATTTATTCATTCGCGCGATTTTTGATTGGGGAATTGCACAGTCAGTGAGTCAGTCAGTCAGTCAGTGAGTCAGTCAGTCAGTCAGTGAGTCAGTCAGTCAGTCAGTCAGTCAGTCAGTCAGTCAGTCAGTCAGTCAGTCAGTCAGTCAGTCAGTCAGTCAGTTAGTCAGTCAGTCAGTCAGTCAGTCAGTCAGCCAGCCAGCTAGCTAGCCAGCCAGCCAGCCAGCCAGCCAGCCAGCCAGCCAGCCAGCCAGTGAGTCAGTGAGTCAGTCAGTGATTATGTATGAGTGCGATTAACACGTTATCGTTGATGTTTTCTACCTAGTAGTTGACTTATGTTAAACTAACTTTACAAGCTGATGAGGAACAACCACACATTCCATTGTGTATGTGGTCTCTAATTAATTACGATCAGTCTAAGCTATTTTAAGCATCAAATGCTCGCTTATTTTTATAGCTATTTATTTTTTGAGTATGTATAGGAGGTACGTATTTCGAGATTTTATCCGTTTAATCTGAGACAGTAAAGTAGAACGATCATGTTGAATCGGATTCAGGACAGTCTTCTGTTGCATACCAATTAACTGTCAACATGATGTCACACTAAGCGTGGCTACCCGATACTGTTTAGTTGAACGACTATTTTGCCTGGTTCCTCGTGTAGTACTCGATAATATACTTGTAAAAAAAGTCATTTCAGGGTGCGACTTGATTCGCAAGAGTGTTTGCGATAGACATTTCTCCATAGATTTTCAGCCTTGATTTCGCTCATACTTTTCTCATTTGACGCACTTTAATAGTCTTATCAGAAAGCTGAAATTGCTACATGATTGCTAACTTGATCTTAACAAGTGTTACGTATTAATTTTATACCTAATTTTTAATCAGTTACAAATCCAACTTGCCTTAGGCATCTCGCCAGTTTTGCCACGATTATTTCTAAAGTATATTTACATCGATTTCGATGCTAATAAATTACTTCACTTTTTTGAGCGGCTTGTTATAGAGTATCTTGTTAAGACGATTCAGTGTGGATAGTCCGGACTGGTCGACGATCACTTAATAATGATGGGCGCTATCTTACTGTGATGCTGAAACTTACACGCGCGCGCGCGCATAAGCCAACAAACAGACGGACAGACAGACAGACAGAGAGAAAATGTGTAAGATATCAATTGATAGTTAGTAAAGTCTAATAGGGATACATCGTGAATCTGTGTCCAAGACTTCTTTGCCCAGCGGCGACGGGGTATAAAGGAAGCGTGCTTTTCTCCGCACTATGTTGCAGTTGCATCAGGAACAATTATACAATTGGTGCACGGAAGGAATGATACTCAATGCGAATTGTTAACATCATAGAAGCACGGAGAAAAGTACAATTATTTTTTCCTTTGCGAGAACTAGCAAAGATTTACGTGACATCTATACATCTACAGATATTGTGTATATCCGGAGGTATACTGACATAGATAAGTAATGAATTGACGTTCGGAATATATGGATATGTTTCATTTCTTCTTGAGAATATGTTTATTGAAATATTGAAATATTGAAATTTGGGAGAACTAATAGGAGATACTAGGGAGAGTATCGTGTGTGAGGTTCACTCAGTATACGTATACTTTGGCCCCAGGGCTAAAACTTTGTGCGGGGTTCATACCTTGCATTGTTATTAATACAAATCTTCTCACTTTTTAGCTCTCTTTCTGGTATTCTGTGATTACAGAATCTCTTAGATGATACGAGCCAATGAAACAAAGTAAGACGAAGTAACAATCCTTATGCAAAGGATAGTTCTATCGCTTTTACAACAAACCAGACAGTATTTTCAGTTGTTTTAAGTGACTGCTAAAAATCATCAAAGCAGACTACAGGGATTGTTACGAGTATGAGAGTAAGGAGTGTGTACTAGTAGTAGAAACGGTGCAACAGAACAGTATTTTTGTATTAGTGACAAAGGGCGAAAGGAGGCGCGTCTCTAATTTCTGCTCCTGGTCTGTCAGGACGATAATAGATATCTTTTCTGCGATATAATTCTATTGTAGAATGTTATAAGGTACCGACTTCTAACCGTATAGTGTGTCAGCAGTGATGAACACGACTGTTCCATTCAATCCAATGAGATTTACCGAAATACATATATCGCGGATCCAGGAGTGATTTGCTTGTTGTGCCATAGAATTCAAACTCTACCATCCTTCAGCGAACAATCATACATCTTTTTTGGTCATATTATCACATACTATCACAGATAGATCCATGGTTCATGTCATGTATTAGAGGAACAGTTGAATAGATCATATTCGAATCAGTTTATTACTGTAAAGAAAAGTAGAGTTCTTATTGTGATCCGCCGGTACTCGATCCGCCGCTTCCCTTTCAACAGTGGAGTCATTCTTCATTGTAGTCACGGATGCGATTTAGTATCTGTTTGTAACACTACAATACGATACGGCCGCGTTAGTCAGATTGCTTGATACGAAGTTGGACTCAGGATCAACCGCCGCGCCGCAAGGAATCGTCACTATCTGTATCATCCGCAATAAAGACTAGTACTTTTACCCTGGAGGATTATAATCATCTCTTCGGGAAAAACGGCAAACTGCTATTCTCAATACATTACTACTATACATATAAGAGTGGTACAATTATGTATGATGAGTATAATTATATTGGGTCCAAGGAGGTACTGTACAGATGCTTACTGGGCCTGGCATGTAATGTGTGCGTGAGCGCGTGCGCGTGGGTGTCTATTAATAGTTTTTAATGTACTTAATTATAAACCGAGACGGGTTTGTCAGGAAATGCGTGCTGGATCCGCGTTGTAGTCGCACGTTCGTTGAATTATGTTAAGAGTGCGTTTATTCCCGTACGAAATACGAAGATTGGGCAAGTTCCCAATGGATAAAAGCAAGCTAAAGGAAGAGAAAGACCGATATGTTATCATCACCCAAACTGTGAATCCGGACATTATGAAAATGTCTTGTTCTCCTCCGTGGGTTATAATAAACTACTTTATTCTGTACACCTCGCTGATCTTGCGAAATTACCCTCGCCAAGGCCCGTTGTACACTTTTACCAGTTTTTCTTACAACGTTCGATGCCACGGTGTTGCCGCCAGTACACCGTAGAACGGGCTGGATACTGTCGTGGTGGTAAGAATGAACAGCAATCTTTTTCAACTGTTATGCGCATCTTTTTATTCATCCAATTAAGGCACATGAACAGAAAATCAACACCGCGAGATAAAAAGAAATACCTAGAAAAATGACGCTAGAAATATATTATTCAACGCGGGTTTCTCTCTCCAGATAAAAAAATATGATGTAGATCGTATACATAGAGCTTGCTTTATGAATAGGCGGAATTTATCACTGATACGTTATTCTTATCCGCACAACTGTTACAATGGATTACTCGTCACGCACAATAAATTACGAGTTGAATAAAGCTAGGTTATTCTTAAAACACTACTCATATTTGGTTGTTTTAATGTGAGGCATTACCACTAAGCGAGTACCTCCACCATAGTGGATCCTTTCATTGGAAGAGATTGTACCGATAGCAGTACAGGGCCCGATGGTAACTAATATTTTGGTTTTTTATAACGATTTACTAAGTCTATCGCATGAATACTTTAAATGTTTGCAAGCGTGTGGGTTGATCGCGAATCCCTTCCACTGCCTTCGGACAATTTATCCGTTACGGTTAAACTCTATATACATATGTATATAATATGTAGTCAGGAAGTTGGATGTCGCGCTCTAATACTGCTGTTGCGTGTCAGACCATACTCTAATACGCATCAAACTGGCACGGAAATAAAAAAAAGACGTAACAAACAAGACATTGGATAGTTTGCATAAAACTATCGTAGTTTCTCTCTCTCTCTCTCTCTCTCTCTCTCTCTCTCTCTCTCTCTCTCTCTCTCATCGCGAGTGGTCCGGTTTGTCGCATACATATGTTTAAAAGAAGTCGATGCAAGCAAGTACTACGTACTACATACAACTGTTGAAAGCCGCATCTATTTGTATTGCCTCGATTACTGATGATCGATCGTTTGGAAAAACCATTCGGTGAATCGACGAAGCTGTTGCACAGCAGCATGACTTTCATCCTGGAGACGGCGGTTTTCGTCCCTTAGGCGACGTACTTCATCTTCTAATGAGATCCGTCTACGAGTTTCCCTTGCTACTCTCAGTTCCAAAGTGGACAGATGAGACTGTAAGTCTGACACTGCATTCCTATAAAATTTCATGGCATTCAATGGTGAATCTCGTTACAATCCGACAGACAATGTTTCTCGCTCTTGGCAAACTATTGATCGCCAGATATTTACCCGACTGCGTTACAACCATCGATATACCGATCATCTTTCCACTCCTGAGTATACTGCTTCGAGCGCGAATTCAACTCTTCATGGTGACTGTCCCAGCAATCTTCTTCCGCACGAGCTTCAACATCAGACTTGACATCGTTAGCTAATAATCCTCTGGTGGACTGTTGTTGCTTCGGATGTAATTGAAGAGGCTTTGTAACCCGGGGTGACAGTCTACGACAGAGTAAGTAAAAATGTGAAGAATTTCTGAAGCTGAGTTGTAAGATAACAACGATAGCTGTACCTCTCTTCTTTGGAGAGTTTGTTCTCGCTTGGGGCTGGACTTGAGGCGGTACTGGCATTTGAAATCACAGTTGCCGGTCTAGCCATTGTCAGAATTACTTCAGCAGGATTGTTACTGGTTTCCTGACCGCCATTTGTTGGTAAAACACTAAGACCACTAGTAGTACTGTTTACGCAGAGATTTTCTCGTGATCTACATCTATTCTGTATGTCAGGCATGTTGTTGTTTAGCTTACATGCATTCTGATTGATAGTGGTGATGGTGTTATTAAGAGTATTATTATTATTGCTGGTATGGCCACCGTCTTCACCTATGTAATCAGGGCTAATCAGCCTGATAAGATCCTCTTGCAGCGTACTCGAGGTTAAGTTGGCCGAGTTTCTATGAGAATTTCTAACACTTGGTTTTGGCCGTGGACTTTGATTTCTCGAACTACCGTTGGAAGGTGTTACATTCCCAGTTCTGTGCTTGCTAGCTCTTCGGAGCCGCGGCGAAACACTTCCCGAGCCGTTTGAAAGCTCGTCCTCGCTAGGCAATCGGTGTACTTCTGCTACATTAACTTCGGTTGACATACCACCCAAGAATTCCCTCGTTTGTCTGTACTCAGGGCTTGCTTTCTGAGACTGAGACTGACACTTCTCAGTTGGAAATTTCATGCTTTCCCGATTGTACTCGCTACTCTCATGCCTTCCTTGTGAATCATTTCTTTCGGCTTTCTCCATTTGTCCCTCCGTTCCGTTCCTTTCGTCGAGCATCCGTTCATGCGTGATATTCTGCTGAAATTCTACCTCATACTTTTTCATATCATGCTCATATTTGACGGCAGCTTTTTCATCAAGTTCCTCTGGGCGATGGTCATATACTGTTGGAGTTAAAACTTTGTGATGCAGCTTTTCTTCCGGAAGCTCGTACTTGAACGCTCGATCCTGCTTAGACTCGCACTGGTCCTCGTAATCACAGTCAAATTCGTGCTTGCTGCTTGACCGGATCTGGTCGTATTCGCTGTACTGGCCGGAGCAACTACTACTCGACGATTTCGAAACATTATGCGATTGTGGTTCTCGATGCAACGGTGTTAATATCGATGTGCCCAATTTTTGCTGAGCACCACTATGGTGTTGACTACTATCATTTTTTTTCAGTTGATGTTGCAACTGCAGCTGAAGGTGAAGCTGTAACTCTCGTTGGGACACATATGCACTTTCTTGTTGCATATCGTACTTGTCTTTTTGAAGTTTTACATAATTCGTCGACCTAGTGTGGAGTTCTTGAGCTCGGTGAATGGCTGCCTCCGGCGGCTTTTGATAGTAGTCATGTTTACCGTTGTCAAGTTTTGGTAGGGCATAATTAGTCTCTTTCGTATGTGCATATTTCTCCTGAGCATGGAGCTTCGTATTTTCCGCGAACTGTCTGGTGCTGGCATAAAGCGATTCTTTCTCTTTCTTTTGGCTAGGTTTGGCGACTGCTAGTTGATAATTGAGCCTGGCAGGTACTGGTGGTGGTGGTGGCGGCGGGGGCGTACCACTCGATACCATGCGATAGCCGTTGTCTTGTGCAGACTCGTGTGCTTCCAGTAGATCATACCTATGGGGCAATGTCTCCGCGTTCAATATTTAAAAAAAAGTATGAAGTTGCTGAAAAGGAGACCAGTAATTATAAGAAGGTGGTTTTGATTGATACCTCCCAGTGCTCCGAGGTGTCCCCTATGTCCGCTGGGTATTTCGACGGTGATATATAGTGGAAGGCAAAAGTGCGTAACAAATCTAACTCACCAATGGTCGTCGGTACTGCTATGCCCGCTGCTACTGCTGGTCATAGTACCCTCCAGGGAAAAGCGGGGGTCGTTGAATGACCTGGAACTAGAGCCAGTCCCGTAACCTGAACTATTACTTGACCTTGGTGGGCTGAACGATCTCTCATATCGTCTTTGGTGGGACATAGCCGTTTGTTGAGAGGGTGCACTGTCCGAATTGGTAAGGTTCTCGTAATCCCCCTCGTAGTTTGTTGATAGATACTGGCAGTTCTGTAGAGCACAGCCCCTAGACAAGGTGAATGGAAGATTCTGATTACGGGGAACAGCTATCAGAGATTGAAAGAGTGGTCCAAGACTTTACCTTCTGGGTGAGCCGTCATTATTTGCAGGGATTACGGTGACTGTCACTTGGGCGCTTGTTTTTAGCAGATCAACCATTTGGTCGTGGCTCAAAGTTGATACAGCAACTTTACAAATCTCGACGAGTCTCGAGCCTTGACGTAAGCCAGCTTGCCACGAAAGCCCCATGCTCTCAACTTGTGTGACGACACCGTCTGGTTGAACGTGAAATCCAAGCTGCCCTAAGCTGTTCCTCTTTAGAGAGAGTTCAGTTGCGGGGGCCCCCTGTGTTACGGCTCGCAATCGGGCCACAATTTCCATTAATTCATCCCTCTCACCATAGTCAGCGCGTACATGAATGGTAATGCATTCCCCTTGGTGATAGTATAATCTCAGACTGTTAACAGGCCGCGAATTTGCACAGAATTTATCTCTGTCCGTGGTACAAGCGCGAATCGCTCACGAATAGAAAGGAAACAGCGGCAATGATAGGAAAATAGGGTACCTGTTGGTTTGAGCATGCCATCCGAGCACGCTGATACAGGGTGTGACAAAGACTATTTGCCTCGAGTGCTCTTCGACCATGACGATTGTGTCAACACTGACGCCGAGATAACAGTCAGTATTTTGATTACTATCCTCCAATATCACTTGCCAACATATCGCACCCCGTTGTGCAGCATCACAGGATAGCTTGGGCCGCACGGCGTTCTTCTTCTTGGTGCTAAACGAGAGCATAGCTGTCCCGTGCCACATCAACGAGATTAACGTGAGAAATCCAATCGATTTCATTTTACGCACGACTGCCGTCACTTTATTAATTCAACTTACAAAACTTCTGCCCGGTATCTACAAGCGTGGTGGACGAGTAATTCATTGCGAGATCTTTCAGGTACTCTTGCCTTGTCCTCGTTGCCATGGTAGCAAATTTCTCAGATCTACGGTGGGATAAAAAGGTAAAACTAGCCCTCCTAACTCAACACACTAACTGGCTGCCATCTGCAGTTGATTGAGTGGCCCAGCTTTATTCGTCGATATTCATAGCCGAGCCCATTGCTTCTGCTTACCTATGAGCAGCGTTTTCCGCATTGATCACTTTCGCGAGAATGAAGTCGGCGAAAGCCTTCCCTTTGGTAAAGGTGGCTCCCAGCGGAACTGGGGGTCCGAATATGGGCACCTCCTTGCTTCGAGCAACAGCCACGCTGTACTGCGTGTTTTCCGAGCAAGGATTGATTGCTCTCACGATAATGAATACATGCTGAAATTGGGAGCGTATCCTGCGGGGGCTAAATGATAGTGCTCCAGGCTCCTAGTAGTATTATTGAATCACCAGATATATTGGATGATTGTTAGCCGTTGAAAGCCCGCAAGGTCTGATTATTATTATTATTATTATTATTAACGTACCTGGAAAACTATTGTAACTATGTCGTTTCCGATATGCCTCTTTCTCAGCAGCTGTTGCCTGTTGTTGGGAGTAAACGGCAACATCGTTGACACGTGAAATGTTACTTCTGCGCCGCGGTGAGTTGCAACTACCGCGTGTGTACCCGTCGAGTCTGTACGTGTGTCTAGGCCTGCCTTGTAGCCCTCAAATCCTCGCAGTCTTATTCTTTGTCCTGTATTGTGCTCTGTCATTATTCTAGTACTCGGTATTAATTTCGCGAGTTACAATTATCTTCCCCAGAAAACGATTGGTTGATCCGTCAATGCTGCGAAATGGCTCCCCAATTAGTTCTTATTACTCGCGAGCTACATCATCACCCATAGGCGATGCCCATTCACGTATTCTTTTAGCGAGTGGCGGCATTTTACCGGTACAATTCTTCTTAAACTACCGTTCGCACAAATTTCATGAAGAGAACGGATAAGGTGCCTTGTGTTACTGCTTACTCACCGATTATATCGAGGAATTCGAGGAAAGCAGGGCCAGCATGTTGATTGTTATACATCTCTTCTTCCGTTTTTTGGCCGGACCGACAGTAGAGTACGCCAACTTTGTACCTAGTCGAAAGTCCTTGCTCGTCTAGACGTGCAATAGCATCTTCTGCCGCAACAGTCCCGAGCCTGAGACAACTGTGTTGCACTTCTGGTGCAACCAGCTCGAGAAGTTCCCTCGTTGGCATCCTACCCTGAGGCCTGGCACCAAGAGCCTCTTCTGGTACCGAGCCGCGCAAGGTCAACAGCTCAGACGTACGAATGATCAAGCGATATTGATTAACGTCTTTACGAATACTGATAGCCACAGGACCTAACTGCTCGTCCATACCGAACCAGTTTTGATGCTCTCGTCCTGCCATTAGATCAGACTATTGACGTCATTCTTACGCGTTTCTCTGCGTGATTCCACCACGCATTCTAACAAATTGCCAGATATGTTTTACATACCGAGAAAATATCGTCGATAGTAATGGGCGCCCTCGTCGATAGTTTCGATAGGAAGTGGTCGCCTTGCCAATGGACAGGCCTGCTTCCATGTCGTTTCTCCGGGAGCTGGTTCTAATACTGATACTCCGTAAGAGAAACTCGGCCTATGAACGCCGTTCCCTTGAAAACAACGTGTCAGTGCCACTTCACGCTCGCCTTCTCCGCCAATTTCGTTACGAAAATAGGGGCAAGATTCCAGTAAGTCGTTTCCTGAAAATTGACAAGAAAGTGCGCTTGAATTTTTGTCGCTGCTAAATTTGTGAGAAGGAAGTTCTAGTTCTTGTGTGTCTAGGGAGGTAAGCATCAGCCGGACCTTTCCCGTCACCGCCATCTTCCTCTGGTGTTTCATCAGGTGTAGATGATCTTAAAGTACTGGCTGCGGAAGCTCCCGTCGCTGTGTTCCTTCGTCGGGCCAGCAGTATCCCTCGAAGTTTAGCCGCGTAACCCAAATTTGCCGTTAGGGATTGGCTGTCGTAATGAGCGAAAGCTCTCCTTCGATGTCTTTCCTCAAGGTCAGCCGACACTGTCGATGTCGTACAGTTTTCGTCCAGTGCCCGAGCGATACCCAACGCAGATCCCGACTGTGACGCGGAGCCTGTACCGGTTGTCGACTTTGCACCCCAAAGTCTATTTATTTTCAGCCGAAGTTTCGGGCTTGTGCTACCGGTAGTTGTAGTCCCGCTGGCATTAGTCACATGAGCAGCAGGGCCGCACACCTCGTCTACCTCAAGCTGCAGCCCATCCTGACAAACAGATCCAGCTAATCGTCTCAAATAATCGCTACTGCTGCCGACACCAGCGCGCTGCTCGTGCCCTGATGATGCCGAGCCTGAAGCCGTGCTAGTAACTGCTATACTGCTAGTTCCTAATTTCGCCAGTGCACAGTTTGCCGGTGATCGTAACTCTTGGAGCATGACAAACAAATTGTCACCGACCACCGTTGACTGGGCCGCCACGTCTATACTCCCTGAAATATCGCAGTTTCGATAAATAGCTCGCCCACCCTCTTCTCCGCCTGACACGAGGCAATTTGCTCGCAATCTTGCACGAGCAAAGACTCTTCTTAAAGTCTTATTTACCATGAGAGCCATACTCTCTGCGAAGAGGAGCGTCCAGTATCCGTTTGCCCGGTTCAGGACTGTGCGGTAGCTCCAAGCTCGAATTCGAACGGTGAAGGGCCAAACCGCGACCTACTCGGCTCCCCGTTGTTCCAGGACCGCCGCCGCTCCCACTATTTACACCATTTCCGCCACTTCCTCCGTTAATTCCACCTGCCGGTGCAGCTCCGCTACCCCCGCCGCCGCCACCCGTGCACCCACTGCCGCTGACTGACAAGCTCGCAATCATTTCTTCATTCTATCGACAAATATCAATAATTTCGCGACACTCGCCTTATCCCCAACTAAGTCTACTTACATCTTTATCGGTCTAGTGACTGGTTGTAATTATTTGCCACCGTAGTCCGCAGATGACATATTCAAACGAAATCGAGAGTATACCTATGATGCCACGTGCACTAGCTAACGCGTAATACATGACACCGATCTTAATGATTCAGAAATGTTCTCTCTCTCTCTCTCTCTCTCTCTCTCTCTCTCTCTCTCTATCGTCTTTTCCACTCACACATATCGCGATGCTATACAGTCGCTTTCCTTTTCTCCCTCTGAAGATTCGCTGGAACCTGGAACAAGCACATCTACCTCGGCAAGCAAGCTCTACGAACAGCTCAATAACCAACCAGCGCATATGATAGCTCACGAAACTTTACTTCCCTGGCGATCCCACGCTTCAAACTCACGTTGATTCATCATCCACTTTCAAGGCTAGAGCCTCGGGGCTATCACGCAACCAAGCGTGGCCAAGTTTCAGGCTCAGCCTTTGCGAGAGAGTCGTGAAATCTTACAATGACAGCATTCAGAGTTAATATGGAAGAAATCAAGTTTCTTCTCCGACCAAGGAAAGAAGGCCTATTCTTCGTAATCGTTCGGATTGTTTGAATGATTTTGCCGCAACAGAAACACTGATGAGTCCCGTATCTCGCCGATAAATGCAATACTAATGAAATTGTTGAAGCCTCCCGCTCCTCGCCCATTAAACATGTATGTAGTTTCGCTGCTGTGCCGCCAACATCACCAGTAGCTCTAGTCTCCCTGTCGGACCATTGGTTGGTCCGAAATATTATCTAATCAAGTGATAAGTAGCTCGATGATATCTCATCGGGATCAATCCTAATCAAGTACTGCACCGAGAATCCCCACTGTTATCGTCGACAGGTTTCACAGGCTACGTGCCCTCGAAAATGGTGGGCAAGACTTTCTCAAAACCCTTGGGCACACACGGTGTATCTAGGTTCTACCGAACCGACCAACTCGTAACTTGCAACCAAAACATACTCGGAACAAACAGAATGCAACTCAACCTGTGGGAATGTTCGCGGTGCGTGCAACCGCAGAACTGCGTCTCCTTGGCAAACTCATATGCATGGAGGTATCCTCATACACGTATGTAGTACGCCTGGACATCCTTGCACACACCATTCTCACTATTTCTTTCGATATCATATCCTATCCTTCCAGATACACTATACACAACAATAATAGACAGAGAGAAGAAAAGAGGGAAAACGAGCGATGGTGGTGATTGATCTCTATGTATGTATCTACAGATCTACGTTTCTCGTCCGTCTTCTGTGTATGTACAGTGGGCAAGAGACTTCTTAATTATCCTGAGAAATTCGTGGCAGGTATCTCCATCTCTACTATCTTTGCTCTATCCATCCTCCACACATAGATGTGGATGATTACATTTGTTGTTCGCAACTTTAGTCGGATATTCGCTTCGATAGCTGTTACGCACGGCTTCTTCTCTAGTCTCCTACCACAGCGCTATCCCCCTACCACCACTCGCCACTTCTGCCTTCTGCCACCGGGACCGGACGTTCCATTCTTCAATGCCCGCCCCTCCCAAACCCCTTGCAAAGCCGATTCTCACTCCGCCTGGGCCTGGGGCTGCCTGCCACTGGGAGTCTTTATCACACACTTTATGCATGCATACATCTCTATATGAACATCCTCCTGCCGCCTACTTTAGCCTAGTGAACGACTTGGCAAGCGCGGGAAATCCAATATAATTGACGAGGAGGCAGATTCTATGCAGTGGGAAATTAAGGTAGTTGCATCAAAAAACAGTTTTCTACAGTTTATCTTTAAACTTTGGCAGAACAATCTTTATAAGGTTCTGCTACTGCTGGCCAAATTTTATTGGGCCTTGGGCCTGACCACGTCGTTCCTCAGATAATGGATTTCGAAGTTGAGACTTTTAATACGTGCGCCATAGCTAAAACCCCTAGTTAATGACATTAGCAATTTTGACGGCTTAACTTTTCCATAGAATCCTATAAAAAACAAACCCGCATTTCATCGATATTCTATGAATGCCTACAAATTTTTGCAGAAGTTCTCACCATCTCGTTTTTGCGTGCTATAGTTAATTAAACTCAAACGAAGCCAAGATTTTATTCAGTGATACTTAGATTTAACTTGCAGCGTTATGAATAAAAAAAAGATTGGTGTGTGCGCGTACCTCTTCGGATTTCTTCGATTTTTCGAAGGTTCTCGGACTTTAACGAACGCTTGATAAATCGATTGTTTAAGTATCAAAACGGATAGAAAACATGAAACCAGTGGCCAAAGTGCCGGAATTGTACCGAAAACACATGGAAAACCGATCCTGAATAATCAACTTTGTCTAATTCTGACGGTTTCTGCCACATTTTCAAGTCTTCCCGACTATTTCCGCGGCTGTAATTTGGTGGAGAATGCTTTCTTGCATCAAGGAAGAAGTGGTATAAATTCCAGAGCCCTAGCTCAAAATTCATTTTTTCGCAAATTTTTTAAGGTGTACCCCTTCTAAAATTTTCGATTTTTCGAAGGTTCTCGGACTTTAACGAACGCTTGATAAATCGATTGTTTAAGTATCAAAACGGATAGAAAACATGAAACCAGCGGCCAAAATGCCGGAATTGTACCGAAAACACATGGAAAACCGATCCTGAATAATCAAGTTCGTCGGTTTCTGCCACGTTTTCAAGTCTTCCCGACATTTTCCGGGGCTGTAATTTGGTGGAGAATGTTTTCTTGCATCAAGGAAGAAGTCATATAAATTCCAGAGCCCTAGCTCAAAATTCATTTTTTCGCAAATTTTTTAAGGTGTACCCCTTCTAAAATTTTCGATTTTTCGAAGGTTCTCGGACTTTAACGAACGCTTGATAAATCGATTGTTTAAGTATCAAAACGGATAGAAAACATGAAACCAGTGGCCAAAGTGCCGGAATTGTACCGAAAACAGATGGAAAACCGATCCTGAATAATCAAGTTCGTCGGTTTCTGCCACGTTTTCAAGTCTTCCCGACATTTTCCGGGGCTGTAATTTGGTGGAGAATGTTTTCTTGCATCAAGGAAGAAGTCATATAAATTCCAGAGCCCTAGCTCAAAATTCATTTTTTCGCAAATTTTTTAAGGTGTACCCCTTCTAAAATTTTCGATTTTTCGAAGGTTCTCGGACTTTAACGAACGCTTGATAAATCGATTGTTTAAGTATCAAAACGGATAGAAAACATGAAACCAGTGGCCAAAATGCCGGAATTGTACCGAAAACACATGGAAAACCGATCCTGAATAATCAAGTTCGTCGGTTTCTGCCACGTTTTCAAGTCTTCCCGACATTTTCCGGGGCTGTAATTTGGTGGAGAATGTTTTCTTGCATCAAGGAAGAAGTCATATAAATTCCAGAGCCCTAGCTGAAAATTCATTTTTTCGCAAATTTTTAGCCCACCGGCAGCATGCAAAGCGAAATTAACAGTTCCTTCAGCTAACAGTTGACTTTTCGATGGTACAGTACTGATACAACTACATTAAAGACGAACCCCAGAGAATACGTCACTTCTTTTGGAACCGCCGCATCAACAACAGATCAGCGAGTTGCCTTTTTTCTAAGTCATTTTGCTCGCCCTAGCTCGCATCTCCCAGTGATCGAGAACCGGCGTTTGATTAAGTATAAGTCCAAGAAATGGTCCAACTTCATTATGCCATTCCTCTGCTTCTTTTATTTGCAAATTTTACTTGGGGAAAGTGTAGTACCATGTGTTGCCGTGACGAGTGCCATACGCGTTCTGCCCTAGATAGCAGATACACACTATGTGTTTACTTTTAGCATGGAATCGCAGCAATAGGTCAACAATATGTAATGTAGTCCACACCGCAGCGCAGATGTATACATACACTCGAAACCGGTTCCCGGTCATTCCGTGCCCCTATATGTCCCCATTTAATAACTTGATATCATTGTGGCTTCAATCCTTCGATCTGTGCCTGTACTGATATATGCTTGAAACTACAGCTATTACTAACTTAGCCACTGATTGAATATGAATTCACCGGTAGTCTACAGCTCTAAGAGGCATCCAGTGCACCCTCAGCGCCGGCGTCACGATTTACAAGCCAGATTACGTGGTCTTTAACGGGAAGTTATAAATGACTCCTCAGAAATGCATTGGTACCTACTGCAGATGGTATATGTATGTATACGTAAACTTTCTAGGGGCTCTACCACAATTCCGTGGCATTACTGACAGAGTAACATGGACTATGCTAATGGAACTTCGTTTCCATGAGTTGCTGGGTTTTTGGCTGTGCTGTTTGCTGCATATTAATCCCTATCCCGTTGCCTTATAGTCCGCGACTGACAAGTTTCAACTGGAAGAAGGATCTCCTCATCCCTCGTTCGAATCAACCAGCTGAATTTCAATATTTACGACTCTTATCATATGCAGGGTCGGTAAAGTATCGCAAGAGCTCTGGCGATTACAAATAACAGTGACTTCGTTACACGGTCTATATTAATTTCGCCATTGCGCGAGAATGAGGATGAGGGCGACGTCAGTGATGAGAAAAAACGCGAAACGCTTGGAGATCGGCCAGAACTGTCAAACGTATTTCTCTCTACAAGGTAGGGGAGACGGGGTATGCAATATACATAGTATATGTATACACAGTCTAATTGAATATGAGATAGAGGGATGTACATATGTGGTATATGGGTTACAACTTAGCGGATGTGCGGGGGCATCTACTGAAAGTACCGAGAGCTGTATTATTAAGAAGGTGATACATGCAACTATTATAGGGCCCCGCAGCATTGCAATAGTCGCCGGCTTACATTCCGCTTGACAACAAAATAATGCTCTACTCCTTATTAGTATCAATCGCATTTAGCTTCTTAAGCTATTGACCTGTTATTTGGTGCCAAAGCGTCCTCCAAATTCGGCCAATCAACCCATGCCCCTACTAAGTTATGGGGCGGTATTTGTGTACATTTCTTTACAGTTTGCTCTAGGCGGCCCTACATAGTACATGTAACCGCAGCCCTGCACTGCATGGAGTGACGCTCACTGAGCTCTCGGTAAAGTAGCCATAAATAGACGAAAGGAGGAAAGGAAGCCGACTTTTCGTCGATCAATCGACACATGTTAGATACATGTATCGTTGTTCCCGTTCATACTGATAATCCCGAGGAGGTGTACTCTGTAACATTTTTCACTGACCTCGTGTGCACACGAGATCTGGATGGTAGCAGCTGCTGTACGAGAACGGAGGGCGGTAGAAGTCTGCTACTCAGCTGGAGGTCAATCAACACATCCGGTTTTAATTAATGGAACTTACGCATCTCTTTTTATCAAGCCGCATCTTTTCAAATCGTCAAATGTCACATGTGGATAGACAGAGAAGTCTCTCGAACTTTAACGCAGAACTTACAGAACTTGGTCGGCCATTTCTTTTCTTTACTCTGGCTGGAGTAAGCGTGCAAGTGAGTAGTGTTTCTCGACTATAGCTTGGTTTAGCGTCGTTTATCAAGCAGAGAAGTCAATGCACTCCCTCGCGGTGCAATGTGAAGCCACTCCATACGCCATACAACCATGCACCAGAGCATGGTGGAGTGAGTGGTCTGCTGCTCGGCACTCGGCTTGCTTGCTTCCTCATGCTTACGCTACTGCTTCCTCGCATTAAAACAGCCGGTGTACTCCCTCACTATACTATTCTCTAGACAGTTACCCTATGCATATTTATATAAATATATCGAGACTCGATAAGGGATGAAGGGAATGGCTTGCTTTTTTACCGCCCTTTTCTTGCTCGTCCTCGCGATAAAATTTATAAATCAACTCCAAAGCCGCAGTTCGTCTGCCACGGCGGAGAGAGAGGGAGAGAAAGTGTGTGTGTGTGTGTGTGTGTGTGAGAGAGAGAGAGAGAGAGAGAGGGGGGGGGCGTATGCATCTTAGAGAAACGCCTCCCTAAATCGGTGCCAGACCCCCCCCTGCGCTAGATATTAACGCAAGGAATTCATCTTCGTACCGGTTTATGCTTTTAGTAGGAAATGCGCGTTAATTGTGCTTCCAACATGCAAGTTCTTAATTTCAAGGCACAATTCTAAAAAGACAGAATACTTACGTGGCTTCACTGCGGCGATCACCTTTGCCGTGGTGCACACAGAGACGGTACTTTAACACCGCTCCCAATTCAATCCCACACTTTCTTTCCAATATGTCTTCAGACTCTTTGCGCATCAACGAGATACACACGAGAAAGCAAAGTTTCCAACAAATTTGAATACATATCACCTGTTATTTCAACATTGTCATCTGATGAACAATCACCATCATGTCCCACCAAGCCTGGCACCCAACATAACAGGCACACCGTTTCTCCTCTTCCAAGAATGGAAGGAACGTCGACTAAAAATTCAAGTTCTTAACGAGAACAATATCGTAGTAGGCACACTCACTCACGTGCGTACGCACACTACAATTTTGTTTGCTCTCTCGTTCTGCTTTGGTTTCATGTGTCCGCATCTGACTACCAAAGATTATTTCCAGTTGAGGTGGGGCCCCCATGATGCACTCTTAGCTAGGTGTGTATCTCGGTACATCTCGACAATCTCAAGACTGTAGGCAACTATCTCGAGCAGAGTGTGAGCGCGCCCCGAGTATATATACACAGATACATATTCCCATGGACAAAACCTAGCAGAGATTTTCCATCTCTGCCTACACGTTTTCGTTTAGGTCTTTCGGTATGCGTCGGTCACCGTGCTCACATTGAAGTACAAGTGGAGAATGTAAGATAGATCAGTGTTAGTAAGAGATACGAATGATGCACTTCCTCGTAATCGTATTGTTTGATGGAGCTGCAAGGTAAAATGTCTGTTTTGTCTGTCAGTTTCCTATAGAATCTGTGCAATTCCACACTCGTCACACACAGAATTCGTTTGGGTCCGTTAACCTGAACACTTGAACATCCGCACCAATCATCACTGTTAAACGTGATCCTGGCACTGTGACTGACTTCTTCTTGTTTCGATGGATGGCCCCCACATTTACCGCGACAGCCGGATTCAGCACTCACCAAGCCAACGATCGCGTATATCCTTCCTGCTCATACTGCCACGCTCAAAACCATTCCGACGGCGACAGTTGGTTATTCCAAGCCGAACTTATTTATAATACGTCGAAGCAATTTCCGCTTTGCTACGCGTGTCAAAATGGAAGGATAATAGATATCGCTCGTGCTTTACTCGAAAAGGAAAGCAGGAACGCTGCACTGTAAGCGGCAACAAAGCAACGCCAACAGGTTGCGTTCGGTTGCGTACTTTCCAACTACCGCCGATGCCACGCCGATGCTACCGACTTCGATTCGAGACTGACAAGCTAGGGGCTAGGCGCTAGCGGATAGGGGCAGGGGCAGGGGCCCAACACAGACAGGGGGCAGGGGCAGGAACTCCGGGTTTCGATCAAGCCGATCAAGCTAGACCGCTGCACCCGATAGAGTTGCTCCTGCTCTGCTACGTGCTACATATAGCGCTCTGAGAGTTCCCCACGTTCTGGTATCCGGCTACCGTGTGTGTTAGCTAGCTTAAACAGCTTCAACTGGCACTAGATAGTCTCCTCCTTGCTCCGACGATTCAGGGTCTGACCGGCTCTCACCACAGTCCACCACACCACCACAGTCTCAGATCTGACTGATTCTGAGCATTCTGAGTTGCCCCGACTGCTGATCGGATGAGCCAGCCTGAGAGCGAATCGGCCTTTACATACATATACATACTGTCGTAGAGCTCGCAGCTGGCCCTGGCCGTCTATGTCTAGATAGTACATACGCCATATATACCCGCCCCTTTCTACATATGTATATATGCGTACATATATACTATTTTCGCAAAACTATAGATGAACATACATCCATATATACATGTGTCGGGTGTCTATATATATTTACTTGGCTTATTCAGGTAACGTGCAGCGGGTGCAGTATGATGAGAGCGCAGAAAAACAGTAGAACTCCATATATGTACATACATTATATATACAATACACACACATATATTTCTTTCCGCAAATGTAAGCAGAAGAAATGCTTTGTCAACTTTGCGCTATAATGCCAAATATACTGTCAAATCTGTTATAAAACTCTTACTGCCAGCAGAAGCATATATTGCCGACACACTTTGACAGCATACTAGGCAGATGTACAATGTAGGTAGGTTGGCAACCACAATTCTCTATATACTATATAAAGGTACACATAAAACTTATTTTATTAGTGTATGGGTGTAAATAAGTTAACTATGTACGTATACGCATGTATTATACTTGCGGGCAATCCTATTGATGATGGTTGCTACAGCGCTAGAAGGGCTTCTTCGGGAAAGTAGCGCATATGCGAATATAAAGTGCAGCAGGCAACGCAGGTAATACGTTTTTAGGTTTAATTCCTTAATAATAAGATTTACAATCTAAAATGGTACATTGTTGTCTTGTTCGGAATCACTAGCTATAGATTCCAAATAACTGTAGTGAGCGTCGTTCTCTTCATTTCCCGCAGACTCTTCATAGTAAGCAACTTTCTTAAGTCCATTTACGAGCGGTATAGGTTTATTTTCTCGTGCGGATTTTTCAATTTGTCTGACTAGAGTCACATCGCGAGCTGATGATACGAAACTGGTAACACTGCAATGCTTCTCACTGCCCAATCTTCCGGTCCTTCCGCATCTATATACACATATATGCATATATAAACCTAACTGACTTGAAAAGAAAAAATTCCTAAAGAGATTAGTTTTTTCTGTGCAACAGAACTGATTGCCAACCTGTGTACGTAATCTGCTGTATCCAAAGGAAAATCGTAATTTAACACATGCTTCACCATTGTGGTATCCAAGCCTCTAGAACCTGCATTGGTTGTCGATAAAATTCTTGTTTCACTGGATAAAAACTTTTTGTAAATACCACGACGTTCGTTAAGTGGCATTGCACCATTAATGCGCACGACGTTAATAGAAGCTGCCTCCAGGAAGATTTTCAGCCAATCACATGTACGATTTTCGTTACTGAAAATTATCACATGTTTCTTTTCCGAAAGTTTTGGTTTTATATACTTTAGTAACTCTGCCGGTTTTTGCCCTGGGCCGACTCTGAGAAACTTTTGGGGCACGCTGATACGATGCAAATTTTCCGTAGCGAGAACGCGTATGCTGTCCACCTGGAATGTAACGCAAGTTGCTACAATATGAAATTCATGATCTAGCACTTGTGCCCCTACAAAGCAGACAAGTTCTGGAAGCTCACGTTTATTAGTTCACTTAACACTTCTGACATTCTTCGGGGCATCGTCGCCGAGGCTAGGCTGACTTGCACTCCTTCAGCAGGTGCATCGCCCAATTTGACGCTCCCATTATTCCGATTAAACTGTTTCAACTGTCAATCGGCATAGATTGGATGGTAGAGTTGAAAGCAAAAGTATTGCCTGAGTATGTCGGTATATACTTGTATCTACATACCACCATCCTTTGAAGAAAGGATCGAACTTTGAACTCGAAAGTCTCATGAAAAAGTGCATCCGCTTCATCCAGAATAACATGGCGCACAAGGTCCAACTTATAGATATGAACGCCGACTAGTTTGCTAACTAGGCCAAAAGAGCCAACAAGAATGTCTACATTATCCACTGGTGGATGATTCAGTAAATCTTTCCCTCTTCTGTTAGTGATAGTCTTAACCGATATTCCCAAGTCAGTCGAGAACATGCGTGCCTCTGCCTACACAATAAGACCAGGATATGTGTATTTGACATTATTCTTGCCAATGACATTATTAGCTGAATTGGCAGCAGCTAGTTCATTAAAACATACACCAATTTGTTCAGCCAGTTCCCTAGTTGGGGCAATAATTAATGCATAAGGGGAATTGAACTTGTCATCAATGTTTGATATCTTTTTCCAGTTGGAAACTTGTTCGATTAAAGGTAAGAGATAAGCAAGTGTCTTCCCACAACCAGTCTCGGCTGCCAGTAATGAATTGAACCCATCCAAGATATGCGGTATTGCAAGTTTTTGAATCATAGTTGGCTTCTTGATATTAATATCTTCTAGTTTTCTGATAATGCTTGGATTCAATGGAAAATCAGAAAACTTGTCTCTTTCCAACAAATCATTGGACTCGTATTCATCCTGAAATCGACCATTTTGTAGTATTTGCAAATATCCATGTAAACTGAAAGCTTTGAAAGTATACATTAGGTAAAGGATGTATCTGAAAATAGTCGCCCTTTGATTTTATGCTTGTCCATCCACTGCTGACTAAGCTCGCTCGTCCGTCTTTCTGATATTTATCACCCAGGTAAAAATTCATCTGCTTCCTTCTGCTTGTGATTATAGGCACTTTGTTGATGTTCTCCAGTCTCTTCGATGGTTTCAATTCCATGGGAAAAGCATGGTAAACCGGGCTGTTTGCCTCTAAATGACTCTATATGGAATCAGAAATCAGCTCCACAAATAGAGTTGCCATCAACTGATATTAGCAAGCTTACTTACCGAATGACTTTTTTTTAGATGATTTCCAAACTTTCTTGTTCGTTCAAGGTTCAAACTACAGGAACGCAGAAACATCATTTTGTCGTTAACGTCTCTTACTATACTAGTTCGAAAATCAAATGTAAAATGCCTGTCTTCTATTTATTTAAAAGGCCCTAGTGCCACATTGGGGCATTTCTGTCAGATGTTGCCATAGAATATGCAGAAACTGACTGAAAAGTGGCCATAGAGTTATACACTGATTAAATGGTTGCTGAAACAAAGACTGAAACCGTAGAATCATGTGACCTGTGGCTCCCGTACTAGATACTTTATTACAATCTCTGGATGTATTTATACAGACCCTTCTAAGTACTGTTATACGCTCTCATCAAGCGACATTCAGCATACTGAGCATTCACGTAGTACTCGGGTGCTCAGGTGCACTCAGATGCTCGTGCTGGCACCATGTGGTTCAGGGTCCAGAGCCCATGGTGCCCAACAGTGCCCAGTGTAGTCGTGCTCAACGCAATATCCGTATAGTGGTGCCCCCTACATGTGCAAAACATGACGAACTCGCAGTCAGAGAGAGATGCATATGCATATGTGCTTACAATGCACATACATACACTGGCGTGCGACCGATATGCTTTTATTATATTTTTCGGCCTGCTCGACCCTCGGTCTTACAATAAAAACAGAAAGGCCTAACAATACGTATGTGTGTCTTAGGGAGATGGGAGTGAGATGACACACGCACATATATATATATATGTACAATATTATATACAATATGTGCTATGTACAAAATATATATGTTTGATATTTATATATATAGTGATGAGAGGATCATATCTTCTTCTGTCATTTTGCATATCTCTTATTAATCTCATTGCTATTCATCTTTATATGTCTTTCGACTGTTAATTGAAAAGTGCCAAGCGGGAGGATTAGGGCCTGCGCAGCATTTCTCGATACCAGCAATAGGGGCGGTTATCGCTATGGCTGCTTGCAATTAAATGCTGCTGGAGAAATAAGGAGAAAAAGGTTATTGTCATATGCAAGGAGGGTTGTGTATAGTATATACATATGCTATACGGATTGCCGCGCCCGCTATAGTAGAGCGAAGCACTTTGGTATTGTAAGCGAAATTTGGTCGATAATGTATTGTGGTTGCCAAGTAGTCGCGAAGTCAGGTTCAATAGGACGTATCTATCCTGTGTGTATGTAGATATGTAAATAGAGTACAGCCATGTGCTACATTAGGTAAGGGAGAAGCCGGAGCGGGAGGAGGCCATTAGTGATATACATGTATATAGCCGCAGCGGTATAACGGCGTTGGATACCCGCTGTTTAGTTCGCGCTCTTATTCCTTGAACCACGACACTTACTGCAGCGCCTTTTAAAGCGCTATAATTCGTGAAAATCGTGGTTTGAATACATATCCGACGTTGAAGATACTCATAGGGGAAGGTGCACGCACACGCACACGCACACGCAGACATGCCAGATTTGAGCAGCGAGGATGAAAGTAACAATATGGAAGAAAAAGCAACTAATAAGAAATTAGAAGAAAGCGCTAAGGAAGAAGGAAAACTTTTCCAAGAAATGCCCATCACATCGCCGCACAAGGTTTATCTTCATTAATTTTGAGCTTGCTTGAGCAGCTGGCTTGTGCCAAAAATTGAAAGTCCATACAGTAGTAGTACATAGTATACTTGTTTTCATCTTTCGCATGGACTTACTTCTCTTCTCGCTTCACTTCACTTCCCTAATATACTTTTCGGAATGTTCACCTCACGTTCATGCTTTCTTAATTAATGCTAACTACATACTATATTGTTTGCCATCGGTTAATAATAGGGCTATTTTTGCAATTTTGCTTCTAATTTTGCTTTCGAGTTTGCTGGCGATATAGGCGTTCGTTGCCATAGTATTGTCGTAAAATCGATACGCGTATGCAACGAGTAGTAACTTGCTTTCCCTCACAATCGGATCTTGTTTCTGTACGATATGTATACATACTTTTCTAAGGCAGCTTCCACCCGTTGCAGATACTTTCCGAAAATGTGATGGCCCATGATCGAGTGATTGCCTTAAGGAGCGAGTTAGCTGCTGCCGAGTACAAACGTGACAGGTTGATGGCAGAGGTATATCGCCTAGTGGATCCCTTCTAGAACACATACATAGTACATACCATACATGGCCACCCACACGCGCTCGCGCGCCTGCACGTATCTAGCTGTATGTTGTAGACTCGCACGCAAACACGTTTGTAGGTGACGATAAAGATATCTCGTATATTTATTAGAGATTCATGTCTCTATGTTGTCTAGCTTCAGGAGATGATGAGTTTAGTGAGAACTCGAGAGGAAAAACTGGTCGATTTGCAAGGGGAAATTGATCAACTTCGAGAGCAAGCGGCTAGACAAAATTCCATTATTTCAAGCTTGAAAAGTCGAATACAGGTATTGCTATATGTTATTCTCTATCTGCATCCATGGATAGAGGCTATGAAAGATAGATGCGTCTGCATATCTACGTACATTACGTACATAGACGTATACTATGTCAGATGTGTGTACTACGTCAGATCGACGAAAGCAGGAGAGTGGCGACGAGAGGCCGAACGAATGGTAATGACCTCTGCTTTCTTCTTTCTATACATATGTTGTTGACATACATGGGCACGCGATTGCGGATGCGAAAAATCAAACCTGCCCATCACACTATGATTTTATTGGCAACGAGCGATTTGCCAGGATTTGGAAGGCAGGGAGAGAAATCTTTACGCAGTTCAAGGTCGTCGAGAACTTACAGTGCAGAGTTTAGAACGGGATTTGAAGTATCAGGAAGAGAAGGCCCGAGAGTACGGGCAGAAAATTCGCCAGCTCGAGCAGAATATTGGCGAGGAAGTGCAGATGAAGGAACGGGCGTGTTTAAATTTGCAGGTTTTCCTTCTTATATCGAGCTTCACTGCCGGCTTCGGCACACACTAACGCGCGCGCGCGCGCGCGCACACACACATTCTACATAGAGCTTCAAATATTTTTGCCGCTTAAAGGAATTCACACGCAGATTGGCCCACGCACTGGATGTGGAATTTTGCGAGAATCCCTATCGCACAGCTGACCTCCTGATACACAAGGCCGACGAGCTGGTGCAAGATGTCAACCGATTGCGAACTAAAAGCGCCACTATCGAGGCTGAACTAAGCAGCATACAGCATGACTTCCGAAGCTGCAAGGATAGCTTGGAACGTAGCCTCGTTGAGAAAGAGCAACTGCATCGACAATTTTCCGGCCAATCACTTGAGCTGGAACGTATTCGCCAGGTAGGTACATACATAGATATTTGGTACTTACATTTTCTTACATCTTACATATCTACATAGTACGTACCGACGTACGCGCTCACTGCCAACTCCCCCCACCCTTCTCTCCCTCTTTCATTCGCCTCGATTAGGATAAGGAGAGCCTCGGACTGCAATACAAGCTCGTGGACAAAGAACTGACTGATTATAAGGAGAAATTGCTTAATGCTAACCGAAGTATAAGCAGCCTAAGCGATAATATAACGAGCCAGGAGTCAATGATATTGGAATTACGAGGTGAATGAAGCGGGAACAGTGCACATGCGCTCTTTACTGAAAATTATTCGAGATCGAAATTCGAACCAACTTTCGATCGATCGAAATTTGTAAAATTTCAGAAGAGGTAAGGTGCCGCGAAGTGATGCTGCAACAAACGCAAAACGAAAGCCGGCAATTGCTCGATTCGTTAGCAGTACTCGTTGGGGGAGCAGACAGTTTCATCGCGTCTGAGGAAAATGCTATAAAGGATCGCATTAAGGAAATTCTGGCTGAAAAGAAGGACCAAGCCCTAGTAAGATAGTCTCTACATAGGTATACGCTTTGATGTATGCAAGTACACATGTATACAATATGTGTAAGAGAGCGCTTATTGAAACACACACACACACCCTCCCCCTTACTTTTGTACACACTAGAAAATGGAGCAATTGCGAGAAAGAGTCAACGCTTCAAACGAGTCAGCCAATCGGCAAAGCGAACACGTTGAAGCAAGTAGGGTAAAGATTCGTGCTCTCGAGGAGGTCTGCTCGACACTGGAGGTGAAGGCCCGCAAGCTAGAGTCGGAGCTAGCCACTTGCCAATTCTCTAAAGAGTCGCTACGAAGAGATAGACAAACGGTAATCACGGAACCCAAGACTCTTACCCGATATCACCAGTGCCGATCCATCCTAAAGCAAGTGCATGCAATCACCGGAGCTTCTTAGCTCTACTTACACTTAGTTAGCCAAGTCTGTAAAGGATCGTTTTATGTGGTGCCAGCTATTGAAATAGCCTCTCGGCGGTTCGGCGAATCCGTTACATTAGAGGATTCACTCTCACCACTTGCTTTTAGTTAACCTGCTTCCTTGATCGGCTGGCTAAAGCAATGCAAATAGAGGAACTGTCCCAAGACGTAGGCCTCGATCTCCAAATGGAATCTATCCTGCTAAGAGCAGGACAAATGGCTAGGCTTGAAACGGACAAGCTGGTGGATAAGGTATGCCATCTGATTCCCTGACTGTCCGCTATCCGGATAGCGGAAACATAGTAAGATTCAATACATAATGCAGCACAGTGCAAAACTGGCAGTGGCCGGCCACCTCTAATCGCTCCGCTCCTACCCTGCCCTTCTCCTCTCCTTTCTCCTTTCTCCTTTCGACCCTCGTCTCTCAGACGTCAGTGGTTTATCAGTTACAACGCCGAGTGAAAACGCTCCGGGAACAGCTTCAACGTAGGGACTTCCACTTAGACTTACTTCGGAGGAAACTCTCACTTCAAGAGGATAGTGTTAGAATGAAGTCACTTTTGCAGAGCGAGAGGGATGAAGCAAATTCCCGGTAGGAACGAATGATTATCGGCATTTCAGACATCTCACCCCCACCCCGGCGATCTGCCGATCCAATCTTTATCTGGTCAAATCCTTTAGACTGAAGAAAACGGTAAAAGATATGGAACGCATACGAAATCAGCTTGCTGACGAGAAAATACGAAATCGTGAATTGAGCACACAGTTAACGGAAGCGGCGGATCACAAAGTGAGCTTAAATCGCCACATGGTGGCTATCCCTTAGAATCGGATTCCACTCGTTTTAAATCCCATGATGTTGCGAGTGTGCAAGTTTAGGGCGAATTGTTCTAATTAAATAGATCACTGCACTGGAGCGCGCACGTAAAATCGAAGACTTGCAGAAGCGACTGATCGAGAGTGAAATGTTGCGCACAAGGTGCAATAGGAAGCTTTCTATGTTGAAGGATGAAATAAGGTCGACCACCGAGACTGTCGAACAAGAGAGGTCTATAAACGATCATACGTCACAGCTGCTCAGGGATGAGCTCGTTCAAGCTAAGCAGAACCTATCCGAACTCTCTAGAAGAGAATCCCAAGTAAACGCTTGCCGAATGCAATGCCCTTCTTCTTCAATTATAGAACCGCTCACTCAGTGTCTATTCACACTGCTACCGCAATGCTCTAGTTGCAGGGTTTTCGGCTCTCGGTGGTGAAGCTGCTATCGGAACCAATCTGTACGCCGGATTATGAAATCATTTCACGACTCCAAAAGATGGTTGCCGCACATCGTGATTTGACAATGCTATCGCGTAGATACGACGAACCATTGGAAACTAGTCCCTCGAGGTGCACCAGGTACTGCATACGACATACCCCAGGCTATCTCTTCCTATCCTCTCGTTAGCCACCCCCCCCCCTCTCTCTCCCCCTCCCTCCCTCCCTCCCTCCCTCCCTCCCTCTCTCTGTCTCTATCGCTATCCCGAGTCCTTTCAACTACTGGTAACAATGTCTGTCTGACTCTGTCCAATACGCTTTCTCTTCTAGTATTCATCCTGGTGTTCATCCGCCCAGATCACCAGGATCTCGATGCACTCGCTACGAAGATAGTGGTTTCGCTGATCCCCCCGATCTCCATGAGATCGATCTACAAGACGATTATAACAAGAGACCAGTCCGGAGCAGTCTGTTGCCTTGAATACCGGGAGAATGTCTCATCCTATCTAGTTGCCCCGACTTTTATTTAGCTAACTCGACAACATTTTCCCAGAATCCACACCCCGTTGATCCAGCGTTGCGAGCATGCACCATTTCGAATCTAGGTAGACAGGCTAGGGACAAATTCGGGATCATTCACCATGCGGTCACTCACAGTTTTCGCCTTATCGAAATGTTATCGCGCTCTTGCTGCGAAAAGATCAGCGTCTTTATTCATTCAAATTGCTTACAATGAAGGACGATTGGCCAACAGCGCTACGTGTCACGCGCATGGAAGTAACAGTTACTGGTATAATTGTGCGTGAGTTGCGCCAACAAGGATTCAACGAATCAGCTTATCAGTGAAAGCGGATCGTCTGCTAGCAAGAGTGCTTTGCCTTGCCTGCTGCCTGCCCCTTGCCACGTGCTTGCCAGACTGCTCACTCGCATCGTCTTTATCGAGTATTATCGAGTATAGCGCCTCTCTGCACTCCCGCGTGGCACATAAGTACTACCTGCGTCTCTAAGCCAGATAGAGTAGGCCGTAGACGATAGATCAGTCGACGGTGAATCATTCTTACGGCTGTAACTGCTCTATCGGTATCCCTTTACCTCTTTACTATATGTATCTCTGTGGCACCTGAATTTAACTCACACTGAGTCTTGACTCTTATTGTTAGGCCCGAGCTTAAGACTTCAACTTGCTAGGCTATACTCTCTATAAAGCAATAACATTCGCCGCCATTCTTTCCACAGAGTAGGAACACTGCAGTTTAACTTTTCGCATTCTACTTCTAATTCTCTTCCCGTTTATTAAGGGAGGCATGTACATTGTATGGTTGTTGCGTGTATTCCTTCTAAAGAAGGAGACCAGACTCTCCACTCCGTTCCTGTGCTGCTTCAGTTGTTGATACAGTATGTACAATAGTATCTATGCAATGAACTTGTTGGCCGGTATCGTACTCGAGGTTAACCATACCGCGAGGGATGAAATGGAATGTTAGGTGGCTGCTGCTGTGGGATAGATAGGGCCGCGGTAGCAATATTACACGGGCGCGAAATTGAACGGATTCAACTGACTCATCATTTCTGCAACTCCACCTCGTACTTACTCGGCATGTACATCTCGTCCCGGTGATAATATTATGTGGCATCGAACGCCCAGGTCCGAAAACCTTAACAATTTCTTTTCCGCCATCGTCCAGTAGTCCCTGGTGAATGGCGACTGTCCAGGCAGCATGGCATTCTACCAGAATGCACGCACTAGTCAGGACCAGGCAAGTCGTGAGTTTCATTGCGAAACGGATGAGAGTCGATGACTTTCGCACAAGCATCCGATCAATCCCTCTTCCCGCCTACCCCAGAAAGAGTTTCACTTTGACAATAATATTGTCATGGTACTATGTACCCGATTGAGCTTTGCTTTATGTACTGCTGTTGTACGTATGTAGTAGTAGTATACACGCGAATAGCACTACAATTCGATGCATCTCGCCAGCTCTTCTTATAACTTTCGATCGTGCACAGGAAGCGCACCTTGTGCCTTCTAACTTCAAATAGTCCGATATCTAATTCGTGTCGTCCGTCGTTACATTCCGCGATATATCACACACACTGGCACACACACTATCTAGTCGTCCCATTTTCAGCGCGCGGAAGTCAGATAAGACGGTAATATAGGTACATACCACGCACCGAAATTATCGTGTGGTACGTGCCTGACAAGAGAATTCTTTTATAGCCGGCTGCTCTATCGCAAACTCGCACTCAGCAGACCTCTATACTAGAGGGTGATTGCTGATCTGCAGGATGATTGCAGTAGGTACAGCGTATCATCCGCAAGTGTCTTCGGTTCGGTTCGGTTCGGATCGAATCGGATAGCGTTCATAGATCTCCGAGATTGTGTGTGGACCTGTGCATTGTGTATCTGATTTTCACTATTCTCGCATCTACGCACACCCAAGTATGCACGAAAGCGTGATTGAGCGATTCGGTGAAGGAATGATTTGTTTCTCGGAATGTTGCATTATTCTGCGGCAATCTGAAGTGACGCGTCAATTAGAGAGATTCTTCTAAAAGCGCCGCGCCGCGCCGCGCCGCGCCGCGCCGCGCCGCTCCAAGCCGAGCCGTTGCAATTTATACATACTATTATACTAGCTGCATAGATATAGTATGCTAGTGCATTAGTAGTATGTACCAGAGAACAACTATACGATATACGCAGGTGGTATACCATGTATGTAGATATGTGGTATAGTATATGTAAGTAACTATTATAGTATTTGTGTCGGGCTACCTGGTCCGTTAGGTCGACTCTAGATGACTGGATCGTGGTAGTATATACACCGACTCCTTAGAAAATCTCAGTCACACTGAAAGCCGCGCTGTCGCAACTTGCTTATCACAGATGAGCACGCGCATATCGCTTTCAGGAAAAATGATAAGTGTATTTCTCTCATGTTGCTGCAAGGGGCTGGGAAAGCTTTAGGGATTGCCACGATAATCAGGAGACTCGGTAGAGTCTCGCTCTAAATAGTAGTAGCGCGTTGCAACGAGACAGCCGGGGATTACTTTTATCCAGAGTGATAGCATCGATCGAACCTTCCCGTCAAGATAAGCGAAATGCATCGCTCGATTCTCCTTGATAACTGCCGGTCAGACAAATGCGCCTATTCAGAGCTGTTGGAGCTGCGGTACATTCATCTTCGCGGATTCTTCCCTTGCAGTTCTGTAAAATCGTCCCAACATGGCAGCAATACTTCGAGTTCCCCTCATTTTCTTGCTCATCCTTTTGGTATACGCCAATTCAGGTAAAGCATTTCCTACATCACTATATCTTCTAGTACAGTTGCAACGCAACTCCATTAGTCGACTACCTTCTCGAGCCCTTGTAACTTACTCAACCACTTTGCTTCTTCCATTAGCGAAAGCTCTGCAGTGTTATAAGTGCGTAAGTGCGGACAATGAGAGTTGTAAGAAGGAGCCAGGCGCCAAGTATTTAACTGTTTGCGATGAGCCGACAGCTACAGGGCCAAGCTCGAGCACGGTGTCGGCCTCGGCCAGTGAATCAAGCACGAGTGCTTCCCCGCCGTCTAGCAGCGGATCAGGCTCGAGTACGGCATCGAGCAGTGAATCAAGCTCGAGTGCTTCCCCACCGTCCAGCAGCGTAGCAAGCTCAAGCACGACATCGACCAGTGAATCAAGTTCGAGTGCTTCCTCACTATCTAGCACCGGATCAACCTCAAGCACGACATCGACCAGTGAATCAAGTTCGAGTGCATCAACGAGTGAGTCAAGACAGATCAGGAATCTTTTGCTAAACCGGTTTGAAGGACCGCGCCAATCTGAACAAGCGTACTGCTTTATGCATGCCTATCAAGGTGAGAGCGAAACATCACTTATCTCAAAAGAACGACACATGATCGTAAATATTTAATCCTGGCTTATACGACCTTTCAGAGGGTGAAACACAAGTAGTGGAAAGAGGTTGTACAACGAATCGAAATTACTGCCAAGAGCAGGAAAAAAAGCTTTCCTGTGAGATATGCAACACCGACGAGTGTAACTTGGCAGCAAATACGGGATTTACGCCTGTTTTACTAGTTTTTGCAGCAGCTACAATTATCTTGCGCTAATTCACAAGTTCAATTCACGCTCACCCACAATTTTCATCGCAAAAAATATCCGACATTTTATTAAAAGACATAATATTATCATTATTATGAAATAAATTTCTTTTATTCAATAACAATCCAACAATTGTTTGTCACCTCCTCTCTGCGACGGTAGATACGATACCATAAGCCATCAGATGCATCCACTTGTATTTCTGTTATACATACATACTATAGGGTGGAGGTTCTCGACTCCGTTACTGGTAACAGAAAGTTCTGCATGGGGAGCGAGCACTGTTCATTCGACTGATTGTGAGTATGCATAGTATAGTGTAGATCTGTAGATATAGACATAGAGACAGTAAGTGGATGGTCAGGTTAATGGGCATCCCCGGTCCCGGTGAAGGTTACACCAAGCATATACGAGAGAGGGAGGATAGTACGATGAGGGCCGGACCGGCAGGATGAGTGGTCGGATGAGTGTAGATGGGTGCTGGTACACACTCAACAACTACGTAATTGATTGCGTCGATTTTGCGGCACTGCGTTCGCTCAAAGTGTGTCTAGTCATCGGTGTAAGCTTTAGTGTCCTGCAACCCATCCGCATTCCGCAGTTCCCGTGGTCCCCGCCTTGCATTCCTGCTCATTGATTCTGGTTCTCGAAAGCTTTCTTCTTATTCCCGGACACTTTGCATCCTTTGCATCTCCCAATGCCAGTCTCGGCTACGGTCCTGGCCGGCCTCGGCTAGATTCGGCCTCGCCACGCCTTCAGTCTCTGCCCTCGGGCACTCTCGGCTCAGCAGGCTCCCGCCGGCTCTGTACACTTCGCGTTCCATCATACACGCATGTATGTAAGTAATACTTGCTTACATACTATATGCAGCGTAGTGCAGATAGTACAGCAGAATATCGGTCGTGCAGACCAGTGCAGTCGTATCCAGCTTCGACAAGCTTCGCTCGGAAAGTACGAACGGCAGCTGGCTGGCGCGGACTGCACAGAACCCCCCCCGTCAAAGGTGGAACGCGGAGAGCATGCAACTTTCCAGTCTTGTGTCCGCACGTTCGGAGCTCGGAGCCCCGAGCGAGCCCCGAACAACGAACCACGAACGGCGGGCTCCTCGAGTTCCCGATCCCCGATCCAACCCGAAGCCCGACGCCCGACTCTTCAAGCCTCGAGACCGAGGCTGCTCCATCCATCCACTCGATACACAGTTGAGCTTGAGTCCCAGGTTGGGCATGAGCGCTTGTTTCTTCTGCGTACCTGTGTATAGTCTACGTCCACACGCAATAGTCAAAAGTGGATTTCACCGCGGTTAGACAATACATAAGCCAAGTCTATAGATTATAATAAAAGATTTTGGAGGCCATTTAGTGAGAACTGAGCGTGAATTCAGTGCGAATATTTTGTGAACTTGTGTGAAATCGGTCCATAGTATATTGCTCGAGGTCCAAATAGTTATAAAATTCTTTAGAAATTTTCTGCCATTATGAAACATTGTTTCATGGGAAGAAATTAGATGCGTTTTCCTTTACTTGAGCAAGCCACTGTACTGGGAAGCTTATTTGATCGCGAACGATTCTACTTGCTTTACAGTTTTCGTGCCCTTCCCATTGTCAGTGCCGACCAAGGACAATACTATAGCGCGAGTAGGATATTTGTTTTTAGTGAAATGCGCCAATAGAGATACAAGTACATACATCATTAATTTCCCTTGCGTGCGTCATCCTAGGTAGTTGATGTGCGATTGTTAAAAGGGTGGGTATCAGTAGTACTAATTTCTATATTATTTCAACCGATGCTTGCCGTTCTCTGTTCTCTGTGAAAACATCCTCAGATTTTCCATTTCTTCGCTTTTAGTGCACCGCGAAGCGCAATTGATTTTCCTGCGCTTTCCGTAACACTTTCAAATACACAAATCACGCGACTACAATACTTGTGGTATTGTTTGGCATTTCGGATGATTTTTATCGTATGTGAACTCCCCTTTTTATCCAGCTCCAGTCCTTTTCACACGAGGGGGACCAAGATCTATTTGACCTCCCACCTCTGGAAACTGCGAACTCTTATACTCAATGCAGTTTTAGTCCAGAACTTGCCCAATTCAAAGTAAATTGGAATTTGTCTCATAGATCGAGACGGGGTTCTGTTGAAGATTTCCGATGTACACACTGAATATATGTGATGCTGTGCTGTTCCCATGCACACGTACACATACGATTTAAGGTAGTCGTATCAAAAAACAGTTTTCTATAGATTTTGTTTAAACTATGACACAACAATCTTTATAAGGTTCTGCAACTGCTGGCGATATTTTATTGGAATTGACCGCGTCGTTCTTTAGATAATGCATTTCGAAGTTGCCATTTTTAACATGTGCGATATAGCCAAAACCCGTCAGTTCGTCACTTTAGCAATTTTAACGACTTAACTTTTCTACAGAATCCTATAAAAAAGTAACCCGTGTTTCATCGATATTCTACCAATGCGTACAAATTTGTGCAGAATCTTTCAACATCTCGTTTCTGCGTAATAAAGTTAATAAAACTGAAATAAAGCCAAGATTTTATTCGGCGATACTTAGATTCAACTTGCAGTTTTATGAACAAAAAAACTTGGCGTGTGCGCGTACCTCTTCAGACTTGTTCGATTTGTCGAAGGTTGTCGAACTTTGGCGAACGGTGCACAAATCCATTGTTCGAGTATCAAAACAAATAAAAAACATAGAACCAGTGGCAGAAATATCGGAATTGTACCAAAAACACTTCGAAACGGTCTCCTCAATAATTGATCGCATTTGATTTAGGCGGTTTTTCCATGTTTTCCATACTTCCCGACATTTTCCGGGGCTGTAATTTGGTGGAGAATGTTTTCTTGCATCAAGGAAGAAGTGATATAAATTCCAAAGCCCTAGCTCAAAATTTATTTTTTCGCAAATTTTTTAAGGTGTACCCCTTCTAAAATTTTCGATTTTTCGAAGGTTCTCGGAATTTAACGAACGCTTGATAAATCGATTGTTTAAGTATCAAAACGGATAGAAAACATGAAACCAGTGGCCAAAGTGCCGGAATTGTACCCAAAACACATGGAAAACCGATCCTGAATAATTAAGTCTCGTGGTTTTTCCCATGTTTTCCATACTTCCCGACTATTTCCGGGGCTGTAATTTGGTGGAGAATGTTTTCTTGCACCAAGGAAGAAGTGATATAAATTCCAGAGCCCTAGCTTAAAATTCATTTTTTCGCAAATTTTTTAAGGCACTGCCAAAGTTTGGCCCACCGGTTGTATACAAAGCGAAGTTAACAGTTCCGACGGCCAACGGTTGACTTTTGGATGGTATAGCAGTGATATCCTCAGCCGCAGTAGCTACTAATTTCATTTAATAAATATCTCAGTAAAAACTGAGATAATAGAAGATTTCTCTTTCTATTCTTTTCGTTCTTGTCTTTTCTTTGGGTTCTGTTGCAATCTGAAGCTGGAGCCGAGCACTTGAAGGAAATAAGAAAAACAAGGAAAGCAGCAGAGAAAAAAATTATTGTACAAAAGGAACGACAAAAGATTACTGTGTCGAGTCTTTAAAGTGGGTTGTTATCAGTTACGAAGAAATGAGATCAGTGTGTCAGGAAGGCACCGAATACCCACATGTATACATACGTATTTAAATAAATGCCCCCTTTCTTTTTGTGTATGATGACTAACTGCCATAAAACGTTATATTAACAAAATAATATTGTAGTAACAGGCAGATGATTCATTTCCTTTAGTAAAAATAAAAGTTTAATTTTCCTGTTGGATGTGTTTCGCACGTATGGAAATGCGTACGCTCTTCCATAATTGAAGTGGATGGCGAAGACTATTGTGTGATCTTAGCATACCGGCACCGACACCGGCACCGGCACCGTGGGACTTTGAGGCTTTGTATCACGCTCTCATTCGCATTATCCTCTCAAGATCAGTCTCGGCCCCCGCTCTCCGCTCCACCGACGTCGACTCACTAGCCCCCTGCCGTCGCTCACTCGCACACACACTTGTATGAACACATATGCCGGTTACTTGCTTGCTCCTGGTTCATCGACCGCTTCTTCCTTTCGTCTCATGTCGCCCGTCGCCCGTCGCCCGTCGCCCGCCTCTACCGGATCTCTGTGAGAAGGTGTTGCGCCTTCGCCTTGTTGCTTCACTGCAAGTTGATGATTTCCATTATGGCGATCGATAGAACAATGCGAATTAATATTCCGTGTGACTGCGTTGTGCATGGCACTTGCATGCACGATAGTGCACACAAAAATAGAGATCAGTAACTATTATCTGGTTCAATAAGAACAAGTTCTCTCATCGTCCGTGTCCAATTGTTCGAAAGACACTACTTAACCTTAGCATTTATTTTTGGCATGATCTTATCTCTTTTATCTGTTACTTCTCCAGCTTACATCTAATATACCATATGCAAGTCATAGCTATTTACGTAGCCGTTACTTGGTGTATCCGATTTTCCTGCAAGCTTTTCATGGCACATAGGCATGTAAGTACATATACATATATTGTATCAGACTTTCCAAGTTCGAATTGTTCATTGATCTCTATTCTGGCGGGATGTGGTGCATGTCACAAGGCAAGAAACAAGGTGTTACGGTGCGGCATGGCGTGGCGTGGCGTGGCGTGGCGTGGCGTGGCATGGCGTGGCAAGGTGAAGGTTCCTGGAAGTATGAACGTTCCTCACGTAGTCTTTTTACGATTTGCAACGCTTTCCGCGCACAGTTACGTTTGCCTCGCTAATGCATGATCCGTTGATGACTAAGGGACAGTCTGACCGCGAGCCTGATGCTCAGTTGCGATTACTCATCACAGCGTGAACAACAACGTGAGCAGCTTCACCGAGGAATAGTTGGCATCAGAATACGGTTGCATGGTACATATCGTGGATATCTACTCCAGCCATACAATGTGCTATACCTTATCACAGAATACGTATAAAAGAAGTTGTCATTTATTGTTGTTTGATCTCTTAATCGATATCTTATCCCTTATTCCCACTTGCGACAACACTAATTCTGCATTTCACAAAAAGATTGAGAGGGAGTGGGAGAGGGAGAGAGAGAGGGAGAAGATTAATTGGTGTGTCGTCACTGTTTAATGTTTCAGGAGAGAAAGATGATGAACGAGCAGATATTGAGTAATTCTTGCCCAGCTTTGGAATCAAATTGTTCGTTACACAGTTCCACGTATTGCAGCGAGTACACGGTGATGAGGGATAATTGTCGCAGGCGGCTATCTTCCACGGGGGAAGCGGACACATCGGTTACTTCAAGCTACGAGGGTGGTAGCGATAGTTCTGAGAACAGCGATGAGGCTCGTCTTGAGCTTGTTAGCCAGACAGAGCGCGAACAACTTGAGACTTTCTTTCGTGGGTTAAAATCACAGGTAGTTATAAGCCTTACAGTGATCAGCTGCTTTGCTAGTTCGGAATGCAATTCTACGCAGTCCTTCCATTACACGTACAATTAATTCATTACCTAAGTAGAAAAATACCATTTGCACAGACTCGTGAGCTAAGTGGGTAGTTGTTTACAGCTACATAAATGAGTGTATGTCTACAATGATTCCATGTTACTGCATTCAGGTATTTGTCTGTGAGTCTCTAGCAAATTTGTATGTCGGCAATGCACCGCAAAGTGAAGAATGGCAACTTACTTTTACGGGTATACCAGTGGTCGTTCTTGATCTCGGCGAAACACGCTCGAGATCGAAGAGACGAATTCAGATCTTACTAGCAGAACGTGGCACTTGCTTCACTCTTTGGAGAGAAACGATTGACAATCTCTCTTCTTACAAGGTGTGTATCTATGTACATTACTTAATCCAATTAGTAAAGATGCCGATGGCACGACCCACTGGATTACGGTCGGTTCCTTAGGTATCTGGACCAGCATTTCATACGATGTGCCTCTCCTCGGATCATTCGCGCCTCGCCGGCTTAAGCTTCGACAATCTAAAGGCCGCGAATGATTTGTGGCATCATATCGAGCAGCTGGTTTCATGTCCGGAAAATATCAGCCTATCGCTACCTGGGAAAAAGAAGAAGAAATCGATGCCGCCGAGGAAAAGCATTCTGCCAGCAAAAACGAATATCAGTCAGCCGTGTCAATTCCAGCATGTTATTAGCGTGGACGCGGCTGATCGTACACGCTACTTTTCTCTTCAAACGCTAGTACCGGCTATCAGAGAGATATCTAATACTCCAGAAGCAAACTTCTAACTAACTCTGGAGAGCAATCGGTGCATAAAGTCCGCCCTGGCCAATTGAGGAATACAGCCACTGTACAGGAACACTTTGTTATAGTATTTTTATGGTTTCCCTTGATGCTGGGCTTCGTGTATTCCAAGAAGAGCTACAAAAGTAGTATAGCTGAGTGTTCGAATAGTACAACATTTGGATGAGAAAGATTCTATTGCAGGTGGTATACACTATGTAGGTGTGTTAAGTATTTCTTTCTCTGCATCCTCATGCAGTCTCAATCGATCTCCTTACCGTAGTATGCTCCACCTACATATCGACCATAAATATTGTTATTCGTTATTCCTGGATCTAAATTAGATCTTGGTCTTTTACATTTAATCTTGACATTTCGTCTTCTCCCTCTAGAATGCTAGTCTCCCCCTTAAAAACTTTATTTGAATTTATATTCGCCCTTATTCAATCCGTGCACGCTGCAGAAGCATGCTTACTTAGGTATTTGCCCGTTGGTGACCATGTTGGCACCAAATATTAATCCACCTCTGAGTTAATCCTATTTTTATCTGACCCTTCACACTCTTCACATAATCCTCGCTCACTCTCAACTCATTCGGAAGCGGAGATAGTTGCAAGCACACTGTCAAAAAGCTACTAAACGATTCATTTATTTTCTGAGTTTATCGATTGCAATGTACTGTAGTATGAGTGATTAGAGCTAACCGAATAACAGACTGAGCCCATTCGCGTCGCGCACCAACGCGCGGCCACGCACACGCTCGCACTCACATACCCATAGACACGTGCGCGCACCCACCCGACACATATCAGCATCACCGTCAATTGACGCGGTTCGTTCCATTGTATTATTATATATGTACTATGTATATGTATGTCTCTCCGTGACTGTGATATAGAAATACAAATCGTATAGAAATTCATTGGGCCAGTATTATCGACCTTTCCTTCAGTGCTTAAACAAGTAGTAAATGCCTGTGATGTAACAAAGTCTTACAGATACCGTAGGACGAATTCATGTAATTACATTCTTTTTTATTATTGCAAGAGAAAAGGAGAGGAATGAGAAAAGCTGGCCGATGGACGAGGATCAAGTGTTTTGTCCACAGCCCTCGTAGGCTTTTCCCGTGTCAATATCCAGTCGCGCTCGCAGTCTATCCGAGATTTCCAAACTCTCGCAGGACTATGAATCTTGTTAATCAGTTGCTGGATAATAAGTTACAATTAAAGCTAACCTTACTTGACTGCTTGTACTCTAGTGTACTAGTTTGACTAATAACTCGTACTACAAATTACTCGTATTCCCTCAAAAGAATATTACCATGCAAGAAAATGCCAAGTACTAGTCCAGTCCCGTCTCTAACGTTGAAACTTGGTTTGAAAAAAATACTCTCCTAGTCAATTTCATGGTGCCTGATGCAAGAAAGAATGGTAAATCAAGACAATGAGACAGTAAAGTTTTAGGTATGCGTTGACACTGGTATTCTGTTTTTCCAACGGTATTTCCCATCCACTATTACTGCCTTGGCGCGAGGTTCCACAGAAATATCAATACATAGAGTCTCGTTGTCCGTTCTAGGTACGAACATTCATTTGCACAACAGCTAATCGAAATACGATACAACAAATTGTTTTGGTTTAGTCGACTCATCTCATATTCCTCGCAACATTCACACTTGCATAGAAACGCGCATAAATATATAGTATATTCTTCCAAAACTAGAGTTATACCGCTATAAAATAAATAATAATAATAACAATAATAATAATAACAATAAGAAGAAGAAGAAGAAGAAGAAGAAGAAGAACATACCGATAGCTTTAGCTGCATGTAGACATTACTGGCACGTGAGAAATCGTGTACTACATCTGCCACCTTTAGAAAGAATAGAGACGAAAGCAAGAAGAAACGCGACCAATCTATCTATACTCTAACATGCTGATTGGCTTTGGTCCAACTTAGAATTGCACTGTACATGCATGTTAGAACTCGAACTCTAACTTACTAGAATCCGGCCTTGAATTTGCAGTCGGTTATTTACGCGACGCAAATATGCTTGCGCTTGGTGCGCACGGGCTGGGAGTCGTACCCGTCCCGGCGCCGGCGCCGGCGCCGGCGCCCCGAGCTTTCTTCCTCGCAGCTACAGGCAAAGGAGATGCAGAGATTTGTCCAAGTCCACTTTCAACCAGACTGATAAGAGTGGCCGTACCTTGCTCCAGGTAGTTGTCGGCTTTTCGGAGGTTTCCCTCCAACACAGGTTTCTCGTCCGTCGCATTGTTGACTACGCCCTTCTCTGCCTTTATTGCATTTTCCCGAACTCTGACATACCGATCGAATTTCGAGAGCTTCCTCTCTCTCATTCCTTCCGCGATACTCTGCTTCTCTTGCTGTTCCAATCGATCTTCCTGGGCGCCAGTCGGCTTATTCGCATTCGGTTTGTATGTTTTTACTTTTGAATGACCCTGGATTATGAGATACATAGGGCCACGTATAGGTTTTGCCGGTTGTTTATAGTGCGAAAAAATCGGGTCTGTCGTCAAACTCGCAACAGTCGTTGTCTTCGGTTGTACTTGTGCCGATTCAGAAACGCGCTGCTGCTCATCTTGATCAGCGGTACTCTCTGCTTCCAGGCTATTGATGCTCGATCGTACGTGGTCGCTCAAGCTTTCTGGCTTTCTTTCAATATCGAGAGGATAGGCCTCCCGCCCCAGTTCCCCTTTTTCTTTGCTGCCCTCTTCATTTGCCAATAATTTACCAGGGCCTTTCTTCGAGGGTCCCTCCTCCTCACTTGGTCTGTAGTTGGCCTTGTGATGATTACTACCTGCACTTGATCCATTTACCATGCTATTAAACTCATCGACAGCTCCACCATTATCAGCAAACATTGGACTTGCCGGATTGCTTTTACTTCTTGTATTGCTACCGACCACGGCATACTGCGAATCGAGATCCGATTCTTCCGGTTTTGTCAACAGTTGATCCCAGGTCTTCTTGGAAGGCATGCCGTATGCCGTATGGGCCGTCGTTGCCGAAAAGTGAGCCGCTCCGGGCATTGGCATTGTCATTGATACTCGCATTTCTATTGGCATTGACATGAATGTTGGTGCCAGCGGCTGGCGCACCTTGATCGGTACATGGGTCGACGCCAACTCAACCGTACTCGCTGATTGAGGGCTGAAAGTCGAATGTACGCCTTCCAGGAAGGTCATCGTTCCAGGAAGATGACCCTTGACAGAATCCATTGTTGCTTGTGGACGTTGGTACATGCCAGTAGGAGCAAAAAGGTTCGCATGGGAATTAGGACGAAGATGGGTAAGCGGGTTCGAGTGTCGCTGTGGATGTGCATGTGGGTGAAGGTGCAGTTGTTCACTAAGTGAATACGGAGGCGTCTTCGGGGGAAAGAATACATGCTTCCTTCCGGGATAGTCACGCATACTCGGCAATTGACTTTCTCTCGTGTGTGGCTGTAGCAAAGGTGGAGTTGCTGCTGGTGCTCCTGGTGCAACCAGTACTCTCTTGGGTGTATCGGGTACGGAGACTGAGGACGAGGAGCTATCGGAAACTTGTGCCGTGCCAGTAGCGGTGAGGTTTGCTAACTGATCAACCGAATTAGACCAATGCGCCCTAATCTCGGAAGGTGTCGCGGTAGTTGTGGTGAGTTGTATATTCTTGAGAATTGCTGGCAATGTCTTATTGGAATAATTCGTTGGCATTACAATGGCTAGGGAGGAAGTACTTGTCTGCTCGCTTTCGATGACACGTGATTCGTTCGAGTCTGAGTTGGCGATGATTATATGCATCTCTTCCATCGGGGCGCCGGTATGTAGTTGTTTTATGTGTTCTTGGCCAGCTGCAGTTAGCTGCTGATTGTACCATTCGTCGAGGGGCAAGTGTCCGCTGTAATGATCCGATCTATTATCACTCTTTACATTGGCATCGATGCTAGCGTCAGAGGCCACCCCTTCATTCGCGAAGGCAGGGTATTCGGCACTCAGTGTATCTCCGTTAGTCATTTCTGGCCGATACTCATGGTGGTGGTGGTTTGTCCCAGTTTTTCCAACAGTGCCATTGTGCGGAATGACGACCGGATGGTTAGCAGAGGGAGAGCCATCACGATCCTCGTCGTATTGGTGATGATTGGCATGGTGAGGCAACTGTGTCCGCGTGATTCGATGGTCCACCGGCTTTGGAACAAGAGTCGATCGAGCCCCGAGCCAATCGCCGGAGATGGTGTCTGATGATTCATAGATCAAACTTGATTTTTCAACCGTCACTGTATCCGGAGTCACAGCTTTACTTGGTCCGACGCCAGAGTTGGCGAGTATGCCAGCAAGTTTCCCAGGCAGCACAGGCCCGCGAAAGGAAAGCTCGCCGAATTTCCCCTCGTTGGCTTTATTCGACTCGCCGCCAGGTATTTGAAAACGAACTGCCCCAACATCGGTCACTGAAATTGTCGGGCGCACGCGATCTTTTGAAAAAGTGGTAGCTTTCAAGCTTCCGTAGCCCTTGTGGGAAGGCGAGCGCTCACTTTCCTCAAATCGAAAAACCGAAGGAAATTTCGATAAATGTGGCTGATGGCTGCTCTCTGCCTTAGTCGGTTGGCTTAATTGGTGAGAGTCTGCCAATAGTCGAGTAGTCGTATGGAGCTTTCCTCCATGTTGTCCGACATAATATGGACTGGGATAGTAGCTCGGTGTGGGTTCCCTCTGAATTTTTCTCGGATTGTTGCTATACTCGCCCGGCGGTGAAACCAACTTGTGCTTAAACGTGCTGCTTCTAAGAATGTTTGGTGGCTCCGCACCGGTGCTGCCGGTAAAGTCGGCCCTACGTTGTAGTAGATGCTGCTCCGTCGATTTCGTCTGTTGCTTGGCTGTCGATGTCAAGTACCCGTCGATACCATCGACCAAGTTGAAATGCCGCCCAGGAATTTTTGCATTAGCCTTTCTTGCAGTAACACCCAACACGAGAATGTCACGCTTTGCGCTCGCAGATGCTTCGGTGGTTTGGGAATCCAACCAGTATTGAACATTATCAAGCACCGGCGGTACGTAATCAAAGGTGGGATTGTTCTTTAACGGATCACCGCGACCAAGTGGCGTCCATTCCTCATAATCCATTCTCGGTGAGATCAGCCCCGTACCGGATCCCGATTTTCCATTGCCAGTGTCTGTGAACAAAAACCCTATAACAGAATCTCCATGAGAAAAGCATGACATTTTCCTTGCTTCTCGCTGTGCGCATCGATCCTCATTTCTCTACAGTATCCAGGTGTATATGGTGGGGTGATTACTAACGAATTATCTAGTATAGCTATTGGAGTTTCGTGCGCGCGAGAGCGGGCGCGCTTGCACGTAGATGCTTGTACGGAAAATGTTTCAATATCAAGAAGCACAAGGCTCCTCCACCATCACCAGTTAGCACTGTTGTCGATGACCCACTGACCCGGCGGCAGCCGCACGCGCTCCAACACGCTCCTAGTTCCTACACGCGCTCAGCTACGAAGACTCGCATCTCGCGCCCGGTCAGGCACATAACTTAGTCAGCTCATACGCTTCAGTGCCACCTATACCAACAATCGACTATGACTAGGCTTACATTGCTTTTGAGACGAGATCCGCTGATTTTCGATATGCCTGGCCTCGGCCATATCTGGCTATATCTAAAGTATACTAAGTAACGCATGCCTGTGGGAGAGAGGGTGTGTGTGTGTGCGTGAGTGTGCGTGTGTGTGTGTGTGTGAGAGAGAGAGAGAATAAGTCAAAAACCGCTTACCGGTTCTATTCTCCAGGGCAGCATGACTCGAATTCATGTTGGACACTAGCATTGTCAGAAATAACCAACCGAGGCAACGTTCCAGCGACCGCTTATGTCTAGGGTGCTGACACCGTGGCTGCCGCTCTTCCTCTGACCGACGTTCTTCTTGAATCATCTGAGGAAAACAAAAATGAATTAACATTTTCCCAAATCGTTTACCCTCATCTGCACTCTCCTTCATCATGTGTCATTCATTATTAGGGTGCTGCTAGATATAACGAGCCACCTAGGTAGATAGTTGGAGCCCGGTGTCTAAGCAAGCAGAGAGCAAGAATGGAAAGTTGCAGCTTGCCGGTATGTCAAGCGCTGCCACTCGAAAATCTTTGTTGAAAGATAGATTGGGAGACTATGGCGAAACTGCGTGGCCCCATACGATTTCGCTTCGTTACCTCTAGCTGCTTCATTTGACCATGACCTCTCTCTTTAGCAGAGGCACCATCACTGTGAGCACAGAAACACGCGTGGACAACTGGGAGGGATTGCAGGACCATCGCTTTCGGCCCGAGCTAATACCGGTGCCCGACGTTGATAGCAGGTGTTGGGTGGTAAGCAGTTGTATATGTACATATATTCTCCCAAGTGGGATAGTGGCAACGGACAGGCAGGCAGGCAGCCAAGCAGCCAAGCAGCCAAGCAGCCAAGCAGCCAAGCAGCCAAGCAGGCAGGCAGCGAATATACGGTGAAAGATATAAAAAACCACTCTGATATCGGTCCGACCTCTGGTTGACGATATGATATGCAATAAATCGAGAGGCTCGAGTAAATCATCAGCCGGTTGCAGATAGTCAACAGGTGTGAAAGCAGCGCCTCAACTTATTGTTGACCACTTTTTCAACAATCTAAGGCGGGATAGAGCATATTGTAGATGTCCGCAATACGATTAAGATTCCAATCGGATGGGGCGAGACAACATCCAACAAGAGAAGGAAACCGGTGAGACACGGGACGGGACGGGGCAAGGTGAGACAAGACGAGACGAGCATAAGAACCTCGGGAGTGTCGGCCTCGAAATGAAACTGGCCTATATGAGCTAGGAAGTCGAGTTACACACGCGGACGAACAAGACAGAGAGGACAGAGACCTTTCCGCGATTGTACATCTTTTACTTGAAGGCGTCAAAATATCCACGTGCGCGATAAACGAGACGATAAACGTTCAGCCTCCTACTCTTACTCGGCTAGAGAAGAGGCTGTTGACGATCGACTTTGCCAAATCTTGTTTACAACGGTGGGGAGAACTTACAGGGGAGGACACGGGGATAGGTAACATTAGAGTGCATTTCCGCGAGCTGCTTCTTTTCGAATTTCTCCTCCGCCGAAACCGATAATCCCGCCGCCATTTCAATTATTTAATTGTAATTATTATAAGATACTGGCGCTTTCATAGATGGAATCTTACCTCGCTAGTTCCTTTCTACTTGAATCGTCGAATCTTCTTGAAACGCTGCCGATGATCTATCTTATTGGGATGCTGCTCTCCCTTCATACATCGATGATCTTTCTTGTGAGTGGCTGTGTCTCTTGTTTTTCTTTAGCAACTCCTTGCCAGTTTTGCACACTTTTGGGACGCGTGTGCAATTACTCTTTTCATCTATATGAAATCATAATCCTGTCGCGAGCAGTTGCGATTAGCGTGTATAATTGGTAGGCGCGGTAAATGGCGAACTGCTGGTATGTAAAGCGCAGTCAATGGAACTAAGATAATGTTGAGAGCGAAATTGTGCGGAGGTGAAACTCTCTTGCCGGCCGCTTATTATTGCGCATCGCGCGCGCGCGCCCTTTCAACGTATTCGATAGTATCTCGGAATTCTAGTTGTCGACGAAAACACCAAGCACCAAACACCAAAGACTTGTAAAGACTGAAGATCAACTACTGATTCCAGTGGTCAGTGTCAGTGGTCTGGCCCGTGATCGAATGGCTGCTTGCTATCGGCCTAGTCCGCCACTGTCAACCTCTCTCAAGCACCAACCGCTAGCCGTTGCTGTGCTCGCTACAAACTCAAGTACCCATTACCAGCCACGACGTGCATTTCCAGACATTGTAACACCTTAACCCAGTATCACGTTCCAATATCTTTTTTCCCTCCATACGCTCCACACGACTCTTGGACTGCCATTTCCTCCTTCTGTTCTGCGTCCGTCAATGACGATATCCTCTCTTCCGGCCAATCATTTGCAGCCCAATTAAGATTCTCTCTAGTATTTCGCACCGCTCGCTTGGATTTCGGCGAATTTCATTTCGTCCAATGACTCTTCTTCGTCTCTTGTTATCAGTGTTGGGTATGTAGCATGTTACTACAGCCCCGAGGAGAGCATGTAACAAGCCGCCACAGGGAGAAAGTTCTTCTTTACTTGAGAAAGCCTTCGAGGGCGCAGGAGCCACCAACAATCTGACGGCAGCTACTTTCTTCGTCTTTGGCGAAAATATTGCCAGTAGCAATTAGAGTGTCTGGTCACGTCTCCATTAGAATTCTGTAGTACATACATGTCGGCATGCCGTTGCACTTTCACCGATCATTTGTTTTCCAAAAACGTAGCGACGCTACGGTACGTGTTCATCATCGACATACTTTCAACCAGGCCCTATCCGAGTCATGCAGTACGTACATACATACATAGGCTCATACAAATACCAGCTTCCAATTGAACCGGCTCGGCATCAGCTGTTGGAAAGAGCTAGTACACCTCCTGGCTCCTGCTCCATAAGGGGTCAGTTATTAGCCAATTGTCAGTTACTGCATAACAACAGTAATGTCGTATGGCATATTATCTACCTGCTCCTCCTCACCATCGACTTGCCGCTATATCTCTTCCAACTATTTACATACGCATCTATGTATACCAAAAATCTGTCGTGCCCCTCGCAAAGTTTCGGGGACGTTACGCGCCTTTGGCGTGTTTCGTGGGGTACAAATATGAACGCTTCAGTTGCAAATCGATTATCACCACTCACCACACTATAATGTTTGATATTATGCTTTCTTTATTTCTATAAATTTATATTTTATGTACATATTTGCCTCAGAGATTATAAGAAGATTATAGTATGTGCGTGGGTAGGTGCACGCGCGCGCGCCCGTAATAAATATGAACAATACAATCGCGTCGAGAACGCGCCCTTCTCTGACTCTCTGCATATGGGCGCAAAATAATGTAAAAGGACAAAGGAGGGGTCGCAAGGGAACCAAGAAAGCTAGTAAAGAAAAAGTTTCACTCGTCCGCGCAGAGTTATGTCTGTTGTAGAAGGTGCGAGGGGGGTCGAAATCGCTTTACACGGGTCCAATGAATAATTGTACGGTTTTTGGCTAGAGGGTGGATGCCTCTTCATCAGGGATATTTTGGAGACCGGCCTCCTTCCAATAATAGTCGGGGGGGCCGTATGTAAAACAATACTTCATAGCAAGCGGGTCATCGTTCTCGACGTAATACATCAAGTAGAAATTACACATCTCGTCAGCATTAGTAACACCAATGCGTGTCCATGTGTCCCGACTGCTTAGCATCGTGCAGCGGGCAGCAACTCGGTCACCTTGCTTAATTGACACATTACTGTGTACCGGATAAAACATTTGAGGTGTTAACGGGTCTCTTTTCCCAAGTTCTATCCATCTAAATTCCGGTGTCACCAAATAACCAGAAACCACTCTTCCAAGGGAGTGGGTATGCATCCGGTACGCAATGGGATGAATGGTTTTGTTCTCTTTTATCATGCATGCGGTTTCCATGTAGGTGGTACTACGAGGTGGTATGACCCCAGCTGTCCCAAGTAACAAGACACCAGCCAATTTATGAAGGCGTTGCGTCGTGTAACGTAGGAAAACACCAGAATCATCGGTTGTTCCGTCAGTAAATCGGTCCACGTGAGCATAGTGTACTTGTAGCACTAAGTATTTGATAGCCGAGTCTCCACCTACTTTGAAGCCAACGCCAGTTGGTAGAGTGAGTTTGGGCGCGTCTCTTGCCCATGCATATAGAATCTGTGGCAGACAAGAACAATATTAATGCTACTTTTATACATTCTTCTTTTTAACGATCTTGTTGAGAGAAAGAGAAAGAAGAGGAGGAGGAGGAGGAAGAGAGGGGGGGGGGGGAGGGCAGAGGGCAGGTATACAAAGACAGCAAAACATACAACTACATACATTTGCTATTAAAAGCTTAAAAGAAACAACTAGACCACCTGAGATCCTTCACTGCATGGAACACTCGTGTATTCATTATCATTCAAGGTATGGCCCATTTCACCACAATTCCATACCGCTTTGGCGCTACCTGGTTTGGTACATCCATACAACAACATGTGATGCGCTGTTGCCATTGTTGTGTTTGGTTCAAACCCAGTGATGTAATAGTCCTTTGACAAGTCCATCTTTACTGGAGTACACAAGTACAGCTCTTCCTATGGATGAAAATCAGGGAAGCATTTTATTTCATATTTTTTTGTTCTCCACCCATGGATATGGAAATGTTTCATATTCCTGAAGAAAGGAGCATCGGTACATATAAGAGAACATCTACACAAGTATCCATCCGACTATTACACACCTTATGGGAAAGCATTCAAGATTTTTGCACGAGGAAAGACAAGGATTAGCCATACACATGAGACTAATAATATTAGAAAGTGTACATAGAAAGGAAAGGAAGATATCAATCTACAACTTACTCTGTTTGGTTTAACATTGGGCATTAACAAAGCATATTTATTTTCTGTCTTGGAGTAGGCGCATTTTACAACAGTCGCACAGATTAGAATACAAATCGCGACATTAAATTTTTCATTCATTTCTCTAAATCGCCAGGTGACATTCGCTGGAAGATGTCGATTAGATAACGAGCGGTGCTTGTATCGCGTCAACTTTTAACTATTCACTGCTATTCATCCGTCAGCCGGCTGAGGTTGAGACAAGGTGTGTGTAACAGGTCGATAGATAGTGGATAGCATGGGACGCCTACGCAACTCCCAGATGCTAGCCACGCAGTCACGCACACTAAGAGCTGCAAATAAAACAACGGCGCGGCCAGGGTGGGTGGGGGGGGGGGGGGGGGGGGCAGGGGAAGGGCCAGGGGTAGGACTTGGTAGGACTGACTGGAGCACCACACCACTATCGCACACCGGTCCACACCGGTCCTCAAACGACGGGGTGTCCAGAGAAGAAGGATGGCCTCTACAATGGGGCAGTAGCGCCATCTTATGGAAACAGATCAGATTCATCAGATCCAGTAGATATAGCATCCATATGGAATCCATATATCTATGTAAAAGTCTATTTCTTTCACAAAGTCGACGTTAATACATAGTCTACGAACAAGAGCCTGAGATCTATTAGTTAATAATTATCAGACAGTGAGAGTTAAGCTTGAGAAGGAAAAGGGTCGGTTCGATATTATATCATAAAGGCGCCGCACTCGCGCATTGAAAGGAATAAAATTTATTGGGAACGTGATGATCCTTTAATTTGAACACTCATAAATACACATTCACATCCATTGTGTTATCATTTAACTATATATATGTCACGAATTTGGTCAGTTAACCATTCTATCGCGGGTTGTAAGCCTTGTCCCGTAATCGAATCCGTTGCTCGAATATGCCAAGGTTTATTTTGTATTCGCTCGAGCCCTAGGCCGGCAACTAATTTGGCGGTCGTGAAAGATTCCGGAAGATCCATCTTGTTTGCCAAAAAGAGAAGCGGTATTCTGCGACCTGCAAATCACATATACCTTCTCTTACGATATATACATATATTATAGTTGGAGATTTGTTTGCCGAAAGAGAGAGAAGGAGACATAAATATACTTCTCTAGCTGTATATATTATTTAGTTCAGTAGAAGAGTAAATAAAAAGAATTATTGACACTGACATTCTTGTAAGCGCGACTAAGGTGCGCTGAAAGTACTGTGCGAAGGTGTGGTGTAGAAACGTATTAACGTAGATAGATAATGAGCGTAGCATTACATGACATTGTATAGTATTACATGCAGGTACACGCGTTCATTGTCGGGAAGAAGTGCATTTAAAATAAATCCCACCTGCTACATCGGGATGTTGGAGAAGCATCTCTAGTTCTTCCTTAACGACAACGAGTCTAAGTTTATCACTGCTATCGATGACAAATATAATACCATGACAGTCTCGATAGTAATGTTCCCAAAGATATCGATGCCTTTCATGGCCAGACATATCAAAGGCAGTAATATTGACATTTCCGACTGAAATGACACAAGATCGTATCTGGTATAGATGCAGAATACTATCGTTGTCAATGTTAATATAATTTGAGAAAGTGAAGAAAGATGAGCGATATAAAGAAGCGAACCCCGCATTTTAGAGAGCAGAGGTATTTTGGGGAAATATGAACTTTCATTGAGGAAGAGTGTTTTTTTGTTTAGGTTTTTTTTTCTCATGACAATGAGGAAAGAATAATGGAGTGAGTGGTATATACTTTCGCACATATTGTGCAGATTGTGCGAGTAACTAGATAGTGTTAGAGTTGGTGAAAGAAAAGTAAGGTAAAGAGATTAACATGCGCATTGTTACGCGGAAGGTTGGAATAATCGGTCACTTAGGTGGTATTATTGAATGAACCACTTGATTTCGCTCACTTAACTTACATGCAAATTTCTCGACATTGTACCCAACAGTAGGTACTATGTCTATGCAACGGTCATCCTGACGTTTCATATTGTTTATGACCGTTGACTTACCACTGTTATTTAGGCCCACTACCAAAACATTAACTTGCTTCTTTCTAAGGTTCAATAGATTTGCCAGGCGATCAAAGAACCACATGTTCCGAGACAAATTGTCCCTCGCTCGTCGTAAGACTTAAGAGCGCAATAGGATATTAATTTCTCTAGATATATAGTATATACACATACCGTATAACTAGAGATAATGAAGAGAATGGAAATGTAACCTCCATTTGTTTAATAGAAAAGTTGGAGTGCTTTCTCTCTGGAGTAGAATGGAATATTTGGGATATAGTATGGAAAGTTTGATCCATACCAGAGATATTTCAAAGCGCTACCTGGTGTTGGCAGAATGGGGCGCGTCGAGAGAAATGGCAACCCTGCAAAGTTAATGGAGAATCGCTGGTCAAGTTTGTATCAGTTGGCAGAGCTTTTGAATATTGGTCGGTAATTGGTTAGAATGGATGCCTACCGTTTTCTTCAGACACTCTATAAGGTTGAACCTGTAAGGCAGTATGTACATATGTACATATGTATACATAGAATGAAAAGACAGCCTATTAACCATGCGACCAGCGTCATTATCCTGTGCGGCTGGTATCTGCGACTTCTAGACTTTGCCGTACGATAGCAGCAAAAGTTATTAACGCGTAACAGACAAATTGTCTTAGATACTATGAATAAGCACGTAGTACCTCAGTATGAAATGTAAATCATGAAAGAAGCTGAAATAGTTTTTCCACTAAAAAGTGAAGTAGAAATTGTTGGAAAAAGAAGCTCGAGTGCTATGAATATCAATACACGCTCGGTACCCTGTTTGAACTTGAAAGTAAAATATTGGCGCGCTGTATTGCTAGAGACCTAGAGTGGGGCAGAGAGGGGTAATAAAATAGCAGGTAGTCAGGGTAGTGAGTAGCCCTCATTTCCCTAGGTAGGTTACCCGGTAGTGGAGAGCCTACCCGCGCTTCTTTCCTTTTCCACTAGCGGGTAACCTACCTGGGGAAGTGAAGGGTTACTGACTACCTGACTATCTTACCCCTCTCTATCCCCACTCTACCGCCTCGGAAGGTAACTAAACGCTCCCCCCTCCTCTTTTCCATACCCTTTGGCTCTTTGCCTCCCCGACGACCACCATTACGTCCATGCAGTGATGGTGGCACCCTGGTGCGATACACTTGGACGGCGAGGTCCCGAGAGCCGTTCTTCTTGCGCTGTTGTGTCCCGACGGATCCAGGATCCGAACAACGTACGTAATGGACTAGTTTGGAATGAACTACAATTGTAGTCCAAAGCGGTTTGGCCTGAACTACAATTGTAGTCGAAAACCGGTTTGGAATGGTTTGGACTGCTTCGGATTGAACTATAATTGTAGTCCAAAGCGGTTTGGACTGGTTGGATTGAACTACAATTGTAGTCCAAAACCGGTTTGGACTGGTTTGACTGAACTACAATTGTAATCCAAGCCGATTACGCCTGATTTGGACTGTCCATAAATACCAGCCAGATTTCGTGGAGGCACTCGCAATATAGTGCCACGGCGCCTGTATGACAGCAGCCGTACGGAGCGGATCGTTTCGAAGTAACGGGTGCTCCTACTACGATCCTGTCCGGGCTCAAAGGACTCCTGAGGGTTGTGCAGGAGAGTCCCGTCCGTGGGGGGTCACCCCCCCCCCCCCCACGCACGTCACTAATCATACAGGTGAGCGACCGCCGAAAGGGGGGGGGTTCCAAACCTATTACGCCCAACGTCACATGGCCACCTATCGATCTCTTACACGAACACCGGTCGTAATGCGCGCGCGAACCCAAGGCCTCCCTAAATCATCCGCTAAGCCTGCCTACCACGTGTAATTATAGCCGGCGGAGGGAGATGCGAATAGACGATTCGCCAAGTTGACACTCCATGCTCTCACCGCTGTCACCGATTGGGAGCTATTCTCCCTCGTGACTAATTCCCCCTCCCGACGATTCTCACACCACTAGATTGACCTGCCTATGCCTGTGCATATATATACCGGAGAAGAATTTAATACGGAATTCGATACGAGTGAGTCTCCCACGCACCCCACGCACGTACGCACGCACCTAAAGTCCTAACCAGTCCTAACCAGTTCTAATAATTTCTAATCCAGTCCAAACCAGTCCTAACCAGTTCTAATAATTTCTAATCCAGTCCTAACTATTTCTAATCATTTCTAATCATTTCCAATCCAGTCCTAACCACTTCTAATCACTGCCAATCCAGTCCTAACCAACTCCAATCATCGCTAATCCAGTCCTAACCAACTACAATCATCGCTAATCCAGTCCTAACCAACTCCAATCATCGCTAATCCAGTCCTAACCAACTACAATCATCGCTAATCCAGTCCTAACCAACTACAATCATCGCTAATCCAGTCCTAACCAACTACAATCATCGCTAATCCAGTCCTAACCAACTACAATCATCGCTAATCCAGTCCTAACCAACTACAATCATCGCTAATCCAGTCAAAACCAACTACAATCATCGCTAATCCAGTCCTAACCAACTACAATCAACGCTAATCCAGTCCTAACCAACTACAATCAACGCTAATCCAGTCCTAACCAACTACAATCATCGCCAATCCAGTCCTAACCAACTACAATCATCGCCAATCCAGTCCTAACCAACTACAATCATCGCCAATCCAGTCCTAACCAACTACAATCATCGCTAATCCAGTCCTAACCAACTACAATCAACGCTAATCCAGTCCTAACCAACTACAGTCATCGCTAATCCAGTCCTAACCAACTACAATCAACGCTAATCCAGTCCTAACCAACTACAATCAACGCTAATCCAGTCCTAACCAACTACAATCATCGCTAATCCAGTCCTAACCAACTACAATCATCGCCAATCCAGTCCTAACCAACTACAATCATCGCCAATCCAGTCCTAACCAACTACAATCATCGCCAATCCAGTCCTAACCAACTACAATCATCGCCAATCCAGTCCTAACCAACTACAATCATCGCTAATCCAGTCCTAACCAACTACAATCATCGCTAATCCAGTCCTAACCAACTACAATCATCGCTAATCCAGTCCTAACCAACTACAATCACTGCCAATCCAGTCCTAACCAACTCCAATCATCGCTAATCCAGTCCTAACCAACTACAATCATCGCTAATCCAGTCCTAACCAACTACAATCATCGCTAATCCAGTCCTAACCAACTACAATCATCGCTAATCCAGTCCTAACCAACTACAATCATCGCTAATCCAGTCCTAACCAACTACAGTCATCGCTAATCCAGTCCTAACCAACTACAGTCATCGCTAATCCAGTCCTAACCAACTACAATCATCGCTAATCCAGTCCTAACCAACTACAATCAACGCTAATCCAGTCCTAACCAACTACAATCATCGCTAATCCAGTCCTAACCAACTACAGTCATCGCTAATCCAGTCCTAACCAACTACAATCATCGCTAATCCAGTCCTAACCAACTACAATCAACGCTAATCCAGTCCTAACCAACTACAATCAACGCTAATCCAGTCCTAACCAACTACAATCATCGCTAATCCAGTCCTAACCAACTACAATCATTCCTAATCCAGTCCTAACCACTTCTAATCATTGCCGATCATTGCTAATCCAGTCCTAACCACTTCTAATCATTGCTAATCCAGTCCTAACCACTTCTAATCATTGCCAATCATTGCTAATCCAGTCCTAACCACTTCTAATCATTGCTAATCCAGACCTAACCACTTCTAATCATTGCCAATCATTGCCTAACCACTTCTAATCATTGCCAATCATTGCTAATCCAGTCCTAACCACTTCTAATCATTGCCAATCCAGTCCTAACCACTTCTAATCATTGCCAATCATTGCTAATCCACTTCTAATCATTGCTAATCCAGTCCTAACCACTTCTAATCATTGCTAATCCAGTCCTAACCACTTCTAATCATTGCCGATCATTGCTAATCCAGTCCTAACCACTTCTAATCATTGCTAATCCAGTCCTAACCACTTCTAATCATTGGTAATCCAGTCCTAACCACTTCTAATCATTGCTAATCCAGTCCTAACCACTTCTAATCATTGCCGATCATTGCTAATCCAGTCCTAACCACTTCTAATCATTGCCGATCATTGCTAATCCAGTCCTAACCACTTCTAATCATTGCTAATCCAGTCCTAACCACTTCTAATCATTGCTAATCCAGTCCTAACCACTTCTAATCATTGCTAATCCAGTCCTAACCAACTACAATCAACGCTAATCCAGTCCTAACCAACTACAATCAACGCTAATCCAGTCCTAACCAACTACAATCAACGCTAATCCAGTCCTAACCAACTACAATCATCACTAATCCAGTCCTAACCAACTACAATCATCGCTAATCCAGTCCTAACCACCTCTAATCATTGCTAATCCAGTCCTAACCACTTCTAATCATTGCTAATCCAGTCCTAACCAACTACAATCAACGCTAATCCAGTCCTAACCAACTACAATCAACGCTAATCCAGTCCTAACCAACTACAATCAACGCTAATCCAGTCCTAACCAACTACAATCATCGCTAATCCAGTCCTAACCAACTACAATCATCGCTAATCCAGTCCTAACCAACTACAATCATCACTAATCCAGTCCTAACCAACTACAATCATCGCTAATCCAGTCCTAACCAACTACAATCATCGCTAATCCAGTCCTAACCACCTCCAATCATTGCCAATCCAGCCGTAATCGGTTAGGTCTGGGTTAGGTCTGGGTTAGGTCTGGGTTAGGTCTGGGTTAGGTCTGGGTTAGGTCTGGGTTAGGTCTGGGTTAGGTCTGGGTTAGGTCTGGGTTAGGTCTGGGTTAGGTCTGGGTTAGGTCTGGGTTAGGTCTGGGTTAGGTCTGGGTTAGGTCTGGGTTAGGTCTGGGTTAGGTCTGGGTTAGGTCTGGGTTAGGTCTGGGTTAGGTCTGGGTTAGGTCTGGGTTAGGTCTGGGTTAGGTCTGGGTTAGGTCTGGGTTAGGTCTGGGTTAGGTCTGGGTTAGGTCTGGGTTAGGTCTGGGTTAGGTCTGGGTTAGGTCTGGGTTAGGTCTGGGTTAGGTCTGGGTTAGGTCTGGGTTAGGTCTGGGTTAGGTCTGGGTTAGGTCTGGGTTAGGTCTGGGTTAGGTCTGGGTTAGGTCTGGGTTAGGTCTGGGTTAGGTCTGGGTTAGGTCTGGGTTAGGTCTGGGTTAGGTCTGGGTTAGGTCTGGGTTAGGTCTGGGTTAGGTCTGGGTTAGGTCTGGGTTAGGTCTGGGTTAGGTCTGGGTTAGGTCTGGGTTAGGTCTGGGTTAGGTCTGGGTTAGGTCTGGGTTAGGTCTGGGTTAGGTCTGGGTTAGGTCTGGGTTAGGTCTGGGTTAGGTCTGGGTTAGGTCTGGGTTAGGTCTGGGTTAGGTCTGGGTTAGGTCTGGGTTAGGTCTGGGTTAGGTCTGGGTTAGGTCTGGGTTAGGTCTGGGTTAGGTCTGGGTTAGGTCTGGGTTAGGTCTGGGTTAGGTCTGGGTTAGGTCTGGGTTAGGTCTGGGTTAGGTCTGGGTTAGGTCTGGGTTAGGTCTGGGTTAGGTCTGGGTTAGGTCTGGGTTAGGTCTGGGTTAGGTCTGGGTTAGGTCTGGGTTAGGTCTGGGTTAGGTCTGGGTTAGGTCTGGGTTAGGTCTGGGTTAGGTCTGGGTTAGGTCTGGGTTAGGTCTGGGTTAGGTCTGGGTTAGGTCTGGGTTAGGTCTGGGTTAGGTCTGGGTTAGGTCTGGGTTAGGTCTGGGTTAGGTCTGGGTTAGGTCTGGGTTAGGTCTGGGTTAGGTCTGGGTTAGGTCTGGGTTAGGTCTGGGTTAGGTCTGGGTTAGGTCTGGGTTAGGTCTGGGTTAGGTCTGGGTTAGGTCTGGGTTAGGTCTGGGTTAGGTCTGGGTTAGGTCTGGGTTAGGTCTGGGTTAGGTCTGGGTTAGGTCTGGGTTAGGTCTGGGTTAGGTCTGGGTTAGGTCTGGGTTAGGTCTGGGTTAGGTCTGGGTTAGGTCTGGGTTAGGTCTGGGTTAGGTCTGGGTTAGGTCTGGGTTAGGTCTGGGTTAGGTCTGGGTTAGGTCTGGGTTAGGTCTGGGTTAGGTCTGGGTTAGGTCTGGGTTAGGTCTGGGTTAGGTCTGGGTTAGGTCTGGGTTAGGTCTGGGTTAGGTCTGGGTTAGGTCTGGGTTAGGTCTGGGTTAGGTCTGGGTTAGGTCTGGGTTAGGTCTGGGTTAGGTCTGGGTTAGGTCTGGGTTAGGTCTGGGTTAGGTCTGGGTTAGGTCTGGGTTAGGTCTGGGTTAGGTCTGGGTTAGGTCTGGGTTAGGTCTGGGTTAGGTCTGGGTTAGGTCTGGGTTAGGTCTGGGTTAGGTCTGGGTTAGGTCTGGGTTAGGTCTGGGTTAGGTCTGGGTTAGGTCTGGGTTAGGTCTGGGTTAGGTCTGGGTTAGGTCTGGGTTAGGTCTGGGTTAGGTCTGGGTTAGGTCTGGGTTAGGTCTGGGTTAGGTCTGGGTTAGGTCTGGGTTAGGTCTGGGTTAGGTCTGGGTTAGGTCTGGGTTAGGTCTGGGTTAGGTCTGGGTTAGGTCTGGGTTAGGTCTGGGTTAGGTCTGGGTTAGGTCTGGGTTAGGTCTGGGTTAGGTCTGGGTTAGGTCTGGGTTAGGTCTGGGTTAGGTCTGGGTTAGGTCTGGGTTAGGTCTGGGTTAGGTCTGGGTTAGGTCTGGGTTAGGTCTGGGTTAGGTCTGGGTTAGGTCTGGGTTAGGTCTGGGTTAGGTCTGGGTTAGGTCTGGGTTAGGTCTGGGTTAGGTCTGGGTTAGGTCTGGGTTAGGTCTGGGTTAGGTCTGGGTTAGGTCTGGGTTAGGTCTGGGTTAGGTCTGGGTTAGGTCTGGGTTAGGTCTGGGTTAGGTCTGGGTTAGGTCTGGGTTAGGTCTGGGTTAGGTCTGGGTTAGGTCTGGGTTAGGTCTGGGTTAGGTCTGGGTTAGGTCTGGGTTAGGTCTGGGTTAGGTCTGGGTTAGGTCTGGGTTAGGTCTGGGTTAGGTCTGGGTTAGGTCTGGGTTAGGTCTGGGTTAGGTCTGGGTTAGGTCTGGGTTAGGTCTGGGTTAGGTCTGGGTTAGGTCTGGGTTAGGTCTGGGTTAGGTCTGGGTTAGGTCTGGGTTAGGTCTGGGTTAGGTCTGGGTTAGGTCTGGGTTAGGTCTGGGTTAGGTCTGGGTTAGGTCTGGGTTAGGTCTGGGTTAGGTCTGGGTTAGGTCTGGGTTAGGTCTGGGTTAGGTCTGGGTTAGGTCTGGGTTAGGTCTGGGTTAGGTCTGGGTTAGGTCTGGGTTAGGTCTGGGTTAGGTCTCCGTGGCCGTGGTACCGGTGCAGTTGGGCGGTCTCTAAGACCTTCCCACAAGCCACCGGGCCGCGGTTGGAGTTGCTGGACTCCGACACGGCGCGTCCCCGGGTTGCGGATAGGGGGGCCCTCCGGCTAAAACCGGGGGGTTTCGACTTGCGCAAGCGGTCGTCGCGGACAAAAACCAGCACCCCCGCACCTGTGTTGCGGGGGTTGGGGACCCCTCCTCCTAAAGAGAGGGGGCCGGGGGTCCTCTCCGCCTTCGGGCGGAGAGGGTGGCACCCTGGGGGCGGATACGCCATCCGCTCCCTAATACCGGAATCTCCGATTCCGCCTCCTACCGCGCTGTGGCGAAGCGTCGGAAGAGGCGGAGGAGGAGACCGGGGGCCTTGCCTTAACCGGCTGGACCGCGAGGAGTAAACCTCTATAAAAAATCCCCTAATCCCAAGCTATGGTGCGCGGCGAAGGGATGCATGGCCGGTGGGTAGACCGGTCCCTAGCGACCACCCTCCGAGGCACCTGCCGCACCTCGGAGGTATCAGGCCCTCCCGGGCAAGGGGTGGCTCTGCCCGGGTTGAGGTTATTTCCACCCTACTCGTGGGACGAAAATGAGTAAGGTTTTTTCACCCCGGACTGATTTAAACGACGACGACAATGGCATGGACATGGACAACGAGGTAAAGGGAACACGGAAGAAGAGGGCGGCGAACGCCCTCGACACCTCTCCATCGGGAGACGAGGCGGCACCTTCGGGCAAGGCGGTGAAGAAAAGGGGGAAGAGGAGCTCTCCCTCCCCCTCCACCGTCCCACCACCCGACACAGCGGACGAACTGGACGACCTCTTGGGAAGCGAGGAGGAGGACTCCACTTCAGGGGACTCGGTGGACTCCTGGGAAAGGGACCACCGAAGAGCCATCCAGGAGAGGCAGGACGAGTGGAGGAGGGAGCGCGAGCTTGAAGAAGCTCGGGAGAAGGAGGAGCGGGAAAGCGCCGGCCCCAACAAGCCAGTCGCGCTTACTCCCTTCGAGAAGCAGGCGAAGAAGGCCAGGGAGTACAGGGCCCTACCCACCCACGAGGTCCTCGACGCGATCGGGGACATGATGGGAGAGGTTAAGATTGTGGCGACAACTTCAGGGAACTTGAAAGGGACGTACATCAAGACCCTGAAGGAGAAGGCCGACGAGACGGTGCTCGCCGCCATGGAGATGGCCAACAGGGCGAATAAACCCGCGATGGAGAGCGATCCCTCTCTCCGGATCGAAAACGAACGCCTTAGGGCTAAGTTGGCTGATCTGGAGAGGGAGCTCCGGGAGGCGAAGAGGGGCATCAAAAAACTCCAGCGGGAAAGGGAGATGCCGCCCAAAGAGGTGGTGGAAAAGGCTGGACGTACTTCCCGTCTTTCCAAGGAGTGGGAGGAGGCCCTACTTGGCAGGGTGAGCCAAGTTGTGGAGCAAAGGCTCGCCGCCTTTGCACCGGCAAGGGTCGCCCACCCGCCTCCGGCACCGGCCTCCACCTCGAAAGGGGTCGAGGCCACGGCGGCCAGACTACCTCCGGGTTCCACCGAAAAGTGGACCGAGGTGGTTAAAATGAAGGCAACGAAGAAGCGGGTAACTCCAGCACCCGCGAAGAAGACAGGGCCGAAGGGGGCGCCCTCCAAAGGGAAGAACAATGGCACCGTGGGCACTGGTGGGAAGCCCAAGGGACCCCCAAAACTCCCCAAGGAGCCGAAGACCGCGGCGGTGTCTATCACTGTCCCTCCGGGCAGTGATATGACCTACGCGGAGGTGATGAGGAGGGCCAAGGCGGGCATCCGTCTCGAGGACCTCAACATTACGGCGCTGAGGCCAAAGAGGGCCATAACGGGAGGACTTATCCTCGAGATTGATGGGGACGGCTGCCAGGAGAAGGCGCGGAACCTCACCCAGCGGCTCGAAGAGACTCTCCAGGATTCTGGCGTGCGGTTCGCCAGGCCGAGCAAGACGGCCGAAGTCAGGATAAGGGGGCTTGATGACTCCATCACCCGAGAGGAGGTCATGGCCGCAATCCGTGAGCTCACGGGTTGCGGTCAAGAAGAGCTGCGGGTCGGCCAGATCAGGTCGGCACCGAACGGGTTAGGAAC